>OX596280.1:24991066-25586066 GCA_951394225.1 Harpalus rufipes
AAAGCTGATACGTTATGAAAAAATTTGATGTGGACACCACACGACTTCCTTGTACGATTATTAAACTACACATATTTTTTTAATAATTAAATTACAAAATATTGACAGGCTTAAGACAAGCCCGAGAAATATTTTGATATAGAACAAAAAATAATTCATTTACTACTATCGTTCTTAAATTAATATTAATCTAATCCGGTTCTTTTTAAAGAGAGTTTTGATTACAACAAAGAAATATTTGATTACAACAATGAATATGATTAATTTCACAATAAAAATATAATATTTGTTATTGTACGAATCATAAAATTGCACGTATTTAACGTAATTTGACATGAACTTTTTTTTTATTTTTTTGTCCTAATCCATAGCAAGCTTTATTACAAATACAAAAAGTATATAATTTTTAAATTTACATATCTCGCTTAGACAAAGGGCTAATTTAATAATACTTGATGTGCTAGACGCAGAAATTAATTCCCTAAAACTTTTATTTGAAGCATTTATTTCTACAATCCAAATAAAAACATTTTATTCAAGAAAAACTGTTAACAACTTCAAGTAATGTACCACTTACGGTTAGCCTATTTTAACCAAAATCTATTATGTTATTTCGATTGACATAAAAGTCTTGTATACCAAATTTGAAAAGTTTTGGATTATATTTTAAAACAGTTTTTCATTAAAATCTATTATAGGCTTCATGTAAAGTGCCACTTCTGGAAATTGTGTAATAACCAGAAAGGGAGGTGCACAACTAGATGTTATAGGAGTACTAAATACAAAATTTCAACTTTCTACGGCTTACCGTTTTTGAGTTATGCGAGATACGTACGTACAGACGTCACGACGAAATTAGTCAAAATGGATTCAGGGATGATCAAAATGGATATTTCCGCTGAAATCTAAAAACCGAAATTTTTCGCGATTACAATACTTCCTTTACTTACGTACAAGGAAGTAAAAAATCTGATGTGGACACCACACGACTTCCTTGTACGATTATTAAACTATACATATTTTTTTAATAAATAAATTACAAAATATTAATTTTAACTTCAAAACAGTAAGATATATAGCGACCATAATCTAACCCGGTTCTTTTTAAAGAGAGTTTTGATTACAACAAAGAAATATTTGATTACAACAATGAATATGACTAATTTCACAATAAAAATATAATATTTGTTATTGTACGAATCATAAAATTGCACGTATTTAACGTAATTTGACGTGAATATTTTTTTTTTGTCCTAATCCATATCAAGCTTAATTACAAAAAGTAATTTTTAAATTTACATATCTCGCTTATACAAAGGGCTAATTTAATAATATTTGATGTGCTAGACGCAGAAATTAATTCTCTAAAACTTTTATTTGAAGCATTTATTTCTACAATCAAAATAAAATCATTTTATTCAAGAAAAACTGTTAACAACTTCAAGTAATGTACCACTTCCGGTTAGCCTATTTTAACCAAAATCTGTTATGTTATTTCGATTGACATAAAAGTCTTATATACCAAATTTGAAAAGTTTTGGATTATATTTTAAAACAATTTTTCATTAAAATCTATTATAGGCTTCATGTAGAGTGCCACTTCTGGAAATTGTGTAATAACCAGAAAGGGAGGTGCACAACTAGATGTTATAAGAGTCCTAAATACAAAATTTCAACTTTCTACGGCTTACCGTTTTTGAGTTATGCGAGATACGTACGTACGTACGTACAGACGTCACGACGAAATTAGTGAAAATGGATTCAGGGATGATCAAAATGGATATTTCCGCTGAAATCTGAAAACCGAAATTTTTCGCGATTACAATACTTCCTTTACTTACGTACAAGGAAGTAAAAATGTACATAGACAGATGTCTCCTTTGTTCTAGAGTTTTTTACTTCCTTGTACGAAGTAAAGGAAGTATTGTAATCGCGAAAAATTTCGGTTTTCAGATTTCAGCGGAAATATCCATTTTGATCATCCCTGAATCCATTTTGACTAATTTCGTCGTGACATCTGAACGTACGTACGTACGTATCTCGCATAACTCAAAAACGGTAAGCCGTAGAAAGTTGAAATTTTGTATTTAGGACTCCTATAACATCTAGTTGTGCACCTCCCTTTCTGGTTATTACACAATTTCCAGAAGTGGCACTTTACATGAAGCCAATAATAGATTTTAATAAAAAACTGTTTTAAAATATAATCCAAAACTTTTCAAATTTGGTATACAAGACTTTTATGTCAATCGAAATAACATAATAGATTTTGGTTAAAATAGGCTAACCGGAAGTGGTACATTACTTGAAGTTGTTAACAGTTTTTCTTGAATAAAATGATTTTATTTTGATTTTAGAAATAAATGCTTCAAATAAAAGTTTTAGAGAATTAAATTTCTGCGTCTAGCACATCAAGTATTATTAAATTAGCCCTTTGTATAAGCGAGATATGTAAATTTAAAAATTATATACTTTTTTGTTTTTGTAATAAAGCTTGCTATGGATTAGGACAAAAAAAATGTTCATGTCAAATTACGTTAAATACGTGCAATTTTATGATTCGTACAATAACAAATATTATATTTTTATTGTGAAATTAATCATATTCATTGTTGTAATCAAATATTTCTTTGTTGTAATCCAAACTCTCTTTAAAAAGAACCGGGTTAGATTATGGTCGCTATATATCTTACCATTTTGAAGTTAAAATTAATATTTTGTAATTTAGTTATTAAAAAAATCTGATGTGGACACCACATGACTTCCTTGTACGATTATTAAACTACACATATAATAATTAAATTACAAAATATTAACAGGCTTAAGCCAAGCCCGAGAAATATTTTGATATAGAACAAAAAATAATTCATTTACTACTATTATTCTTAAATTAACATTAATCTAACCCGGTTCTTTTTAAAGAGAGTTTTGATTACAACAAAGAAATATTTGATTACAACAATGAATATGACTAATTTCACAATAAAAATATAATATTTGTTATTGTACGAATCGTAAAATTGCACGTATTTAACGTAATTTGACATGATCTTTTTTTTTATTCTTTTGTCCTAATCCATAGCAAGCTTTATTACAAAAACAAAAAGTATATAATTTTTAAATTTACATATCTCGCTTATACAAAGGGCTAATTTAATAATACTTAATGTGTTAGATGCAGAAATTAATTCTCTAAAACTTTTATTTGAAGCATTTATTTCTAAAATCAAAATAAAATCATTTTATTCATGAAAAACTGTTAACAACTTCAAGTAATGTACCACTTCCGATTAACCTATTTTAACCAAAATCTATTATGTTTTTTCGATTGACATAAAAGTCTTGTATACCAAATTTGAAAAGTTTTGGATTATATTTTAAAATAGTTTTTCATTAAAATCTATTATAAGCTTCAAGTAAAGTGCCACTTCTGGAAATTGTATAATAACCAGAAAGGGAGGTGCACAACTAGATGTTATAGGAGTCCTAAATACAAAATTTCAACTTTCTACGGCTTGCCGTTTTTGAGTTATGCGAGATACGTACGTACGTACGTACGGACGTACGTACGTACGTACGTACGTACAGACGTCACGACGAAATTAGTCAAAATGGATTCAGGGATGATCAAAATGGATATTTCCGTTGAAATCTGAAAACCGAAATTTTTCGCGATTACAATACTTCCTTTACTTACGTACAAGGAAGTAAAAAAGGATGTAATTTTTAAATTTACATATCTCGCTTATACAAAGGGCTAATTTAATAATACTTGATGTGCTAGACGCAGAAATTAATTCTCTAAAACTTTTATTTGAAGCATTTATTTCTAAAATCAAAATAAAAGCATTTTATTCAAGAAAAACTGTTAACAACTTCAAGTAATGTACCACTTCCGGCTAGCCTATTTTAACTAAAATCTATTATGTTATTTCGATTGACATAAAAGTTTTGTATACCAAATTTGAAAAGTTTTGTATTATATTTTAAAACAGTTTTTCATTAAAATCTATTATAGGCTTCATGTAAAGTGTCACTTCTGGAAATTGTGTAATAACCAGAAAGGGAGGTGCACAACTAGATGTTATAGGAGTCCTAAATACAAAATTTCAACTTTCTACGGCTTACCGTTTTTGAGTTATGCGAGATACGTACGTACGTACGGACGTACGTACGTACGGACGTACGTACGTACGTACAGACGTCACGACGAAATTAGTCAAAATGGATTCAGGGATCATCAAAATGGATATTTCCGCTGAAATCTGAAAACCGAAATTTTTCGCGATTACAATACTTCCTTTACTTACGTACAAGGAAGTAAAAATATGTATAGTTTAATAATTGTACAAGGAAGTCGTGTGGTGTCCACATCAGATTTTTTTCTATCGTTCATAATACAGATAAAAATCGAAGTGATCGATTTAGCTGTGCCTATATATCTTTTGAGATAATGGAAGAATTTTTCTATTCCCTATTTAAATGTACAATTTGTCTTGTTATTTAGGATTATTTATAATCAAATATTTTTACATCAAAAATTACCTATGGGCTTCCATAGTTGATGTTTATTGTTGTTCCATAAACTCCCAAACTGGATAATACTTACGGATGGTAAAGTTGGAAGTCTTATGGGTCTTATGGGTGAAGAATCGACGCCGATCCGTGTTCGCTGAAATACGGGTAAACGGATGGTCTTTTGGTTCCACCGGTATTTCGAGCACTAGTTATTTCTGTATTCTAGTTTTCAAGTAAAATGGCCATAATATATTTATTTTCGGGTAGTATTTAACAGCTCTGTACTAAATACTGTTGTAAATTTTTAAAAATAAATATGTTTCATCCTGTACCTCTCTTTTCTACCCTTTTATGTCCACAATTTTCTTAAAAACGATTGAAATAAGTGTCATGAAATCTTGGGATTTTAAGAATTAAGAGATACGTTTTATTTAAATGGTCAGAAAAAATAGTAACTATTACTTACTCGAGATCTTGGTCCAATGAAAAAAACTCATTTTATAATTAATTTTATTAAAACTTTACTTAACTATTTTAGACAACATTCAAATAATCAATAACATTGTTTCAACATAACTAAACTAATACTCTAAAACAGATTATAAAAGTTAAACAAACTATGGGCAAATCGGGTGCGAAAAATGAGAACTTACCCGCACCCATATATATTTTTTTAAAATAGTTAATTAAAACACGCAAACAATTGATGAAAAGGTTTCAACAATACTAAACTAATACATCAAAACAGATTTTTACAGCTAAACAAACGGTGGGTCAATTGGGTGCGGAAAATGAGAATTTAGCCGCACCATATAATTTAAAGATCAAAAAGGAAGTAGAAAGTTTAAACAAATGAAATTATATTAAAACATTAACAAACATACGATAATGAATACATTAACGTATCTAAACAAACATTATTATTTAAGTGGTGGGTTAATGTGAAGATATCTCCACCCACATTTTTTTTTAAAAAAAAGGGGGAAAGAAAGGCGAACAAACAATTAAATATAGCAAACATTTGAAAACGCATCCAAATAAACTAATTTATATATGAAATAGTGTTTGTTTGCTTTTGGGTTGGGTCAAGTTCACTGACGTAGTCACGAGCCTAGCTCCCCTTCCACCATCAACACTAGAGCGAGTTCTTAACCAGCTACTCTAGTGATGTAAGTATTCGGATGATTTCGATATTCGGATTATACGAAATCGAATGATATCAATATTCGGATTAATCATTCGATTCCGAATTCATATTACGATCACCTACTTAGAACTCGGTGATTGGTTGTTTGGCTTGATAAGCAACCGTATATAGTGAATGCGAGACACGATACGGCATAAACATCTGAATCCGAATATTTTAAGAATCCGAATTGACTGACAGATGCGAGCTGCGACGCTGAGCCTGTGTTCGCCGCTCACTCGCTCGAATCAAAATTTCATACGTTTCCTTAGTCTCGCAATAATTAATCCGATTTCGAATTCGGGTGTCATATTCGGATTAATCCGGGTATTTTAATATTCGGATTTAACGAGTATTTTAATTCGAATTCTTACATCTCTAAGCTACTCACTCTAGCACTAACAGCCAATGTGCGGTCGCCACTGGCCCCATGACTCGCCGCAGCGAGTCAGGCAGCGCGTTAGAACATCGCGTACCGTCAGCAATGGGTCGCGTTTCCGCGCCGGCCCGCTCCATGCCGACTGACGCCGACTGCTGACCCAGGGGACCAATCGAGCCGGACCTCGATAATGACGCCGTCGCCGCCAATGCCGCCGCCGCCCACCCCGAGTCCGCGACCTCGGCTCCAGCCCAGCCACCGTCCCATGACGAATGCCGCGCCGGTCCGATCCACGCCGCCGATGCTGTCTGCTGACCAAGGAGGCCAACCGAGCCGGACCTCGGTAATGACGCTGTCGCCGCCAATGCCGCCGCCACCGCCGTCCACCCCGAGTCTGCGCCCACGGCTCGAGTCCAGCGACCTTCCACGGTGGGACCACGCCCACCTATCATCTCCTGCCGACCCCAGGCCGAAGGTGGCTCTATTTGAGCCACAATTCATCCTTTTTGTTTGTTTCATTGTCGATGTAACTAATTCATTTTGTTTATGTTTTTAACAAAATGGTCGAAAAATTAAAGTGTTTAAAGGAACTGAGCTAGCCCTATCAGCCTTTTAGGAGTATAGTTTAATAGGTATACTTAACTTCCCAACTTTCTAATAGTCAGAAATCGCCATATTACACGGGAAAAATCATCAAATTTATTGTATCTTCATACGTAATATAAGAAGTGATATGATATGATATTCTCTAGTGAACCCGAGTTGCTGCTTCGGTTTCACGAGCAATATCTTCGATTATTAATCATATCACGAGCTTATATTTATTGAGAGAATATAATGAATTTTTGTAACCTAACTTTTGATATACATATTCATATTGTATTGAAACATGGTACTTTCGAGTTTTATTTAATATATCGGAGCCTGAGTTATTGTTATTACTTATTTTTATACTCAAAATTAACTTTCAATGTTGTAAATAAAGAAAACAAATCCCTAAATGATACCCCTGCCCGCGAATTTCAAAATTAGTGAATAGGTTTTTCATGTTTTATTTAAAATTGTGTAATATAATATGATCTCTTCGTATATAATAATAAAAAGGAAACAATTTGTCATGAAAATAAAATAGTTTCAATAATCTTTGTATCTATATTTATTCACCCAAAACAATAATTTAAATATTATTTTTAAAATATCTTCAGTTCTAAATGTTGGATTTTAATTAAATTTGCATGAAAAATTTGTAACAGAACAGGGAATAAAATATGTGAAAATAAAAAAAAAGAACTTCGAGAACAATTTTAAAAATACAAAAAACCTACTTTTTTCATACATTTTAATGTGTTTCTTCTATACTAAACGTTAAATTTTGTTTAAACTTTAATATGTTTTGAAGAATTGTGTTATACAAACATTTACATGCGGATGATATAGTTGTTTTGATTGAAAATGAGGAGCAACTGAGAGAATGATAAAGAGAATACATGTAATTAGAAGAAATATGAATCTGGTGTTGAATGTTGATAAATGCAAGATATTAGTATTTGAAAAAAGTGAATTGTCGACAGAAGAAATTTGGTGGATGCAGTGAAGCTGTAGCAGGAGAATGAGTTTGTAAGAAAACTGACTGCGGAAGAAATGAGATATTTACTTGGTGTACTCGTATATGGGTATATATGGCGCGACCGAATGAGGAATAATTTCGTGTATGAAGAATAGGCTCGTATGTGTTTACTTCGCGACGTAACAGCTAGAGGCGAACGACAAATTGTCTAAGAGCGCCAGGCGCTTGTATCTTGCAAAAAAAATTTGGACGTTAGGAAAGTAAAAAGATCCTTTCGCATATGCCATGAGTTATTAAAAATTCAGCATCGGTTGACCGGCGCTTGTACTTATTTAGTAGAATGCTCAGTGCTACGAAAAGCGTCAAAAAATAAGTTTTGTGGGGGAGTCGGTGTAACAAGCTGGAATTTTCACACATGAAAGTTAATGACCTGACAAACCAAAATTTCGAATTTGTTAAACTTGAAGCCTGGCAAAAGGGCACTACAATCAAAATTTGAGGTAGAGATAAAATGATAAAAAGAACATAACATTTTTTTTTCAAATTAAAAAAATGTCAACTTTCGTGGGTGATCTATTTTTAATTATTTAATACGAGATACATTGAGGCTTACGAGCTTGAGAAATTTGAATAAAAGAATGATGGAAAAAATCAACCCAAATTAACCAATTTTTATGTTTACACCAGATTATCTCAAAAACTAAACCGTAAATCAAAAGAATAGTATTCTTTATAAAAAATTCTTTGGTCTTCTGAGGACATAGTGGTGTATTTTTTATAATATTTCAAGGTATAGCAATCGAATTATGTTATGATATATAAAATAATACGTTTTTTTATAATTTTACGTTGGTCGAGCGTCAAACGTTCCCACCAATGATCTCATAACTCTTACTATATATGCTCCCTGGTACGCATCTCGGCTCGAAACACTGTTATGAACATGTGAGTGAGAAGGAGAATACATA
This sequence comes from Harpalus rufipes, assembly GCA_951394225.1. Classification (NCBI taxonomy): domain Eukaryota; kingdom Metazoa; phylum Arthropoda; class Insecta; order Coleoptera; family Carabidae; genus Harpalus; species Harpalus rufipes. Next base: position 24,999,685 of record OX596280.1, read on the forward strand.
AGACTGTGCGTGTATGACTGCGAGGGTAAATTCCCCCCCCCCCCCTTCCCTGTCGCATGACCTAGGGACATATATTCAAGCGAGTAATAAGTTTTATGCTGAATATTATTAGATATTTTATAATTTTTTGACATATATTAAGTAAAATTATGCTTTACCATTTACAATATATTTATTTCATTCAATTAGAAAATAAAATACAGACGAAAACTAGAAAAACGAATTTGTATATAAAACAAGTAAAGCTTACACATTAATTTTTGTACATAACTAATTATAATTAGGTACTAAATATTATTACTTATTTCTATCATAAAAAAACAATAATGAAAGTTACAAATAAAAACTTAGAAAAACATTTTATTGAACGAGTAAAGAATATACATGAAAATATTAACTAGTAAACTTAAAAATGAGTAGTCGCCGCAACGCGGGATTTGGTTTTGGCTAGAATTTCATAATAAAAATATTATAAATGATGAAAAACTTTACTGTGCATATTTACAGCTTTCTACAATAACACTTTAATTTTTTAAAAAAATTCACAGCACATGATTAATAAAAAATCTAATGTGGCCAACACAATACCTTCCGTCAATCCTGTGTATTATGTACAAATTCCATACATAAATTTTCTTGCACGATTCTAAATTTCCAGTAATATTATTTCATGCAAAACGCACTCGACACTGACATCTTACCTAGAGGTGACGGAAGGTAAAAAAATTACAAACTGTATAAAACGCAAAATATAAAAACTACAAGTAATAAAGCTATTCATGAAACGAACTAAATTTAAATGAACTAAGAAAAAAACAATTACAGGCCTGTAACTAAAATTTGATGAGTAAATTTTTGCCTTATTCTTATTTTAGCCTCATGTGGTGTAGTCTGATTTTGAAAAATAATTGCAAAATTTAATTTATAATTTGCAGTAAATGATTATTTAATGAGTCTTGGTCAAGTAGATGGTTATTGAGGGTTGGAATAATAGTCTCTAATATTAATTTCAAAATAACATTCCTGTAAAATTTGCTGTACCTCTAAAAGTAATTTCTGCGATTTTGCATATATTTAATACATATTTCGAAGGCATCGTTAGTCCACTGCGTTTTTTTCTATTTATTAATTGAGACACTGAATATCCCTGCCCTAATTTCGCCGAACAATCTGTGCATTGAATTTATTTCTTTAATTTTTTCATAATAAAACCACATCGCCAATCTCCTTTTTCTTGACCATATGTAATGGGGAAGCCCAGTTACTGGAAGATGGACGAATGGTTCCCATTTTCAACATTTTATCGAATTCATTTTTAGCAATGGATAATTTGTCCGGAGCTAAACGGCGTGGCCGTGCGAAAACAGGTGAATTGTTAGTGCAGCCACGTAGCCAGGGGAGGGGCTCGAGGGGCTGAAGCCCCCCCCGAAATTCTTATAAATTTCGTTTTCTTCTATCCAAACGGTAAAAATCTGTGTTTCTGAAATACTGTTTCATGTTATAAGAGCTCCTTCTCCAATAAAGTTCTCGATACAAATTTGATAGAGGAAAATTAATTAATCCCTCCCCACCATTTCCTAAAATCTCGAAGCCCCCCCCGAGAAAAAATCCTGGCTACGGGCTTGTGTTAGTGATGACACAATGTCTGACATTGTGTCTAATTTGACGTTTAGAATTAAAAGGTGAAGATAGAGAAGGGAATTTTGATAAGAGTTGGGTGAAGCATGTGGAATGTTGAGTAGTAATATGAGATATTCGATTTGAATTGTTTTGGATGTTTTGGCTTGTCTGCAATAGTCGTTTTGAGGATAAGTCGATCAGCAAGTTAAAGTGCGTAAGAAAATCCGCGCCGATAATTGAATGTTTGACATTCGCGATAATGAACTTCCATGTAAACTGCATTGTTAATCCGAGATCTATTTTTAATGTTTCAGTACCGAAAGTTTTGATGGTTGAGTTATTGACAGCTTGTAGTGTAAGAAGATTTTGCTGTCGTTTCTCACACAATGAATTTTTGATAACACTCACCTCAGCTCCGGAGTCTATTAGGAAGCGGTGGCCAGAGAGTTTATCTGTCAGATAAAGGAGTTTTGTTGTCATTGGATGGGTGTTAGTGCTAGAAATAGATGGTAAGATGGGTTTATTGGTTATATTCTTGATCTGGTGTAACAAAACCTCTGGTTTGTTTAAGGAAGAACTTTGTTGACATGGTGCCACACATTTTCTTGCCTTGTTGCCGAAGTTGAGGTGATACCAGCATAAATTCGCGCTTGGTGGAACTGTGGGGAAAGGTAGAGTCTTCTTTCTTGATTGATCTAATACCAACTTCTTTAATTCAGAGACTTCTTGTTTCAGTTCTTCAATTTGCTGTGTGTCTTTGTTCACGGAAGATAGTACTGGCTGTGTAATGTTCAACATCCTATCTGCGATTTCAGCTTTATCTGTTAAAGAGATATTATTATTTGAAGCAAGGATGAGCTGGATATTTTGAGGGAGTTTTTGTAAGAACAGTTCTTCGACGATTGAGTCGTCCAGACGCAGTGTTCCGATTAGCTGCTGAAGTTGACGTAAAAGTTGTGATGGCTTTTTATCACCTAAGTCGGTAATATTGAATAATTGTTGAATTCTTTCATGCTTTGACAGTGAAGTTCGATGAATTAATGTTTCCTTTAACTTGGTGTATGGAAGTTCGGTCGGGGGGTTTTCGATAAGGTCTCTGACTTCTGCTGCATACTGAGGATTGAGTAATGCGATTAATTTGTAGAATTTCGTTGTTTCAGATGTTATACGATGTGACATAAATGTTGCTTCTACTTGGGAGAACCATAATGTCGGGTCTGCAGGCCAGAATTCGGGAATCTTGAAGGAATTGGTTAATGAAGAGATTTCAGGAAGTGGAAGTTCAGCAGGTTGTGTGTTTGGAATAGGAGCAGGTACGCCGTCCATTTTCTGGGGTCACCAATTATGTAGAGTATAGGAAATATGTATATGATATTTGATATACTCTGTATAACCTAAACTTTAAACTTGTATAATATAAAATAATAAAAATAACGACGAACTTGAATTTTGGAATGGAGAAAACTAAAAACACTTTATTTATTTATTTTCTACAACATTCAACTGGTTTTTGGTAGCTTGATCGAACATATATAAATACATGGCTGCTAGATGCAGCTATAACATATATAAATACATGGCTGCTAGATGCAGCTATAACATATGTAACCTAATACATCATTACAATATGTACTAACATTGGGGATTATGGGGTCTTGTAGACTAAAATTATTATTCGAAATTAAAACGTCTGTATTATTACTGTCATTATTTTATTCATCCTAATAGCTAAGCCGTGAAAAGATATTTTTCCTCCTTTTTTGCACGATTTGTGCACTCAAAGGCACTGCAATACATCACCATTATAAAAATATATTGCAATTGAGAGATAAAAACGGGGGCTTTACTTGGATTCATACTCATACAGCAAAAATAATTAATTTATAAGATCGTTTTACTGGTAACTTTTTACTACAATTTATAGCATAGCACGAAATCAACAAATGAATATTTTAAATAAGGTATAAATAAATAAAAAATATATAGTAATATTTTTTTTTGTTAAATATACAGGGTATAACAGAAATAAGTATATTAAATTTAACCAGTGACAGAACTCGTCAAGTGCAACAATATTTCTTAATAACTTTTTTAAATGTAAACTGTAACTTCTCCTTCGTTCTAGTCTACAAAAATAGAATAACAAAAGTATATAGTACAAACAAAAGAATGACTTTTATAATTTAATATTGAATTATTTTATATAAAATTAAATTTAAAAAAAATCGTCTCGCCTAAGGGCCCAAAAGAAGGCTAGGATCCACTGAGAAATTTCTCATCATCTCGGTGGATTCAGTCCGATCCTGATTTTTATGTATGAAACACTGCAAATTTCGCAGAAAACTACCCGTTCTATACACACTGCACAAGCTCTGCTATAGTAACCCTACCACGTGACATACACTACCTGTCGCTCTCTAATGGTTAAAACACAATCTCTCTCTCTCTAGGGCGCATCTACAGAACAATTACAAGATCATTGGTTTCCAGTATATATATTCTATCTCTCACAGTCTCCATAGCTTCGTCTCCTTCTCTCTCACATTTTCGTGCACGACGAATGTGTGATTGTATGCTTCACGATTTCAATTACTCAATTACGCGCTTTTGGGGGTATATTTTCTCTTGTAGCTTGTTGTTTGTAACTAAATAAATAATAGTATACTCTACAACTACAACAAGTATTGGAATAAGCCATTCCAAACATGTTGCAGAGTACTTTTTCCAACAAAATTTAGAAACGATACGAAAAATGTAGCTTACTTACGAGAATAATATTTTTTTTTTAGGAAACAAACAATATTAATTTAAACATGTCATAAATTGCTTATTACACAATTCATATCTTTGTTTAGACTTATTTGGTAATAACTAGCTCTCCGTTATTTCATATTTGTCTTTATTACCTACCACTTGATATTTTTCTCGACAAAATATTTAGTTAATTTTCTAAGTAATATATTATTATTTAGCTAAACTTATTACTCTGACGTCAAACGCGAATTCAGAAATAAATAAAACAAGCAGACGTTACTATAGCATCCGAACCATAATATTTGATATACACAATATAGCAACGCATGCGCAGTAACAAAATGAAAGGGAAATTATATTGTACAGTCTCAAGCATAAAGCGTAGTATGTACCAATATCTTCCGTAAGCACGAATCCGAACGAAGAGGAGCGAAGCTTGCCAAGCGGTCATTGAAGTAGTTGCACGACTGTACAAATGATTATTTAGCTAGAATTATAGTATTAGTTCTCTCTTTTCATCAGGCTATCGCATGTTATCTTGTAAGCAACCTAGATGAGTTCATATTTCGGAGACCTGTACCTACCGCGCTAATATAGCGCTGAACACATAATGATTTGTCGGAAGCCGTGCGTAATTATTCCAAACGGAGTTATGCCACACTGTTTATTCGAATGATATTAATTCCAACATAGTTTGTAGTGGTGGAATGTGTAGTTCCTAAAATAATGTTGGAGAAAATATTTTATATGCCATGTTTTTAATAGTATATTATAACAGAGGTGGGATGTTTCATTATAGCTTATAGCCGAGGGCTTATGTGTATTACCGAGAGGCGAATCCTTGAGGTGAGATACAGCGCGAGGCTGTAATGAAACTCCCATCGAGGTATTTTATTCACAATCATCCTCTTTTTAAATCAATAATTTTCAGAATAAATCATTGAGTTAATATTTTTTGACAGCTATATTAAAATTTGTTTGGCCTACCTTATTATAAGGATCTATGACAATAGTACTAGGCAACCCCTACATAAACATTTTCAACCCGTGGGGTGGAAGTGAAATCTACTTTTTCGCACCCAAAAGATTATCATTACAGTTAGAAATGGCGTATTCCCAACCTCTAAAAGGTTAGGAATCAACATATTATTGTAATAATTGCAAATAAACTTAATATTTATTATTATTAAAAAGTAGACAAAACATATTTTTATTTTGGTATTACTACAATGTATAAGGTAGGCGTTGCCTTTTTGCCTACCCTAGCGAGTCGCCACTGCTACGGATAATATATTTAAATAATTTGTTGGTCATCGAATTAACGAAATACAAGAGACAATAAAATCCGGCAAATAGCGACAGGTTAGCATTGGAAGAAAATATGGCAGGTGAAGTCACAAAATGGTCTAAGTCTAAATTGTCATTATTAACACATTCGCGGACAAGACTGCAATTGCAGACACATGTGTAGGGACATGTCTGCTTTTACAGACGATATATATTCTTCTATAATATTCAGTGTATGCAACTGCAGACAGGTTTTCGTATGCTTTACATGTAGTTCGGAAGTATGTGTCCCATTATAACAAATTTGTTCATTGGGAAGTGTCCCTCAAAATAATTTCATTTGCGCGTGCGCATGTCATCAGTCATTCTCACTGTGTGAAGTCTGCATATACAGCCATTTTGTGCATTGCTTATCATTAGGGTAAATGACAGTTGACCAACTGGGTGTATGATTTCGCTTACTTCATTGTTGGTGTATATATTGTGGTATATAACAGTGCCAGTATATCATAATGGATCCACCAGAATACAAAAGACTGAAACAGTTGTTTAACGAAGTTGATCCTGATGAAGTAGTACTTGCACCAGAATCTGACGATGGTTGGGCTAGTTCTTCAGAGGAAGATCCCTTCGCAGCCTCTGATGATGGTGATCCTGAATATTCGCCAAGTGTGAATGAATCAAGTAGTTCAGAAGAGGCTATCTCCAGAGGTTCACCGCAGCAGAAATTTTCTCCAGCCGGCTCTCCCGAAACTTCTGACTCTGATAAAAATGATAGTGATGACGAATGGGTGAATTTTGTCACCGACATTCCGGATTTCAACTTTGATAACACTTCCTCTGGAGTTAAACTACAGTTTGATGAATTGCCGTCTCCCTATGAAGTATTTAAGTCCCTATGGACCGATGAGATTATGCATATGTTGATTACACAAACTAATATTTATGGAAAGAAGATGGAACTTACCAACAGACCACAAGGTACACATTGTAGAAGCTCTTCTTTCAAAGAAACTGATGCCGACGAATTGAAAAAATTCATGGGACTTTGTCTTCTCCAAGCCCAAGTAAGATTTCCCTCTTTGAGAAAAATGTTTTCATATGACCCCCTATATTATCACCCAGCATTTATGCACACTATGTCTGGCCGACGTTTTGAGCAACTGCTGCGAAGCTTCAATTGTACCACAAATAGAGATGATAATAATAGATTGAGCAAAGTTAGTCAACTGTTACAAATGTTGATAAGGAATTTCCAAAATGCTTATTCGCCAGAAGAAGCTCTTTCACTAGACGAATCTCTGCTTTTGCACCGAGGCAGGCTCAGTTTTCGTCAGTACATCAAAGGTAAAAACGCGAAGTACGGAATAAAATTTTCGAGCTCTGTTCTCCAAACGGCTATAATCACAATATTGAAATATATAAAGGCAAACAAGTTGAGGACCCCCAGACAAGCAAACTGCAGTCCTTAGTGCTTCGATTGATGGAACCATTTTTAGACAAAGGCCATCATCTTGTAATGGATAACTATTATAATAGCGTTACTTTATCCGAAAAATTACTTCATCGTAAGACGCACATCACCGGAACTCTAAGACCGAACAGAAAAGGAAATCCCATTAATGTAACTAGAAAAAAAATCAAAAAAGGCGAATATGTTTGGCAGAGAAAAGGAAGAGTTTATGTATCAAAATGGAAAGATAAGAGAGATGTTCTGTGTATAACAACAAAGATTCAACCAGAAATGATTGAAGTTCATAATAGTTATGGGAAAAGTCAAATGAAACCTAAGGAAGTGTCAGTATACAATATACACATGTCAGGTGTCAACCGAGCTGATCAACTCACTTCCTATTATAGTTCTCCAAGAAAAAGTATCCGTTGGTATAAGAAAGTTATTTTCCATCTGTTGGATGTAACTGTAGTCAACAGTTATGTGATTCACCGCGAGTTATGCACTAAAGCTAATGAAAAATCTCTTTCACTCCTGGAATTTAGAGAAAGCCTTATAAAAGACCTTCTGGGAACTTCTCCTGCGTTAAAAGACGGAAGAAAGTTAGTTTTAAAGGGTGCCCTGAACTGCTCTCGTGTTGAAAAAGTTACACCTCTACTAGGTCATCTACAACACACATTAGAAAAAATACCACCTCCAGAAAATTATTCCCGTAAAAGTTATTTTCTAAGGTGCAGGGAATGCTCGAAGAATGGAAGAAGAGGCCAAACCTCATGGCGTTGCCGCGGTTGTGAAGGGAAACCACCGTTATGCCAAGGAAAATGTTTCGATAATTTTCATAAATAAACATTTTTTTTATTCAAATTATACAAAAGAATATTTTTTTATTTGCTTTACCTACTTGTAAGAATTATATTACTTATATTATAATAATAAAATTTTATTTTGAAAGTTAAAACTGATGTCTGCGATTACAGTCGTGTCCCTCGATAGCAAAAAGGTAGAATTTATGGGACATGTCTGCAATTAAAGACACTTACTTTTTTTCGAAAATTTTAGGTGACCCATGGTACCCCCAAAATAATTGTTAGTGTCCGCGAATGTGTTAAGAAACAATGAACGATGGTTGTATGGACAAGAATTTTTAAAATTACCAACAGGAAACTAGTCATGTGGATTTATAGACGAGAAAATATATGTGACCTAAAAAAGGAATTAAAAGAAGTTACAAATTCCGAGTGGTGTCAAGTGCACTTGGAAATTTATGAATTTTTTTAAATGCAACGATTTTTGAATATATATATATATATATATATATATATATATATATATATATATATATATATTCGATTCCTACGCAACTGTTCACGCGCTTGTTATTGTCGATGTATTCCCTATTCCCTCTACTCTCTTTATCTTTCGACTTCTATCTTATAGCAGTCACAGCGATGTGGCGTCTCAAGCAAATTTCATAAACTTAATAAATTTTTTCGGGTATTATTAATTTCAGAGAAGAATGCAAAAATAGAGATTTTTTTTTTAAATGAAATTAACCCACATTTACATAAATATGTTATTATATTAATATAAAGAAGGATTTAATTATTTTGAAAATATTTGGATAAATTTATTCTTATCCTACAATACACTAAAACTGAAAAATTAAGGAGAAAGTCTTGAACTTCAGAATATTCAAAACCAGAACATGCATGCACAGAATCATTCATCCCGAATATTCAAAAACAGAATTGCGCAGCACCAGGAAGCGTTTCGCCCGAATCATTCAATGACCGAATACGTGGGCGTGGTTTGGCAAACGCTAGGTTGAGAATCGCTGCATTATACGATGATTTCATTTAAATGCAACCTTATGAACATTATTGTACATAGTTATACGTAAAATGACAAGAAATATGTGCAAGAAGAATGAATGACATTATTTCGATGAGATTTGAGATAACACACGTAATTTTGAGTATTCATTACGATAACTTCAATGTCCAGAGATTCACAACACTGAATATATGTACGTACGTTTGTGTGACTGACAACAGCTGAAAAATTTGTCAACATAACCTATAAAAATAAATATTCCTTTCATTTTCACAAATTTTCTGTTTTGGCACTGAAGTTCCTTTTTATCATCATATGGTTTATTTCCTCAGCCTTACGGCCTCGGCAACTAAATTCCACATTCATGATAAAAAGTAGAACTTTAGTACCTACCTTAATTGATACATAAACAACTATTATTCTGAAAGTACGAACACATATTCTCAATGAAAAGCTTGTACGTATCTATGACATGATGAATAATTAGCAGAACCATTCGGATACTTATGTACAAGAAGGTATAATAAGGCTGTTACAATAATTTTTATATGCTTTCTAAATATGAAAACTGAAAATATTTCGAAATATTTATTAGATATTTTACAATATTTTTTTGAAATTTGGATATTTTGAAAAAGTCATGTGTTCTGTTTTCTTTGCGATCCTCAAAATAAGCATTTACTGCTTCGATGGCTTCTTCGTTGGATCGAAATCTCTTTCCAGTGAAGAACGTTTTGAGTTTCGGGAAAAGATAGAAGACCGGGGGAGGTAAATCGGACGAGTACGGTAGATGGGGGACGATTTCAGTTGGGTCAATTTTTATTGAGCAATACGACTTGAATGAGCTGGCGCATTGTCGTGGTGAAACAAACTCTTTTTTCTTTGCCATTCCCAGGCGTTTTTCTTGAATTGCTGCTTTCAGCTTGTCTAAAAGTGTGGCGTAGTATTGACCAGTTACAGTTTTTCCTTTATCAAGAAAATCAATTAGCAGAATGCCTTTGGCGTCCCAAAAGACTGACGCCGTTACCCTTCCTGCGAATGACGTAATGTATGTACTAGGATGTCACAGAAGAGGGGGTTGTTTTTCATGACTATTTTTGGCGCCAATTTTTTTACCTCCCGCTACCCTTGGTAAGGGAGGTATAGGGATCGTGCTAAAAATTGCATATCGAGATTTTGGTAAATGACCACGTTTTAAGGTGTCACAATCATATTTTAACATTTTCACGATGATGTATGTGTGTGTGGATCCTCTTTACGCTCTAACTCAAATACTATCGTTCAGAAAATTTTGAAACCTTGTATTTCTACTTTACTCTTATATGGAAAGATGTCATTAGATTTTGGAGTAAATCAGATAACTGGAAATGGCATTTTACTGGAAGCTCACAATAGTTTTTCTTCGAAAAATATCTTTAAATGTTATTTTTTCGAGATTTGTTATTAAAAAAATTAAAGTTTTCAATTTTTTTACATGCTTGCGTTAACACTTTTTGTATATATTTTATGGGTAAATTTCTAAAATTATCTATAATTTTAATCCCGGAGCCTACGCTTTAAACAACTCCATAGTTACACAGTTCAGATCTCAAATGTATGTAACTCACTAATATGTCACTGGTAACAAATTAATCATATCAAATAATAATAGTAACGTTTTAAAAAGAAATTAGTAAATGGAACAATAATTATATGGAAAGGAACTTAATACTGTTTCCAGCATAAGTAAATATGTAGGTAAGATAAAATATATAATATATCATCACGGCATATTACTCATTGCTGGATTAGCCAATATGCTTTGTACACAGATGTCAGTAATAATGATGACATATTTGTACCGTGCGGGCGTTTACCGAGCGTCACTTCGCGCGAATCTGGGAAACCGGGTTCGATTCCGACCGACGCCAAATATTTTAGAATTTTAAATTGCACAAAATTGACCCCTGTGGTGCACTCTCCACGCCAGTAATGAAAATAGGTAAGTATATAAATAAATAAAATATAACATCACGGCATATTACTCATTGCTGGGTCTGCCAGTCAGCTTTGTACACAGATTTCGGTAACGATGATGATATATTTGTACCTTGCGGACGTTTACCAGGTGTCACCTCACGAGCACTTATTGCTGGCCTGGAGAGTGCACCACAGGGGTAATTTTTGTGCCATTTAAAATTCGAAATATTTGGTGTCGGTCTGGATCGAACCCGATATTTAAATTTAATTTAATTTTAAGTATTTACATGAATAAAAATTGAATTAAACGAGAGATATTGTGTTGGCCACATCAGATTTATATTTAATTATTTACGAAAATAAGAAATTATTAAAAAAAAAATCTGTTGTGGCCAGCACAATACCTCTCGCCATTTTCATTTTATGTTGCATAGGGCGCGAGCAGTTATGTAACTTTGTTGGCCTTGGCAAGCAGATATGGGGGTCCGTGTCAAAATGAGAGCTAGTAATATACATAGGTGTCAAGTATCATAAGTTTTCATCCGAAACATTATGATTTTCCAAATCCATGTGGATTATTTTCCTCGACAATGGATGACAAATAAACATCAGAATATTTTGAAATTTTGTATGAAAAATTATGACATATGACAATTGTGACATCTATGTAAATAACTACTAGTCGTCATTCTGACACGGATCCTCATATCTGCTTGCTAAGGCCAACAAAGACACATGACTGCTCGCGCCCTATACGTAACGAATTTGACATTTCTTGTATACACACAAATAATTGAAATTGTTTCTCTTCTTTCGTTCTATGAGAAATTTTATCGTACTATTCTAATATGTTCAAAATTCTTCAAATTCATTGATGGTATTAGCAGTATTTCTTAAGGATATATGTAATATTAACATACCTGTAATTTAAAAACATATTAAATTAATAATACAATAATATATATTAAATGTACTCATACCTCCCAGAAAAATCTGACACTGACATTTTGCATTTATTTGTCAATTACAAAAATTTAAATATCGCAACTGTTTTTCGGGCAACGAGATTTATTACAACATATTATTCTATAGGATTATATACTATATCTCCAAACCTATACGAGATATAATAAAAAATTTAAATGTGTCAGATTGAGAATTTAATTATCTTTAATATTTGTAGTAACAAATTTTCAAAAAATAATATTTAGAAATTTTTTGTTTAGAAACTACCACTTCCGGTTGTCCAATTGTTACTAGAACCTATTCAATTCTTACCATTACTATTAGATTGAGGAATCCGTAGTTATACAGGTCTTTAGTCTTATAGAATTTGAGAAATCGTGTCTCCAACAACCTCACACACACACATCCACATCCACACACACACACGCACACGCTAACACACACACACACACACACACACACACACACACAGACATCATTGTAAAAATGTTAAAATCAGATTCTATGGACCTTAAATCGTGCTTATTCAATAAAATCTGGATATGCGATTTTTAGCATGAATCCAATACCTCTCTTAGCGAGAGGTAATATATTAATAAAAAAATATTGCATAAACTTTTATTTCAAATACTTTTCGAAAAATGTGAAACAGGTTTATTATCTGTTTGGCTTATATTACATCATACATAATGGTATATAGATTGTAACATATTTATAAAAAATGCAACTAAATATATAATTTTTTTTTGATTTAGCATATTTAGGAGCAATTATTACAATCCTAAACTAAAGCGTCATGGGTGATAACGCTGGATGACGCTGAATTGCTGAACCCCGTCGCATAATATTTTATTAAATATTACATTAAAAACAAGACATTCATTGCAAACCAAATATTATACGAAGACAATACATTTAATATCATACGAAAATTATTTATATTGTGATGTACCTACCTACCTATTATTTTTTTTTAATAATTGTGAAAATGTAACATTTACTGTTACAGTCTATAAAATGTTCATAATAAAAGTTTCCTACGGTAAATACAAAATATTATGTAATTAAGGAATAATATGTAATATATGTTACGTACGATTTTTAAAATTTTGTTACTTATTATTCATTCACTTCATCACTCTTCCCTCTTGCAATACACTATTAATATTTCATACAAATAAAATATCTTTACGTTCGTTAATACTTTTAAATTTTTTATTATACGTTCAATAAAATGTTCTATTTTCATTTGCTATAGGCAAAGAGTTAATGCCAGACGACATATTTTACTTTTAGGTTTATAACTTAGAGCAAAGTATGACTATTACCAAATAGATGGAGACTGTTAAATGAACAAATATTTCTACTTTATCGATTCAGCCATAATTATTCATTTCAGCGTATACTAGCGCTCGCCTCGGCGTAGAAACAAAATAAAAGGGAGTATCATTTCACCTTAATTTCTTTGTTTTTTATCATCGCTGTGATGGACATGTAACAAAGGGAGATTTTGAATGTTGATTGGCAAAAAACATGTCACGTGACTAATGAATTATATTCTCATTATAATAATTTTAATGACAATTACTCTTATGAAATATCACAACCGTAATAGCAAAAAATACTATATATTATTACAATTTACAAGCTTGATGTATGAAACATACCACAATTATTGTGATAAAAGTAACAATTTATTTGTGAACAAAAATTTTGTCGTAAAATTGACTTTATTTTTAATTATCTGCAAATACATACTACGCAAGAAGGTAGTTTGTACCACAATATTTTGCATAATATTTTTGAGCCCTACTACGACGTTCTAAGCAAGATGTAACTTGTTAGTACAAGATAAACATTTGTAGCGTACAGTGTTTTAGAAGCATTTATTTCAATATTTAAAGTTAAGAATATTGTGTGTGTGTGGTTTTTGTAATGTTATTTATAACACGGCACTCACGGCAGACGAGTGGGAATTAAAATATTAACTGAATAGTAGGTCTATAGATTTAAGAAGTTATCAACTATTTTATGTTTGACCGATTATAGTACGGATAAATACATATTGCAATAAAAAAAGACTTTACCGAAAAATTGGTTTATTGACGACAAAATATCAGTCATAACACAGGTAACTAAAGTTTTTAAAATAGGTAACATAATAATTTTCATAGTTTGTTTTTTAAGCGATTCACGATAATTCATGCGACTAAAGTGATGAACTAATAAAACATAATTTACAATAGTTATATTCAGCCTTGGACCACAGTCATTGAATATTGGCAAACTACATCGAAATTGCGATTGAATGATAAATCCCGCACTACTCGTCAAACAATCACTCGGTTATGAACTGGTAAATAATTACTGTGAAATAAATAACACGATGATAACGATTCAACATTTTTTTCCAGTTTGACAAACATTTTTATCTTAACTTTGTTGAATATCCCAATAAGCATTGAGATCAGGTGCGTAAATTTATAATTATTTAGAATTCTATTTTGTTTTTTATTTGTTTTTTTATACTTAATAAATGTGACATGTATTTTCTTTTTATTTAGATCACAATATTATCAAAATAACACTTTTAGTGGCAAATTTTTGTTCCTTTTAATAAAAATCTGATATTGAGAATATATCAACAATTATTTTTTTTCAATTTTTTTATGTTGTTTACGAAAGTATCTATACCCAGTTTTGGGTTACGAAGTGTGCACTACAGTGTACTTGGCGACTAAATGGTAATAAGAAGTTTTCTTTTTTTACATTCTGTCACCTTTAGGTAAGGGAGGTATTGTATTTGGTTAAAACAATTGGTTGTGTGTTTTCAATGAATGACAACGTTTTAAGTTCCCTAGAATACAATTATACTATTTTTACGATGATGCGTATGTGTGTGTGACGATTCTTTCGTATCCGATAACTCCAATTAATAAAATTACAATTTTTTTACGTATTGCTTTTCCTTACATTTATATTCAGACGTAATCAGATTCTGGTTATAATTGGTCAACCGGAAGTACTCTCATTTGAAGATGTTGACTGTTTTTTCTTGAAAAAAAGCTTTAAATATCATTTTTCACATATAATGTTATTATAAATATTAAAGAATATTTTATTCTCTATACGAATTGATTGCATTTTTGCTTCAAATTCAATGAATTTAGAGTTAAACAATTATAAATTAAATTTCATAAAGCAGTCAGTTATGCCATAACCATGGAAACAACTAGATACTAGGTTAAGAATATTCTGATTTACAGATGTCAATGTCAAGTGCAATTGATATACGAGCCCAAACTCACAATAGTTCGGGTAGTTTACATTTTCAACAAATTATAAAATCTACACAAATGGTTAAAAAGTTCTTTAAATATAAACTTAAAACTAAAAAAACTGTGGGCCAAATGACTGGTAATAATAATTCGACCGGCATTTTAAGGGTCATCTTCTAGTCCAGATTTAGCTTGTACCGCGACCCTTTACTTGTCACACATTAAAAAATAACTGAGTAAAAATCCAGTGCGTACAGTAATATCTACCTTGCAAGACATGTAGAACAAATACAAGAAAATGTGCAGAGTTTAGGGATAGAATGCCTAATAGATTTTAAGCTGGTATTTACTAATAAAGGCGACGTAATCTAATATTTCCGTCGACCGTTTATTAATAGGCTATCTTAATGTATAGAAAATCATTCATTAATGACCCCTATTAATACATGATTTTTATTAATAAACGATTTATTGGGTGCGTTCACCACATGGAACACAGAATGTATTGCTAACGCTAAGTTGTAGCAAAAAGGTAGACAGAATTAAAAGTCATGCTTTTGATACTTACTAGCTAGGTATATTCACGTAGCATACCTTTAAAATGAATTTAAAAGAATAAAATTCCTCAAATAACATAAAAAACCACATGTGTTGTCTAGCATGAAGTAAACTGAACGCACCCACTGAAAACAATTGATGACAAAACTTATTGATTTTCTGACGTAAAATTTGACGTTCGGTCAACCATTACTAACCTAAAAAAAAAATGTCATGGAATAAAATTAGATTTTCCATTTAAGTAAGATACGGTCAACGAAAAAATATTGTAACTAACACGTGTGTTAATTGGCGATTAATGATCTCAACAATTAACGCGTTCGCTACGCTCACGCGTTAAAATGTCTCGATCATTAATCGCCCTCATTAACACACTTGATAGTTAAATAACTATAAACTAGTCGAAAGAAATTTTTAGAAATTTCTCACAATTTACGTAGGTTTTATAATTTGTTTGTTGAAAATGTTAACCGGCTGAATTAATATGAGTTTAGGCTCGTAGTATGTTTGTGTTATAATTTTACTGAAAATGTAGAATCTTTTGCAAATAACTTTCTGTAAGGAATTTGTACAAAATACATAGAATTGACGGAAGGTAATGCTGGTCACATCACATTTTTTTTAAATTCATCGGTTCATATTGCACTTATTTCATATTTTCCATTAGAATTTCAGTGAAATAATTAGTAAAATATCAAATTGAGCTTTCCAAGTGCACTACGTCTTATGAAATAGCTTGAAACCAGGTAATATTTGGAGCCAAATAAGTAGTACTTTTTTCGCATGTAATATTTTTCTTTTACGTTACCGTGGTTATTGCAATAGTTATCAATTATAACCTTTAAATAAAATTTATGTGACTTTATCCGCTATTTCTCTACAGAAAAAGAAAAATAGTTCTATAATCCAAAATATATTAATTTTTTTTACCGTCGTCAACCTGTAAATAATTTCTGTCGTCAAGGCGCAGTTGTATATTTAAAAGACCTTTTCCAATAGGATTTGACGACAAACGGGTCTTGTTCGCACATTTTGAACAAAAAAAATAGTGAAATTACGATAAGTATGACTATGTTTATCAGTGGATTATAGCCATTTGATGGCACTGTACGCCACTTTTGTCCATAATAAAAATGAAACAATATAGCAAATTTGTGTAAGTTAATAATTGCTACAATAAATTTAAACTATATTCTATGTAAAATTAACATAAACAAATGCGGAACACGCACGAAAATAATATATAAATAAAACCAAAAAAGTGTACAGCGCAATTCAGGAAACACGAATTTCGATTGATTGCACTTGGTAGGTACGTCACGAATCCATGAAATTGTGCAGTTTGTCTTATAGATGGCAGAGTAGCAAGATTAAATGAGTTCTTTGTTATGGACTTTGCAAATTGCTGGTAGCGCACGACGTCTAAGTTTTCATTATTTATGTTATCATCATATAAAGCGACAAGAAAACATTCTCCTGTCTCGGCGATGGTTTCTGCATTGGCGCCCTGTTCCTTAAAATGCTTGAAATCCGTCCAAAATATTAAAATTTATCAAGGGATTTTTTGATAAAATAAATAATAAGCGAAATAATGACATTTTTATTTATATACATATATTTAGACGTTTTTCCAAATTACAAAGTATTTTTATCAAACGTATTTCTTTAAAGTACCCCATTCAAAAGATAAATGCATATTTGTTTGGAATGTGTCACATAAAAATTTCACATTTTTAACCCCTAACAAGACAATGCAACCAAACTTACACTATCTAGTCTGCTGCCTGAAATTTGTACAGCTAAGCAACCAAGGATTTAGTCGGATACCTACTCGTTTTTTGAGGGCCCTCATAAATTTTCAGCATTTGAAATATTGAAAGCAATGCTACATTGAAGAAATCTCATTTCACAAAAATTGAACGATCGAATGAACTTACCTAGTGAAATTCGATCGCAATTATGTGAGCTGCCTCGTCCGAATAGATCACATGTAGTAACGCTTAGTTGCTTGATCCAATCACATAATTTTAAAGAATAATTTTTCAAATTTGCGCGCCATTACGCGCACCACGCCCATGCGCTTGGGTCTCCAACAGTTTCCTACGCAGTCTCGCCATTTCGTCATTATATTTTAAAGAAAGGAAAAAACAATTCACCACTAGTTGTTTGGGTTAAGAGGTGGGAGGGTGTGATCTATTCGGACGAGGCAGCTCACATAATTGCGATCGAATTTCACTAGGTAAGTTCATTCGATCGTTCAATTATATTTCGCTGCCTCGTCCTCTAGATCACATGTAGCTGTTTAAAGTTAAAAAAGGTGGATTGTTTTTTATTTTTAGAAATAGGATTTTATTTGTTTGAAAAAAAAAAAAAAAACAACTTCTAACATATATCTAAAGTATTTAAATTGGCTTTTAACATAGTTTTCAAATATTTAATTTTAGTTTTTACCTTTAATGATAAAGGAAGCGAAATCCTGTTTTTTACTTAACGGTTTGTTATAAAAATTAGCAAACGTTGCTGACATTGGTGTCCATCCCGCTGCTGCCCGGATTGTTTCCATATTAGCACCTCTACGCCATGCTTCTGAAGTGGCAGCATGTCTCGTACTATGAGCGGAATATTTCTTGACATCTACTCCACCTTGTTGTAACGTATCCTTGATCCATCTACTAATTGATTGACTAGTTGCTACTCGATGTGGTTTCTTGTGTGTTAACAGGAGATATTCTTCATCCTTGGGACGTAGGTTTTTCGTCTTCTGCAGGTAACACTGAAGAGTATTTGCTGCACATACTTCAGGATTCTCTTTAAAAAATGGAATCCTTAATATTGGCTGACTGCGGTTCCTCCCTGACGTTTTAATTCGGTCGTCTATCAGTACTTGAATGGCATCTTCTTCGACACAAATGTTCTTTGTTTTAATTTTTGACAGGGTTTGAACACGTTGTGCTGTGATCAGCGCCAACAACGTAACGAGTTTTTTAGTTAGCTTTTCTAGCGATAGCCTCATTCGGGAACCATTGCGACAAAAGATTTAATACTGGTTGAGGGTCCCAAATTATGTCGTATTTGGACTGTTGTGGCTTAATTGAAGCTAAACCTTTGAAAAACCGTTTTAACACTTGTTCTGTCTGCTGGTCATTGATGAGAATCATCGACAAAGCTGCTCTGCAAGTATTTAAAGTACTAAATGACTTCGCAAAAGTATTAACCTCAGTCAAGAACTGGAGAATATCCGTTAGGGTAGGTTCAAAAAGTGACGTATGATTTTCGTTGCAGAAATTCCACCAGGATTTAATATATGTTTCATACTGTCTAGTTGTTCCCTCCGTAATGGATGCCATCATTATAGGGATCGATGCTTCTGGAATTCCTCTTGATGCAAAGGCCTGTTTGATAATTTGCCTGCCACCAGGATAAGTGTCCTTCTCAGCGGATGTTCGAGCCTGGAAGGACAAGATAATAAATTGTTTTTAGGGCCCAGAAAAATTAAATTGGAAGTAAGATATTTTTGGAACAATGGAAACCACGATTGGGTTGGCCAAAAAGGTACCACCATCACTCCCTCCGCTTTATCCGTAATTAGTTTTTGTAACGCTCTTAAAATCATGGAGAAAGGTGGAAAAGCATAGAAAAATTCTTCCGACCAAGGAATTGTAAATGCGTCAACATTATCAGAGTTCGGATCGTGTTTCCATGATATAAACCTTGAGCATTTTGCATTCGCACTCGAAGCGAAGAGATCAATGGTGAAATTTCCAAATTCATACTTTATTTTTGAGAAAGCCCAATCCGCCAATTCCCATTCTGTTTCTTGTGGTAACAATCGCAATTGCTTATCAGCTTCAACATTATTTTCTGATTTTATGTAAGAAGCAAATATCCAAATATTTCTCTCCTCGCACCACTGCCAAATGTTTTTACAGGCTTTCGTTAGCTCTGGATATTTGATACTTCCCATCTTGTTGATATAAGCAATCGCAGTTGTATTGTCAATGCGCAATAAAATTTCGCATGATGTAAGATTTTTTGCAAAAGATCTAAGTCCATTAAAAGCTGCTTTCAATTCCAATAAATTTATATGTTTCTTTTGATCTTTTGTATTCCACCAACCATTAGTCGTTTCTCCATTACGAGTTTATAATTAAGAAGCCTAATTGGGTTATTTATTTTATTAATATTGTTTTTCCACCACTCAAGCTCTCTCTTTATTCTGTCAGAAATATACATTTTTGCATCAAAATTATCGTTTGCTCTAGCTAATGCTACAAACTTTTCTCTTTCTAAGAGTTTTGTATAAAGCCAGCCGTATTTTACTGCTGGACACGCTGCTATCAAAATTCGTACGAACTGGGCCATTTCTCTAATTTTGCAGGACCCTTTCTTCTGTACTTCCTTTACTAAATATTTAATCTTTTCTCTTTTTTCTTTTGTGAGTTCAACAACAAAATCAATACTGTTTAAGATGAACCCTAAAAATTTAATTAATTGGCTTGGTTTCAAATGACATTTGTCATAATTAATAATAAATCCTAGGGATTCTAACAAGTTTCTAGTTAATTCAACATTTTTGAGACATTCTTCTTCCGTCTCCCCAATCATCAAAATGTCATCCAAATAAAAAACAGACATCATCCCTTGTGATCTCAAAAAATATGTTACTGGTTTTAATAATTTTGTAAAAACTTATTGTGGGGCGGTACATAAACCGAATGGTAAACAATTAAACTGATAAAGTATTCCCTGGAAAGAAAAACGTAAATATTTTTTATGGTCATCATGAATAGGTATTAAGAAGTAAGAGTCCTGCAAATCTATTGTTGCCATATAACAGTTTTTTGACAACAACCTTAGGGCTGTTCTTAAGTCTTCCATTTTAAAATGCTCAGGAAATATAAATTTGTTTAATTTCTTTAAATTTAATATGAATCTTTTATCCCCGTTCGGTTTATCAACTAAAAAATATGTTGATATATATTGTCCTTTGCACGGTTTACAAAGTGACACTGCTTGTTTTTCTATAAGCTTTTCAATAGCTGTTAGATAATACTTTAATTCTTTATTGGAAAAAGTAGGTTCTTTAGGGACACTTTTTTGTGATACCTTTTTATAAAAAGGAATTCTGTATCCCTGAATAGTTTCAATTAAAAATTTATCTGATGTTAACTGTGTCCATTCATTAAAAAAGTATTTCAATCTTCCAGCTATTTCACTTACCTTTATTTGCGATGGTACTTGTTGATCTTGCTTCTTTGGTAGGTATGCCCCCTCGATCGGTAACTCTTCAAATTCCTTTTGAGGGGGCCTTTGGAGTTTACCGACTCTTGACCCTTAGTGAATTTCAAATCTCTGGAAAATGGTTTCTTTGTTTGAAATTGTATGTTTTGCTTCGAGATTAATTTTCCAAAATTTTGTGCTGCTTTAGCCGTTTTTAATCGCTCTAAAAAATCTTCACCAAACAAAAGGGAATCAACAATACTGTTGTCTGCAAACGATTTTACTATCGGATCCGGGGCTGGTGTTATGAAAAAGCGTCTTGATAATGAGAGATGATGGTGTAAGTCGGTTAATATTTGTCCCGCGTCAGCTAGAAAACCGAGAACATCTGTGGTAAAAATATCTTCAGTTTTTTCTTTTTCATCTTTGCCCTGTTTTTCTAGAATTTCTGAAATAGCTCTACCAATAGCATTCAGTCCCGCGCCTAAATGATTTTGCGTGAAAACCCTGTAATTATCCTTCTTAATTGCTAAATGTCCCAAAGCGGCCTTGATATCAGGGTTTAAGGCGGGGGCTTTTGTTGTTAAACAGTTCTCTGGGGTAGGGTATTTTTTAATTAATTCCAGAGCTGCTTCTTTAGGTAAACCTTTTGACAAATTTTTTGACCATATTTTGGCTAAGTTTCCATGCAACGCTAGTCCCTTACCTTCAGTTTCTAAATCATCGCCAAGTAATTTTAGGGTCTCTTTGTCTAAAGTAGCGTCCTGAGTCTTACAGGTTGATTCACCATTACTAGACTCAGAATCACTTAAGGTATATTCTGTCTCACTTGAGTAAGAAGAACTTGAATAACGGTGTTTTTTCTTTTGTGAAAGTTTCGGTTTTAATTTACGGTGAGCAACCCTTTGGTGATGACGGTTTTTCTTAGACTCGACCTCTTTACGTTTTTTCTCTGGACGTTTTTTAGAACACGACACTCGATCGTGATGTCGAGAACGCTCATTGACCAAAAACTCGTCAGAGCTTGAATGTGACGCACCTCTTGGGCTACGCTCACCATTCGTACTTCTTTTTCGCTTCTGTGACGCACCTCTTGGGCTACGGTCGCCATTTGAACTTCTTTTACGTTTGCGTGACGCACCTCGTGGGTGACGCTCGCCGCTTTGTCTTTTAGACCTATTTTTCTTACGTTTTTTGTCGTAAGAAGTGTAAGACTCTGATGACAATACACTCGAATCCGATTCCATCGAACTTGATGAGGATCTTGACTTACTTTGGTCAGTCGAGGACGCTTTTCTCTTCATAACCTCAGTTATATTTTCCTAAAAACTTCGAAGTTTAATCTTTCTGTATTCTTACCTTCACTCTTCTCCAACAAAAGAAAGTCAAGAATACCTGTATATTTTTCTATATAAACAACTTAATTATTTAAAACGTAAAAACGAACAGAATTTTGCTGCGTGATGTGTCTTCGATCGCACAAAAAAGCGTAATGACGAAATGGCGGGACTGCGTGGGAACTGTTGGAGACCCAAGCGCATGGGCGTGGTGCGCGTAATGGCGCGCAAATTTGAAAAATTATTCTTTAAAATTATGTGATTGGATCAAGCAACTAAGCGTTACTACATGTGATCTAGAGGACGAGGCAGCGAAATATAATTTGTAAGAAAGTAAAATTTTATTTTTTAAATGAAAATTTATAATAACATTTAACTATAAAATATGAAATACCGATATAAAATCAAAGAATACACTTTTGATGACATATGTATAAATATAAAAAATATTTAAATTCTAAAAAAATAACAAGATCATTTTGCAAAAGTTTAGCCATTTCGACGACAATAAATACAAACTTTTATTTTTTGTTCTGTAAATTTTATTTAAATCCTATGTTTCGGCAGCACACTGATACTGTTACGCGACAATCTAGTTATAGTACTTAAAATACTATGTTGTATGTGTAAAAAGTAAAGATTGTAAGAGTATAACCCCAGAATTGATCGTAATTAGAAGTGGTTGTCAAGAAAGGATGCGAGAGGGGATAACAGAAGTGAAACTATGTAGATTCCTTCCAAAAGGGTGCAATTCTTATGCATTTATTGTAGTAATTAAAGTTCTTCAAAATATCTCGTCAAACGAAACAATGTAACGTACAGGTGACACTGAAAAACGGGC
This sequence comes from Harpalus rufipes, assembly GCA_951394225.1. NCBI lineage: Eukaryota > Metazoa > Arthropoda > Insecta > Coleoptera > Carabidae > Harpalus > Harpalus rufipes. Next base: position 25,022,791 of record OX596280.1, read on the forward strand.
CACTCAAAATAACTTTTTGGGGGATACCATATATACTGGGTGGGCCAAATAAGACCTACTAATGTTAAACACGGATAACTCTTGTAATAATCATTTATTTTGATTATTTTTTTTTTATATATTTAATATATTTTATGGAAATTATGTATGAAATATGACATCAGACAAATGCCCACCATTTTTCTCGATACAGAGATTGGCTTCACCACGTAATGTTTCTGGTTGAAGGCTCAGTATTTCGTCTCGAATATTCTGCTTCAGCTAGTTATGAGTCCGGTCCTGTATATTCTGCAGGAAGAAGACACCTTATGCAGATCGGCATAAATCTAGTATATAAGCTTATAATTTAATGTAATTCTTGTCTTTATTTGTATTTTTGCCATAATAACAACATCTCTGTAAAAGTACAATAAATTCCATTTGAAATCTTTTTAAAAACTCTCTTCACCCACATAATTGGCGCAGTCGGTAGGATTCCCGAAGTTAGGCATATCGCTCGAATAACTTTTGTTTTAACAATTTATCGGGTATAATAATTTTTAGGTTCGCGAGTTTGCGAGTGTAATCGAAGGCATATCGGTTCGTCGCGAAACATCCAACACCGAGATAGCGAGTAGAAGTTGAAGATTTCAACACCCTGGTCGAGGACAAGCATCAGGCCCGGCAGATAATGTGGGTACAGTGGGTAGTTGTACCCACTCGAGACACTCCGAGTGGGGAAAGTACCCACTCGGGATTTTGGGTGAGAAAAATATTTCATAAATGCTGAATTCCAGAAATACCTCATTTCCTAACCGTCAATATCCCTTTTTATTCACTGTACATCATTTAACAATAGTTGTTAAATGGTTAAACAAAATGAAAGAATTTTTTTGTTATATTTCAATATTTAAATGCTCATTGTTACAATTATTTCAGTGTAACTTTATTTCAGTTGACTTTTCATACTTATTAATGAATATGATCGAATTTCTACTTTTGAATTTACGGCGGGGAGGGGGGGGGGTACCCCCACCCAGGTCAACTACCCACTCGGATTCAGCACCAACTGCCGGGCCGGACAAGCATCGCCAACACCAGACCCACACGCTAGCTGAGGACAAGCATCGCCGACGCCAGCACTAGGATACGAAGTCCTGGGAAAAGACCACATCTCCGATCCTATAGGCACTAGTTATAAGAGAAGTAATGAAACAAATACTACTACTGTAAGTGCTCAAACATTATTATTATTTCCATCCTTAAAAATATTCATAACCACAATAATATTTCAAGCAGAAACTTTTCAAAATCAATTAAAAAAATAGTTACATAAGCAGCACAGCAAACGGCAAGCTTACAATTACTAAGACTACATTTAGACGTTATTCCAAATTACGATGGTAACCCCCATACCATGAACCTTTTTTCTAGAAGCATGTCAAAATTTAGTTGATACATTTGGCAGTACCGATTTCATTCTAAACAATTTCCTAGTCAGAGCAATTATTGGAAAACTAACAGGCCGAGCGATGATCCTTATCGGTTCTCGCATCGAATTCAAAACTTGGGAGGAAATAAAAACAAGTATCAAAGAAAGTTTTGGAGACCAACGAAATTTAGATTGCTTAGACCGTATAGCATTAAGACCTCAGAAAAATGAAACCCCTTATAATTTTGGCATGAGATGCCAAGATGCAAGAAGCTTAATCACCTCAAAATTAAATTGTTCCACATATAAAGAAGACGAGAGAAAAATAAGGCAGTCAAATTATGACGATCTTGCATTAAAAACTTTCATAAGAGGTTTACCTCCGTTCATTCAAAACAATGTTAGACTCAGAGACCCCGACAAACTCGAGAAAGCCATGAGTTTGGTAATAGGAGAAGAAAATTTTCTCTACACAAACCAACGACAAAATACACTCAATATGTATTCCAACTTTAAACCTACACAAAGAATTATCCCTACAAGAAATCCGAATATAAATCAAATCCCTCAACAATACAGCTATAACAATATCCGTAACACGCCAAACAACACCCCTTTCCAACAACGACCATTATTACAACCACCCCAAATAATGCAAACGAGACAAGATCCATTTTACAGAACAAATAATAATCCAAATTTTAGACCGTCTCAATTTGCACAGCAACTACCGCAACCTCAGTCGCGCCCCAACCAATTCATCCCACTCCAAAGACCAGCAAATTTCCCACAATACCTTCCGAGACAAAATCCGCCTCAACATCAACAATCAAAATACCAGCCCGAACCTATGGACACCTCATCCGGACATTCACGAAATACTCGTATAAGACCCCAACACAATTTTACTGCTACACAACTTTTTAATCAAAAAATAGACAATATATTTGAAAATCCAACTGAATACACATCTCAAAATTTTTGCGAATACGACTCCTATGAAAACCTTGAATATGATGCCAGCGCATACGAGAACAATGACCCATACTCTACCGAATCTCACGTAGACTATGAATATTCAGGTTACAATACTGATAACACCGAGTCAGACCAAGTTTATGGAAACGATGAGATAAATTTTTCTCAGGCTTCCAATTCCAAGAACCCAACCTGTTACAACTAAATGTTTTAAAATCAAATCTACCCTATATCCACATTCCCGAAATAAAAGCTAATTTCCTAATAGATACCGGCAGCACAAAAAGTTTAATTGACCCAGATTTGGCTTACAAATATTATTAAAATTTTATTTATAACGAAAATTTTAACATCCAAACTGCTCATAATATATCATTCCATAATGAAGTTGCAGAAATTCCTGTTTTGAAAAACTTTTATGTCAACGATAAACATAAATTTTATCTCTTCCGATTCAGCGAAAAGTATGATGGACTCATAGGCGTAGACTTACTAGAACAACTACAGGCAAGCATAAACGTGACGACAAAACAATTAACAACCCCATATGCAAAAATTCCAATTACTTATGAATCTGAAAAAATTAATAAAATGTCTCAAAATCCAAAATTTCAAAATTACTCTACAGTAGTACCACCAAGAGTAAACATTGTTGTTAAATTACCAGTAAATCAAAATCACGGCACTGGAATACTAAATTATGTAAATTTCGGAAATGGCGTAGAAATGCCAAAAGCTTTAGTAAATATAACTAAAAATTTTGCTATAACAACCCTCACTAATATAAATGAAAATCCAGTAAAAATTGACATTTCAGAACCATTTGATATAGAATTGATTAACCTTACTGAGATAAACTTTTGCGAAAAAATGGAAATCGATACTGACTTAGATACAATACACGATAATCTATTAAAAAAAATCTTAAAAATCTTAGACTCGAACATTGCAATAAAGAAGAAAACGATGCTATTCATAAACTATGTTCTTCTGTCTTCCCATCGTCCATACAGTCTTTTATATTACTGCAATGCTAAGTCAACAAATAATTGAGGTGTCACCTAATTACCAAATAAAGAAACAATATTATAATTGCTCCATATTGCTTATTCTGCAATATTAGTGATTTCTACTACTGAGTTATGATGACCTCAATTGTGTGGTGACCTAGTCTTACATACCTCCCTTCTTTAAAAATTTGCTTCCGGAGGAGCACAATTTTTCTTACAACTACACTTAAAGTCTCTATATTCACAATATTTCATAGCATGTCATGTTTGATGGGGAAAATTACTGCATACCACTGGTCTTGTGCTGGATGGTGTATCCATGGCTGTAGATGAGTTTGAGGAGAGACGATTGGCCGGTCGTTATCCCTTGGATGGTTCATCTGCTTCCTGTGGTTTGATGCGGTTTCCTCAACATGCATGGCACTGACGGTTGTTCTTTCACTCTTAAGATCAACACTTACATACACACATTTTTTAAATACCATATTTCTAACTGATTGATTTTCCATATAACAAACATAATATTCTAAATCTTGTTTTCTATATTTACCATCTATAACGTATTTCCTGCAATTCTTATTAATGGTATGGCTAGCACATCCCACAAATAAGTTGCTAATTGAAGTTCAAAGCAATTTACAATGAGAGAAGTAAAAAGAAAAAAAAATGATAATATTTAATAATTTTGAATACGTTATGAATGCTTTTTAAATTATTCACTTACAGACTTAAAATGGAGAATCAATTACATACACATATTATTTTCCTTACTGCCTTGGATCCATGTACCGATCTCTAGTCCGTTTATTTGGTTCCTGGTATTGAACTCTAACTAACGCATAATCCATGAGTGCCGTGGTGCTGGTCCTTTACTACGAGTATGGTACGGTGCTACTACAGTGGGAGTGGTGGTAGTATCTGTTTGTCCCTGTCGTATCAATGCATCCATTAATAGACTGTCCTGAGTTATCCTATGTATCCTCTCTGAGTCTATTTCATTTTTATTTCGCTCCTCTGTGCTGGCCATTTCTTCATCTTTTGATGTACTTGTTTCTTCGCTCTCATTTTCTTGATCCAAAAGTCTCTCATCTCTAAATGGTTTTAAACGGTTGACATGTACCGTTTGAATTTTTCCGGACTTCTGTTGTTTAATTTTATATGTCACGGGTCCCATTATTTCCGTTATGAAGTACGGTCCTGTCCATGGCTTGTGTAGTTTTCGTGACGTACCTGCGTGTATTGCTGGGTTGTGCAAGTATACTGCGTCACCGATTTTGTAGACTGCTGACTTGGTGTTTTTGTTAAATTGTTTATGCGTTTTCTCTGTTGCCTTGTCGATGTTTTGCTTTACTGTGTTGAAAGCAATTTGTAATCTTTGTTTTAATTCGGACGCATAGTTATCTGCATAATCATACCGTAGATCTTGTGGTCTGGTTATATCGTCATAAGGTAACTCTAGGTCACGACCATGCATTAAGAAAAATGGAGTTTCGTTTGTACTATTATGTACACTACTTCTGTATGCCAATAACACATATGGTAGCCACTCATCCCAATCGGTTTGATCTCGATTCACGAAATGAGATAGAATGTCCTTGAAGACGCGATGACTTCGCTCTATCATCCCATTCGTTTGTGGTCGGTATGCCGTTGTTTGTAATTTTTCTACGCCAAATATTTTACAAACTTCTCTAAAAACTTCAGAAGTGAAATTTGCGCCTTGGTCTGTCAGCAGTTGTCTTGGAGCCCCGTGTCTTGAGATGATTTCTTGTGACAATATTTTTGAAATTGTTGATGCCTTTTGGTCCGGTATAGCGAATGCTTCTGGATATTTCGTGAAGTGGTCCTGGAAGGTTAAGATGTATTTGTTCCCTCTCATGCTTGTTGTTAATGGACCGACAATATCCATTGAGACTCTTTCCATTGGCCTACTAACTTCATTGAACTTTTGAAGTGGCGCAGGCTTGTGATGCGGTGACGTTTTCCTCTGATTGCATGAATGACATTTCTTGCAATAGTCTTCAATGTCCTTAGCCATTGCTTTCCAAAAAAATTTTTCCTTGATTCGGCTGTATGTCTTCTCGAACCCCTGATGTCCCGCATACGGTAGGTTGTGGTAATCGTGCATTACCTTGAATTTCATGGATACTGGAACTACGAGTTGATGATGACGTTCATTATTTGATTTTTCTTTGAAGATTAACCCTTCGTCGTCCGTGAAATATCCTTCTTTACTTGAGAGCTGTTGCACTGTTGCATCTTGGCGTTGTTTATTTACTATCATATGTCTATCCCATATCGGTTCATATGTTCCTTCAACTTCTACAGCATTAATTGGTATTCTTGAGAGTACGTCTGCGTTCACATGTTTCTTCCCAGCTCTATGTTCAATCTTATACTCGTATTCTTGGAGAGTAAGCGTCCATCTTGCCAAACGTGATTGTGGATTGCTGATCGAAAATAGCCATTTCAGTGGTTGATGGTCAGTTATTATTGTGAATTTCCTTCCATGTAGATAGCATCGATAGTATTTTACACCCCAAATTATTGCAAGACATTCTTGTTCTGTGGTAGTGTAATTTACTTCCGCTTTATTTAACTGACGACTTGCAAAAGCTATTGGCCTCTCGTACCCATTGCATTTTTGACTCAATATGGCACTTATAGCTTTACCGCTGGCATCGGTTGACAAGATGAATTCCTTGGTGAAATCTGGATGGGCTAAGACTGACTCGGAACAGAGTGCATTCCTTAATGAATTGAATGCTTTTTCGCAGTCTTCGGTCCAGATGAATGGCTCACTTTTTTGTGTCAATTTTGTGAGAGGTTTTGATGTTTTTGCGAAATCCTGTATAAATCTTCTATAAAATCCTACTAGGCCGCAGAATGCCCTAATCTCCTTGACTGATTTTGGTTTTGGATAATTTTGAATGACTGTAATTTTTCCTGGATCCGGTTTAACACCCTCTCCATTTATGATGTGTCCTAAATACTTCGTTTCAGTCTTCAAAAAATTGCATTTACTGGGTTGCAATTTAAGGTTCGCCTGTCTTAGTCTCTTGAAAACCTCCGTGAGTCGTTTGAGATGATTGTCCGCTCCATTCCCATTGAACACGATGACGTCATCCAGGTATACTAGGCATTGTTCTCCTCTTAACCCAGATAATACACTGTTCATGAGTCGTTGAAATGTGCTTGGTGCGTTTACGAGTCCAAACGGCATCTTTGTGAATTGATAATGCTCTCCATTTGTCGTGAATGCTGTCTTCTCTCTATCTTGGTCATCTAGTTGCACTTGCCAGTAGCCGGATGCTAAATCTAGGGTAGTGAATAGATTTGCATTCCCCAACTGGTCCAGGGTTTCTTGCATGTTGGCCACAGGAAAATAATCCTTCTTTGTTACTTTGTTCAGGCCCCTGAAGTCGATACACACCCTTATTTTTTCTTCCCCGTTTTCGGATTTCTTCGGTACGATGACTACTGGTGCTGACCATGGTAAATCGGAGGGTTCTATTACCCCTGCTTCACGCATTTTCTTTAATTCATTAGTCAATGGTTCTTGTTGGCTGTGAGGAACTCGATACGGTGCTTTAGCTATAGGCGGTACATCTTCAGTGATTATTCTGTGTTTCACTTTATGTGTGCAGCCTAGCTTAGTATCCTCCCATTGAAAAATGTCTTCATATTCCACCAATAAATTCAATAATTTACTTTTTACCTCTTCTGGTAAATATTCCAAGTTGAATTGCTCTTCAATGCACCTGTTTCCTTGAACTCTTACAGTGCATACGGCCTGTTGCCTCTTATTCTCAGCTGCCCTGATTTTTTCAGCTTGCTGACTTCTTTCTTCAATGGACCTGTGCCGTCCTTTCTTCTGTTGAGCCTGTCGATTTCCAGCGCTCTTAACTTGCGAATTTTTCGTTTCAATTCTTCTGTTTCCAGCTGTCCCGTCTTTCTGGTATTGGGGTCCAGATGACGTGGAATACTGTACTTTTTCATTTTTCTGAGCCTGTTGGTTTCCAGCGCTCTTACCTTGAGAATTCTTCCTCTTTCCGACTACAGCTGTCTCGACTGGTCCTCTTGACGTGGTCGACGAATGCTGCTCGTTTTGAGCCTGTTTATTTCCAGCGCTCACCCCTTGAGATTTCTTCCTTTTTCCGACTACAGCTGTCCCGACTGGTCCTTTTGACGTGGTCGGCGAATGCTGCTCGTTTGGAGTCTGTTGACTTCCAGCGCTCCCCTTCTCAAGTACGGCCGATTTGCCGATTACCATATTCTTCCCTAATAGAAGCTCTTGATTTGTGAAGTTCATCAACTTCACCGGTACCTCTTTTTCTGCTTTTGTTATGACTCTTGCTGCCATAACCCCATGGGTCTTCAGTTCTTCAAGTTCAACCACAATGTCTTGCCCTGGATTGATCAGATCCTGGACTGCTGTACACACGAATTCACAATTTGGAGGAATCTTCACGGCGCTCTTCAATCTAACCAATCCACTGGTTTGTGTGACTGATTTTTCTTGATTGAGGAAGCCATTCCCAGTATTTTGAACTTCTGTGTCCCTATCTTGAATTGTGATGGTTGCCTTCTGAGTACGTGCCTGTACATTGTTTTGCTTATCTTGCAGTACTGCCTCTTGACCTGCCCCGCTGACGTCATTGGTTCGTGTTGCGCAATTTATGACGTTGAGTGCTACGGTGTCCATGTTTTCTAAGTCGTGATTGCTCAGCAGTTTTAGGCATATGTTTTTAAAACGAACCTCCTCTCTTGATATGTGCACATCAAATTTACGTATAAAATCTGTACCCAATAAACCGTCGGCATCCAAATCTAAATCATCTGAGCAAATAAATGTTTTAAGGCGAAAACTAGAATTTTGACATTCATATTTTAATTTACTTGTGCCGTAATATGATACTGGTGCACCTGATATAGATTTTAATCGCCCATCATCTCCTTTTTTTATTTATTTTTTATTTATTTATTTATTTAAACCACTCAACAGGACTTGCGTCCCAGTTACAGAGGGTAACATTACAAAATATAATACACACAAAAAAAGTATTCTAATGGTAACAAAGTAGTACATTGTAAACAAATTGAAATAATAACAAGATTGAAAATATGAAGAACATCAATTCACAATTGTTTTAAAATAATGAATTAATTTACGTTTGTAGACATTAAATTTGTCATTGAAAATATCAATATCTACAGACTTACAAATATCATTGTAATACGAGCATACGCGCCTTACAGGGCATTTTAATTCGTAATTTACCTTTGCCATTGTAACATGAAAAAAGGGTTTCTGTCTAGGATTACTTGTACGAGGAACATGGAAATTTATGAGAGATAGCAGATTGCAGTCTCTAATATTATTGTTAATTAGTTTGAAAAGAAATATGCATGACTGCAGAATTCTGCGATTTTCTAAAGACATCATATTATATTCAATAAGAGCAGTAGAGTAGTGAAAATGATCATTTAATTGGATATTCAGTTTGAATTTATACCAACAGTATCGTAAGAATTTTTTTTGTACTCTCTCTATTGCTCTTATTGAGTTTTTATATAAAGGATTCCAAACTAAAAAACAATATTCAAGCTTGGCGCGAATAAAACAATTGTATAGTGCTATTACAGTATTGTGATTACGGAAGTGACGTGAGTTCCTAATAATAAATCCAAGTTTTTTATGTGATGATCGAACACAGTCATTCAAATGTGTAATCAAATTACATTTCTGATCAAATAATATTCCCAAATCTTTACAATTCGTAATCCTAGACAGATTACTATTATCCATCACATAATTGTACACTATGGGTTGGCTTTTCATTGTGTAGGACATTATTTTACATTTATCAATGTTAAATGGCAATTTGTAAGTTAAAGACCAAGTTAAAATATTGTTAATATCTTCTTGTAATAGAGTACAATCTCCGACAGAATTGACTAATTTATAAATTTTTATATCATCTGCATAAAGTAAACAGTTTGAGAAAGAAACATGGTTAGTTATATCATTGATGAATAAGTTAAATAGAAGTGGCCCAAGATTACTTCCTTGAGGGACACCGGATGTTGGAATAAAATAATTTGATTTGTAATTATTGTAAAAAACATATGATTTACGATTTGATAAATATGAAGTAATGAAGGCTGACAATTCATGTGAAAAATTGAAGTTTGATATAAGTTTCTGAACGAGTTCATAATGATCAACTTTATCGAATGCCTTAGCGAAATCTGTATAAATGACATCAATCTGGTAATTATTACGCAGAGAGTTTATGGTAAATTCTGTGAAGGTGACGAGATTGGTGGTTGTGGATCTCCCTTGCATAAATCCATGTTGTTTATCAGAAATATTATTACCCACTGCCATATACATATATTTGAAAAGTATTTTTTCAAATACTTTTGAAATATTGGATAAAATGGCAATAGGACGGTAATTTTTTATATTGTCTATATCACCTGATTTTAATATGGGCGTGATGTAAGTAGTTTTTAGGATAGAAGGAAAAGTGTTTGTGGAAATAGATAGGTTAAAAAGAATAAATAAGGGCTTGATAAATAGTTCCCGGCATCCTTTAATAATGTACGCAGGCAGGAGATCAGGGCCGGGATTACGCGAAGGTTTTAATTTGTTAATTGAAATGCGTATGTCATCTTCAGATAAAGATTTAATGGTGACAGGTTCTAAGAAGGAAGTGCATGGAGTATGTGGACAAAGAGTAGAAGAGCTTGGAACAGTATAGACAGAAGAAAAGTAGTCCGCGAAGCCTTGTACAATAGTTTGCGTGGAACTTAAATGTTTATCATTAATATACATTGTACCTGGCACACGAGTATTCCTTTTTAGATTGTTTAAATGACTCCATATTTTCCTAGGATCTTTCGAAATATTATTCTCAACGTCTGATATGTACGAGAAGTAAGCTAATTTTATATTTTTTTTTATTTTTGCTCTTAATTGTTTGACAAATTGAGATAGTGTAAGTCATGTGATTGTTTGAATAATTTATGATTTTTTTCTTTAAGTTTTATATCTTTGATAATATCTTTAGAAAACCATGAAGGATATGCAGACATTTTCTTGACAGTTTTCGGAATACATTTATCGTAAATAGAGTATAAGATCTTATAAAATTCATTAAATGCTTCATTTATGTCAGTGAAAGTTAACAATGTATCCCAATCAGTATTGTTTAATAGCTGATACAATTGTTCAAAATTTGCAGCTCGAAAATTATATGAGGGTGTAGAATTTAATGATGAATTTTGAAAATTAGTAGGATATTCTAGAGTGATGTTAAGTGTGGGATGATACTTATCTTCGGGAACAAATGGACAAGAATCACGGACTATTGTACACTTTAGATTGGAAATAACCACATCAAGAAGTCTATTATCTGAATTATGAATGAAATTATGTTGTGAAGCAGAAAGGTAAGAGTGAAAGTTTAAGAAAGATGAAATGATATTATTAGTATAGGCATGAGTATAATAGTCTGATAATTTACTAATATTAAAATCACCAACTATTAAAAAATCATTATACAAGATTTCAGGGATGGATTCAATGCATTCGTAAATGTAATTAAGTTGAATAATGGAAGTTGGGGGAGGAGAATAGAGTGCTACGATAAATATGGATTTATTTTTGGATATTTGAACTCGTACACAAACTATATCTGCAACTGATGAAGGATCTAGATTTATATTAATAATATTAGAATTGAATTTATTATTAACAGCGCATAATACTCCACCACCACTGCATTTATCTGTTTTCGAAAAATCTCGGTCACTTCTAAAAACATTATAATTATGATTAAAAATTTCAGAGTTGTATACTGTATCGTTTAACCAAGTTTCACTCAGTATTATACAATCGAAATCAGAAGCTGAAGAGTTGTTATATAGATCAGATAACTTGGTGTTTAACCCACGAACATTTTGATAGTATAAAAACATATGACGGAGTACAACAATATATAAAGTAAAAAAGTAAATAAATTCTCGCAAAAGCAAGTGTATTGAATCAAATGCCCCTTAGCAAATCGTTTTTTAAGAATTGATACTCTTGATCCCGAATCTATTAATAATTTTACTAAAATACCTCTAATTTTGACTAAAATAAAATTTGGATCGTCTCTATTTAAATCTTCCAATGTTCGAATATTATTAATTTTGAAAATTTTATTTCTTACTGATACCTCCCGAGACGGAGCACTCGCGAGAGGTAGTTCCTGTTTAAATGCTGGGGTCTTCGTCCTACCTTCGTCCTATGAATGTCCTTGTTGTGCCTGTAACCCGCCGTTGCGCTGTTGGCGTTGTAACGATTGCCTCCTGGTGGACCTCTGTACCTGCTATGATTTCGACTTCGCTTCTGATTAGTACATGTTTTACAATACTTTGTATAGTGCCCTTTTTTCGCCCAATCTTTACACGGAAATTTTATTCTATAATCCCGTTCCGTATTTTTACAAACACCGTTTATTCTTGTATATGCCGATTGATTTGAATTTTTACTTACAGTCCCTATATCTGAACAATTATTTTTTTCCATTTTCAATTCCCATTCCTCCTGTTCTGCCAATTCGACAGTTTCTTCAAATGTTAAGTCGGTCCGACACTTCAGTATTACCTTAATACATTCTTTAATTTCTGCTCTCAGGCCTTCTTTAAATCGAGATAAAATTTGATAATTTATATAACTTTCATTCGCACATTCTATATTTAATAATTCTACCTTTAGATCCCTTAAACGCTCTGCAAAATTTTGTACTGATTCCCCTACATTTTGTGTACAATTCCAAAATTCTCTGTTAATTTGGTCTTCATATCTACGCTTAGCAAATCTTTTTATAAATTTTTGTCTAAATTCTGCAAATGATAGTTACAAGATGTAATTCTCTAGTTTGACAATAAAATTTTAAAGCATCCCCATTTAATTTTGTACGAACCAGGTCTACTGTATCTCTGTCATCAAACTTTATAATACTTGTTCTTACTAGTACTTTTCTAAAAAACTCTTCTACTTTTTCACCATTAAATTCTGGTTTTTCTGCTATTACAGCACTTCTTAACGATAACATTTCTGCTTCTGATTTAATCGTTGTTGGCAGATTTAATTTATTTGAACTACCCGCCGGGCTACTACCCACAATACTGCCCGCTGGCATGTTTATTAAATTTTAAAAAAATAATTTTGTTACAAAATCGTACTCCGCGAGTGGACCAAATATATTAGCCACCCTGGGCTGGCAAACTACCCCAAAACCGCTGCCACCAATTTGTAACCCGCCTGTATGAGGCGAATTAACAAATAATATTTAAGATGGGTTCTTGCCAGACTGGAGGTACAATTTAGTAATCGCCAAAAGTATAATAAGTAATAATAAATGTTCTTACCGTTGTGACGTTGCTCGTAGAAGAGTAAAGGTTCGAAATAATAATAATGATTTATTATAACTAAGTTTATTGACTAGTATAAAGATGAGTTGATATATTTACAAATGATGGATCCGACTGTATGGATGAATGGTATTCTTCTAGTCTCTCTCTCGATGGACCTCTCGATGGACTCTCACCGGACTCTGTCTTCCCATCGTCCATACAGTCTTTTATATTACTGTAATGCTAAGTCAACAAATAATTGAGGTGTCACCTAATTACCAAATAAAGAAACAATATTATAATTGCTCCATATTGCTTATTCTGCAATATTAGTGATTACTACTACTGAGTTATGATGACCTCAATTGTGTGGTGACCTAGTCTTACAGAAAAACGCTAAAATAATTCATGACAAAGACTTCATTGAGAGCTTTAACACGTGTAAAGATCTACTAATGAACGATCCGATACTTCAGTATCCAGATTTTGACAAACCTTTCATTCTTACTACTGATGCCAGCAAATTTGCACGATAGACCAATAACCTATGCATCACGTACACTAAACGAAACTGAAATAAAGTATTCCACCATAGAAAGAGAATTACTTGCAATAATTTGGGCTTGCAAACAATTTAGAAATTAGTTATACGGTAGAAAGTTTAAAATAGTTACTGACCAGCGACCTCTAGTTTGGCTACATAATTTGAAAGAACCAAATTCTAAATTAGTTCGATGGAAATTAAAACTCGAAGAATACGACTATACAGTTGAATACAAAAAGGTTCATGTAACACTAATGCTGATTGTTTATCACGTATCCGTGTAAATGCAATTGACGATAACGAATCAACCATAAATAATCCCGGTAATATTAATAACGACGTACTGGAATATTTAAAAAAATTAGCCGAAAATCTTGTTCCTGATGATTCTGAACCACAATCACCTATTCTTATTAGAAAACAACCTCTCACTAATAAACATCCCCAACCTAGACAAAAACCCAAAATTAATATTATTTCCGATATACAAGTAAGACCTCCTGATAAACCTGCTCTAATTCCTAACACTGACCTCGCAAACATTGATAACGAAAACACTGACTCATCAACTCAACACTCATGTGTAAGTGGCACAACGAATGAAGGAATTACCATCCTAGATGAGATAATAAATAATAAATTAAATCAAATTCACGTATTCCCAAACTTATATGCCAAAACAGACACTAGTATAAAAAATATGAAAATCAAACTATAGTTAAAGTCAAAATTCCAGAAATCAATAATGAAAAATTAATATTTGAATTCTTAAGAAATTATACAGACTCTAAAAGAACGTACCACATGTATTTTCAAACTGAGAAATTATATTTTTGTAGAGTTTATTTAAATAAATTTTCTATATATGGACCAAAATTAATTAAGTGCACAAAAATTATAAACACGGTCACAGATAAGGAAGAACAGATAATGCTTATCAAAATGCATCACGAAGGAAAAACGAACCACCGTGGTATAAATGAAACACTCGAATATTTAAAACGTAATTACTACTGGAAACATATGAAAGCTACCATAATAAATTTTATTAATTCATGCGATATTTGTCAAAGATCTAAATACGCAAGAAAAAAACCATATGTACCACTTATGTTAACCGATACAGCGACGCGACCTTTTCAAATAGTTCATATAGATGTATTTATATATGACAATCGAAATTATTTAACACTAGTTGACGCATTCACAAAATTCGCACAAGCCATTTACATTGAAGGCAAGACAGCTATTCATATAGCAAATGCATTAATTAAATATTTCACATCTTTTGGCGTACCTGAAAATTTAACTCTTGATAATGGAAAAGAATTCAATAACAACACCATAAAAGAACTTTTAAAACCATAAAATAAAGATTCACTTTACAACCCCTTTACATCACGATTCTAATTCTATTGTTGAGAGATTTCACTCAACTATCATTGAACATCTGCGAATACTACAAGAAATGTATCCAGACGAACACGGTGACTTAATGAATTACGCTATTATTGGTTATAACAACTCTATCCACAGCGCAACAAAGTATACACCATTTGAATTAACATTTGGACATACAAACTCTAGAAATCCCCAAGAAACATTTATTCCAAATTCTTTCTACAACGACTACGTTGAAAACCACAACGAAAAATTAAAACACGTTTACAACAAAGTATCTGATACATTAGAATCAAACAAAGAAAAGGTAGTAAATAAACACAATATAAAAGGAGAAACAAACCCAAATTTTAAAATAGGTCAAACTGTCTACAAATTTATTGCACTCAATAGAAACAAAAAAAATCTAAATTTATAGGACCTTTCAAAATTACAAAATTACTCGATCCTAACAGAGTAGAAATTACAAGTTCACAGAAAAAACCTAAAACAGAAATAATTCATATCAAAGAATTAAGACAGCCTGTTTTTACAGATCCTTGTTCCTCATCGTCACTTCAAGCCTAGAAACATCCAAAATCCACGATCTAAACAAGAACCCTGGCCTACTTCCACTAAAACTAGGAAATGCACAACTTAAAATCGACTACTGGACATTTGTCCAAATTTATGACATTACAGACATAATCACAGAATATACTAGCTTGAAAAATTCATTTATTAAAATAAAGGACGAATTAAAGGACTCTAAACACAATCAACATTCTTACCAAATAATTAGTGTCCTAGAAGAAAAAGTATTGTTGCAAATAAAACAACTAAATCCACTATACTCGAAGAAACAAAAACGAGGACTCATTAATGGACTTGGCACAATAATAAAATCAATCACGGGCAATCTCGATCAATCGGATGCCGAAAAATATGATAAAGCTATTAAAGAAATATCGAACAACCAATTCAAAATTAAAGATGTCAAGAAAGAACAACTCAGCATCTTACAAACTTCCATTCAAAAATATAACAACACAGAAATTCTTTCTAAAAATCAATTTTCATTAAATTCAAAAACCGAACAATTAGAAAAATATATTAATTCAACCTACATTAAAAATGTAGAAGCTAACAATTGCTTATTTTTACAAACTGTTATCTCTCAATACACTTCAAGTTTGCAAATTATTTACGATCTATTAGAAAAAATCGAAATAGCCATCACTTTTGCAAAACTTAACACACTTCATAATTCAATATTAGAACCAACAGACTTATTAACAGAGATAATATTTATTAATAAACATTTAAATGAAAATAGTTTCCCATTTGAACCAACTTTAGAAAATATCATACTATTCGAAAAGGTAATAGAAATAAAAAGTTATACTAAAGGCAATCAAATTGTATTTCTGCTTGAGATACCTGTTGTGGAGACTGAAAGTTTCCATTACTACCATTTATATTCCCTACCAATCAGAAATCAAAATTCCTTTCAAACAATCATTCCAAATTCCAAATTTCTAATTAAAAATGAGCACTCTTATGCCCTCTTTGACACCACCTGCAAGGAAATCACACCTGAAGAATTCATATGCCAAGAGGTCCACAAATCTAACATAAATGAGAACGCACCCTGCGAAATACAACTTCTCAAATACAACCCAAACCCAAATTGTGAACTAGTGTCCACCGAAGTACCAGATGTGAAGATCCAGAAGATTGAAGAAAACCAATGGATCGTCGTAGCCCCCAACGGTGTCGTCGCCATCCAAAAGTGTACGAAAAACACAGACAATATACCTCTAAATGGAACTTACTTAATCGAACTAAACAATGATTGTGAAATAAAAATCAAAGACACTTATCAAAATTATAAACCAAATTTTAAAAACATTGAACTTCCTAAATTACTTCTTCCAGGAAATGGAGATAAAAACAATTTTATAAATTTTAACCCTTTAAAAATAGAAAGTATAAACTTAGACGAATTAAAAAACATTTTACCCGTTATTAATAAACAAAAAGAAAAATTAAATGAAATAAATAACGTGACTATCCCAACCAATATAAACATCCACAATATTGTAATATATTGTTGCATTCTATTAATGATCATATGTTGCTCTCTGTATTTTATGTTCCTAAGGAGAAATTATCGAAACAAGAGCCCACAGGAAGAAGATATCCAGATGACTTCATTGTCGCACAGTTTGGCCAAAGCCCCCAAAGTCCTCACTTAAGGCGGGAGGAGTTATGAGTCCGGTCCTGTCTATTCTGCAGGAAGAAGACACCTTATGCAGATCGGCATAAATCTAGTATATAAGCTTATCATTTAATGTAATTCTTGTCTTTATTTGTATTTTTGCCATAATAACATCTCTGTAAAAGTACAATAAATTCCATTTGAAATCTTTTTAAAAACTCTCTTTTCGTTGTCACCCACATAATTAGCTGTCTAATAGTCTCTGGTTTATTAACATACACACTGAACCCAGTTCCTCAAAACAACCGACCAAACTCCTAATCATGAAGGCTGTGGGAGCTGATCTTGAATTAAAATATTGCCGATATTTACGCTGCGTCATAACAATTGATCATTGATCGTTGACAAGAATAGAAAAACTCGATAATTTTAACGCGTTGTTTTGTACTGTATGGTTCCATAAGTATATCAAAAAATCTGATGTGGCCAGCACATAACCTCTCGCCGTATATTTTACCTGGCTGTATGCATAAAGCAAAGAATATTTTTATAAATACAAATAATATATTCATATAAATCTATGACGTATAAACTTCTTTATTATTCAATAATAGCATGTCTCAACATAAAGATATTTTACCATAAATTATGTTACAATAAATTACAAAGTAGAGTTTACCATATATAAATATTAGGCTGGTAACAGCAATTTTCAATTCGAACAACCTTCTTTACTCTCTCTTCATATTCTTCTAGTAAAAACATTAATTTTGGGCGGTCTAAAATGTATATATCTGGATTGTGCATCTATTCTTACATATCTTCTTTTACATTTTATTTTTTCATACTTGTTATATCTAAATAACACTAATTCCCTTTAATAAAGTGACGGATAGATTGCACTCCGATTATTCTTATATTGATGTGTAATTTTGTCAATATTTACAACTTACTTGAGAAGAATTTGATAGCTTTTTCGCAATTCAAAGTTACTCTAGTCTACAGTGCTGGTGTACATTGTCCCATAATGTTTGAAACAAATTTAAATCCTTCAACCTAGACTTGTCATCTCCATAATAGAGACAGATCAAGAATTAAGGGATTCTCCAAGTAAATTTTTCTTTCGTTACTCATTATTTCTGACACTGACATTTATCTGTCACAAATAATTTCAATTTTCAACTATTTTTCATGGCATCCTTTCGGTTGTAAAATTAATTACAACAGTTTATTTTATATATTATATTCCTTTTATCTCTAAATCTATAGAATATATATAAAAATATTTAAATTTATCAGAAAGAGAATTTATTTTTCTTTAATATTACCAAAAAAATTTTCAAAAAATAATATTTAGAAGATTTTTTTTCAAGAATCTTCTACTTCCGGTTGTCCAATTGTTACCAAAACCTTTTCAGATCTTCCCATGAATGTCCGATTGGGAAATACGTAGTTAAACAAATTTAAAGTCTTATAGTTTTTGAGTAACCGTCCTTCCAACATCCTACATACATACACACACACACACACACACACACACACACACACACACATCCACACACACACACACACACACACACACACAGACATCATCGTAAAAATGTTAAAATCGGATTGTAGGGACCTTAAAACGTGCTTATACAATAAAATCTGGATATGCGATTTTTAGCATGAATGCAATACCTCTCTTAGCGAGAGGTAAAAATAAAAAATCTGATGTGGCCAGCACATAACCTCTCGCCGTATATTTTACCTGGCTGTATGCATAAAACAAAGAATATTTTTATAAATACAAATAATATATTCATATAAATCTATGACGTATAAACTTCTTTATTATTCAATAATAGCATGTCTCAACATAAAGATATTTTACCATAAATTATGTTACAATAAATTACAAAGTAGAGTTTACCATATATAAATATTAGGCTGGTAACAGCAATTTTCAATTCGAACAACCTTGTTTACTCTCTCTTCATATTCTTCTAGTAAAAACATTAATTTTGGGCGGTCTAAAATGTATATATCTGGATTGTGCATCTATTCTTACATATCTTCTTTTACATTTTATTTTTTCATACTTGTTATATCTAAATAACACTAATTCCCTTTAATAAAGTGACGGATAGATTGCACTCCGATTATTCTTATATTGATGTGTAATTTTGTCAATATTTACAACTTACTTGAGAAGAATTTGATAGCTTTTTCGCAATTCAAAGTTACTCTAATCTACAGTGCTGGTGTACATTGTCCCATAATGTTTGAAACAAATTTAAGTCCTTCAACCTAGACTTGTCATCTCCATAATAGAGACAGATCAAGAATTAAGGGATTCTCCAAGTAAATTTTTCTTTCGTTACTCATTATTTCTGACACTGACATTTATCTGTCACAAATAATTAAAATTTTCAACTATTTTTCATGGCATCCTTTCGGTTGTAAAATTAATTACAACAGTTTATTTTATATATTATATTCCTTTTATCTCTAAATCTATAGAATATATATAAAAATATTTAAATTTATCAGAAAGAGAATTTATTTTTCTTTAATATTATCAAGAAAAATTTTCAAAAAATAATATTTAGAAGATTTTTTTTCAAGAATCTTCTACTTCCGGTTGTCCAATTGTTACCAAAACCTTTTCAGATCTTCCCATGAATGTCCGATTGGGAAATACGTAGTTAAACAAATTTAAAGTCTTATAGTTTTTGAGTAACCGTCCTTCCAACATCCTACATACAAACACACACACACACACACACACATACATCCACACACACACACACACACACACACACACACACACACAGACATCATCGTAAAAATGTTAAAATCGGATTGTAGGGACCTTAAAACGTGCTTATACAATAAAATCTGGATATGCGATTTTTAGCATGAATGCAATACCTCTCTTAGCGAGAGGTAAAAAAGTTATTTGTGTTTAACATTGGTAGGTCTTATTTGGCCCACCTGTATATATATAATATTTGAAATCTTGTAATTGTAGTATTTCACTCCCGGGCTGAAATATCACAACTGTTTTGAATATTTGAATTCTCCTAACTTCTCCTCCTTGACGTGTTAACACATCATCCGTAGTCAATGTGTTAACCTGCTAAGCCATGGTATCAGGCAAGATGTGAAAACAATTGAGATAATTAAGTAACACTTAAGTTAATTGTTTAAATAGTAAGTTATTTTGTAAAATTCCATATTTTGTTACAAAAAATGATCAATTTGTTATCACATGGCTTACCAGGTTAATTATTCATAATTTTCTCTTACGTTTTTTGTAATTTATTTCTTTAATAAAAATGAACTTCCACCATATCGTTGACTTCATAATTTTACGCAGATTTCAAATATATAAAAAAATATAGGATGTCCCATTTGAAATATGAAAGTTAATGACATTTCCGGTTAAACCGGAAGCGCTACCATCATGCCAAATACCATGATTTGTGAGCCTCTAAGCTTAGTTTACAATTATGGAGAGAGCCTCGGTGGTCGAGCGTGTTGAAGCAGCGTTCCTAGCAGCGCTCAAAGCGACTTCACCGCTCGGACCCTGGGGTCGTGGGTTCGATTCCCACCAGGGACTTGGGTGTCTGTGTGTGTCTTCGAATACATTGTTATATATGTATGTAATAGAAATTGTAATAAATAAATGTATTTGATAGGGCTATAACTGTAAAAGTTGAAAAGCCGACAAAATATTATTATTATTAATTATGGAGAGAGAATTTAAAAATAATTATAAATAAAATAGTATATTGTGTTATTAGGATAAAAGTTACACTTTGTGTGGCGAGCGTGGAAGTTTAAACGACGAGGGAAGCGAGTCGGATAAATGCACGCGAGGCACACAAAAACACTTTTACTCCGAATGACACATTATATTTTTTTTCAAACGTAGATATTTAAAGAAAAATATCTACTACTGACGTTACATTTTACGTAAATTTCGTTTGCGATTTCAATTGCTATGGATACTTATTTGTTCACAATAAATACTGTGCAATTTTATATCCTCCTTGTGTGCAATTATGTCGGAATTTGAAGTTTTATATTATATGCCCCCCTGAAGTTGTTCAATTGGATGAAAATCTAACAGTGTGGCGGAAAGATATGTCCAGGAATCACTGCAAAACAATATAAACTTTTCTTATATCACTTTAATTCTATGTATTCTTACGTTCATTACCGTCCCAGTAATTGTAATCTGTAAGTCTACTATTCTTTAATATGTTATTTCCTCAAAAGTAAACTCTGTTTATATTTCAATTCATAGGTTATTTAATTAAATTTGACAGCTATTGGTGGTATTTAGTAACTTTATTCTTAGGTTACCTAGCGTGTTACAGTGACATTTAGGGCGATATTACAGGTTTCTTTTATTAAGTTACTTCTTATTCGTTGATTCTGTATAGTTTCTATGAATATTTATTTTATTTCTACTCCGGCGGCGTTATTATAAAAATTATAATCAGTAAAGATGCCTGTCTTTATGGATAGTGAGTGTACAGATATTGTTTTGGCATATGGTAATATACAGGGTCCCCACTATGTATGGAATATAGTATATATCTCGGTAAATAATGACTGTATACAAAATTTTTCTACATAAAAGTTGTTTAACATTTTATTTCCCATAATAAGGCAGCATTCAGTTGTTTTTATTTCAGAAAACAAATGAGTAACGAAAAACAATTGAATTTTTTAAAATAGCAATGTACCTTTTCATTATGCTTATTTGATAGAGACTTTTTTCTCTTTTCGATGACGTAATATGTTGTATCCTTTATACAAGATTTTTTTTCAATTGATGTATTTACTTAATAAACAGTTTTTATTTTTTTTTGAAAAATTTTCTTGTATAAGGGTACTAACATATTACATCATCGAAAAGAGAAAAAAAATCTCTATCAAATGAGCCTAATGAAACAGTACATTGCTATTTAAACAAATGTTTTTCGTTACTCATTTGTTTTCTGAAATAAAAACATCTGAATGCTGCGTTATTATGAGAAATAAAATGTTAAACAACTTTTATATAGAATTTTTTTGTATACAGTCGTTATTTACAGAGATATATACTATATTCCATACATAGTTATAAAAAAAAATGTTCAGTAAGACCAAGACAATATTTATGTAGAGGGAGCCTTGACGCGGGCTTCTAGAACGCATCCGGAGTCCGGAAGTGGGGATGAGTGGGGAGGAGTCAGTGAACGCACCCGAAGACTGGCAAGAGTGAACAACGTCGTGATGTATAATTCGTTTTGTTAATTTGTGATTTAAACATTCTCATATTTTTCCAATAAATAAACTGTGAATTAATGCCCTTTTAATTACTAAAACCTACAAATTGGGGGCTCAACCGGGATTGAAACATTGACAACTAACCTAACATTAAAAGTGCATTAAACATTGAGTGTGTGAAATTTGATAGTGTTTAATATTTTCGCATTTAAAACAGACTGTGAAACAAGACCACGAACTATTTAGCGGTACATATTGACTCGACTTGTGTTAATGTGAATTATGTTTGTTGGTGTTGAAGCGGGAATTTGTTAGCGTTGGTGCGTGTGTACGCGGGAACTTGGCGCAGCCGCAGTCGGTGAATCATCGTGCGCGCGCTTGATACGGAGATTCCCAGTGGCGTATCACGTTTGAATTATTACGGGATAACCCATACTATAAAAATGAGTGCTTTAAAATTAAAAGATATTCCTGCGATAAATATTAACATAGCAAACTTTAAAGTAAAACCGCTAAAAGTTTTAAATACGATCGTTTTCGGTAATGAACAAATACGATTAAACAGAAGTAACTTAAAAGAATTTTGTGGATTTCCGTTCACTGAAGAATCAGAAGAATATCAGAAGAAAGTAGAAGATGTTAAAGAGAAATTTGATTTACCAGATTTAATATCGGCCTGCCATATTCTTAATCTGATTTACTCAGGTACTGAAGAGGAAATTATTAAGAGAATTGTATCATTCTTGTGCCATATTGAGGTGAAAGAAGAAGATGTAGAAGAAGACGAAGACGAAGAAACACAAGAGGTTAACAGGAAAGAAGGTGCGAAGAGCGAAAATTCAAGTATATTAGAAGATAGATTTGATTAACTGTCAATAGCAAATAGAGTAGAATCAAAGAATGACTCATTCTCCATATCTTTTAGAGATTTAAAGGGCTCTATAAGAAGATTTAATGGAAAAGATGGATTTCCAGTTGAGCGGTGGATTGAGGAATTCGAGGAGATGGCGGAATTGACAGGTTGGTCTGATCTTCAGAAGTTGATATTTGCTAAGAAGTTGTTAGATGGCTTGGCTCAAACGCTGGTACAATCAGAGAAAGGGATTACAACATGGGCTAAACTGAGACATATTCTGAAGAAAGAATTCGAAGAAAAGGTGAGTTGCTCTGAAATACATAGGACTCTAATGAATAGAAGTAAAAAGAGAGATGAAACCGTACAAGAATATGCGTTAACAATGAGAGAAATTGTTAGCCGAGTAAATTTAGATGTTGAAAACACAATACAATATATTATTGATGGAATCCAAGATGATCCGGTAAATAAAGTACTATTGTATGGGGCGAAAACTTTCGAAGAGTTTAAAAACAAATTAAAATTGTACGAAACGGTTAGAAAACGCAATTCGAAAAACGACAAATTTGAAAAAAATAATATCCCTGTGAAAGATAAATATAACAGCGCTACCAAATCGCAAGGCAAACCAGAAATGCGTTGTTATAGTTGTGGAGAAAAAGGTCACTCAATGAACGATTGTCCGTCCATAGACAAAGGCACAAAATGTTTTAAGTGTCGAGAATTCGGACATATAGCGAAGAAATGCCCAACTATTAAAGATACTGTGATTGAAAATAAAGCTTTTAACGTAGGCAACATAAGAGCTGCTGCTCTTCCTAACCAGATACCAGTCAAGATAAATGACGAAGATATATTCGTATTAGTAGATACTGGTGCAGATATCTCTGTAATGAAAGAAAAAACGTACAACAGAATTGGAACACCTGAGTTAAGTGGAGAGACAATCCAACTAAATGGCATAGGTGGGGTCAATGTACCAACAAAGGGTTCATTTGATACAACAGTGCGTATTGAAGACGACGATTATACCGTAAAATTCCACGTAGTTTCATCAGATGACATTAACTATGAAGGAATAATCGGAAATAACATATTAGATGAAGCTAAAATTACTGTGACTAAAGAAGAAGTGAAAATTGAGAAGAAAAAAGAAAGTGAGTTTCTAATGAATATTACTTATAAAAGTGAAACAGACGACGTAGATTTAAGCCATTTGAAAAAAGAAATTAAACAGGAAGTGTTAAATATGATCCAGAACTACAAGCCTGAACGTGAGAAGAACACGCCAGTGGTAACAAAGATAATTACCACAACAGAAGATCCAGTGAAAGAATCACCCAGAAGGTTGTCTCCTTTAGAATTAAGAGAAGCACAGAACCAAATAGAATATCAATCTGGTGAAAAATTGAGACATGTGGACGCGTTGTCCAGAAATCCAGTGATGACGTATACAACGGATGGACTCCTATCGCGAATAAAGAAAGCACAAGAAAAAGACGAAGATATAAATAGGATCAGAGAAAAATTGAAAACCGAAAAAAACCCAGAGTATCAAGAAAGAAATGGGTTAATTTGTAAATACCAAAATGGAATTGATTCATTGATTATCCCTAAAGTGCTAGAAGTCGAAGTCATTAAGAATGCCCATGAATTTGGACATTTTGGAGTAACGAAGACGAACGAGTTACTTCAAAAAGATTATTTCATTCCCAAGCTACACACTTTTCATCTGGACCACCTTGGATCACTACCTTCTAGTCATAAGAATTACAAATATTTGTTCGTCATTACGGATGGTTTTACGAAATATACGTGGCTATTTCTAACTAAATCAACAGGTACCACAGAGGTCATTAATAAATTAAAAGTTGTCCAACAGATGTTTGGAAATCCGAAAAGAGTTATAACGGATCGAGGAACCGCGTTTACCTCACATGATTTCAAAAACTTCTGCGAAACCGAAGGTATAGTTCAATTGTTAACCACTACTGGAGTACCTAGGGGCAATGGTCAAGTCGAGAGAATGAATAAAACCATCATTAACGTGTTGACTAAACTATCAATCAATGATCCTAGAGAGTGGTATAAATTTGTAGACCAAGTACAGAAAGTCCTCAATGGAACGTATCAGCGTAGTATAGATATGACTCCGTTCGAGTTGATGGTAGGGATTAAAATTAACAATAAAGAAGATATTCGGCTGAACGAGATAATAGAAGAAGAGATATGTAAACTATTCACAGAAGAAAGAGAACAAATAAGAAGACATGCCAAACAGCAGATTGAAAAAATACAGAAAGAAAATAAGCGAGGATACAACAAGAAGAGAAAAGAAGATCGAAGTTATGCAGTTGGTGATCTCGTCGCAATTAAGCGTAAGCAATTTGGGGCTGGGTTAAAATTGTTCTCTAAGTTTTTAGGACCGTACGAGGTGACCCAGGTCAATGCCCATGACCGGTACGAACTACGGCGAGCAGAAGCTGGCGAGGGTCCGGCAAAAACAACAGCTAGTGCCGACAATATGAAACCTTGGCGTGGACACTTTGAAGAACCTTTATGAGAAGAAAACTACGACTGTCCCTCCGAGGCGGAGGACCAGCAGGACGGCCGAGTTGTAGAGGGAGCCTTGACGCGGGCTTCTAGAACGCATCCGGAGTCCGGAAGTGGGGAGGAGTCAGTGAACGCACCCGAAGACTGGCAAGAGTGAACAACGTCGTGATGTATAATTCGTTTTGTTAATTTGTGATTTAAACATTATTATATTTTTCCAATAAATAAACTGTGAATTAATGCCCTTTTAATTACTAAAACCTACATTTATATAACTTACTAAGTAATATCAAATTTTATTTGATCACTAATAACAGTATATGCCATGTTTTTCAGTTTGGTACATATCGAGGCGCACGAAAATAAAAATATACATTTTTAAAACCGGGCGAAAATTAGCTTTTGAAAATAAGTACTATATTTAGCTACGAAAAATTGTTCGGCCACCAATGTAAGGATATTATTAGGTCAAGATCGCAAGGGATACCGTAATTCCCAAATCCTCGAACATCAAGCTGTGAGTCTCTGCGAGCCGAGCCCAAATGTTTGCCCATAAAGGTAAAAAGAACCATTAATTGATTTATGGCGCACAGCTGGTTCATTGGAAGTTTCTCAAATATGCAACAAGTGTTTTTTTTTAATTTATTGGGGTGTATAAGATCAAGTCGCAAGACTGAAATTTTACCTGACTCCGGAGCGCCCTTAGTTACGGGTATTTCTCGAGAATGGTGCAAAATTTGGTTTTCTCTTGCTTGAAAAGAGCAGAAGACTAAATGCGCGGAGAAAGAGAATATTCTCAGCAATTTTGCTATATTTGAACAAAGTATGATAGTAAAATTCTTCTGCTGTTTTACCTCTTCTTGGTTTCCGAAGGTAAATATTTTTTTGATGTGAATCCTGTTGGCAGAACCAACAGATCGATGTCTTCTCTGACATGATGACAGCATCAAACTCTACGGCCATAAAAATGGCAGTATTAACGATTAAAACGTCCGATTTTGTGCCCTTACGCATTCCTTCTTGCGGAAATATACATAAAGGAAATGGAGCAAATTCAAATTTAAAATATCCTTTTAACTCGTCGTCCCATTGCTTCGTGTTGCACATCCTCTGGAATAACATAAGTAAATTAATTGTAACTGTAGTGTCACCCACTTTGATACTGTTATTAACTGCAGCAAGTGAAACTACCCTATCTTTATGTTTCACTATTATTAAATCAAAACTGTCGCCAATTATTTTAGAAATTCCAATTATGTCAGTTTCATAAGATAAATGACAGTTGATATGTTCATGTCCAACAACTTCAATGCTTATAGACATTAACACTTTGGTTATTGGAAAGGGATCAAGTTGAGAAAACCACGTGTTGTTCAGATGATGCTGACAATACCACAAAAATTTTCAACTTTGTCGCAAACATTGTGTATATTAGCCATTCCGAGAGTCTATAGTGTGAGCACATTATTTGTAATTGAACGACCATGAGTGAGGCCTCCAGATCTTTTTATCGTCCTCATTAAAGTCTGTTCAATGGCCATATCAGACCAAATCCCTGACCAAAATTTCTCTGTGCATTTGTAGTCAAATATCCTTTCATTATAAATTGATGGTATTCATCAGGATCTATTTTTTTTTTCAACGTTAGCATAATTTGTAAACAGAAATGTCCGCATTTTACATAAAAAAATATGACCACTGGCATGAAACTAAGGCAGCATTTTTCGTAGTGTATTTAGATGGAGTTATCAATTATCCATTCGCTCTGCTTCGATAAACTTTTTTACTAATGTAATAATGAACCCATAAATTTGCCGTGGGCCAGTATTTTCTAATTTTATCAATTGATTCTTGATTTTTACTACGACAGTTTGAAAATGAATATTTACTTCTGGTGAAAGAATTACAAACCTATTGAAATCATTGAAAATATTTGCCATTGTAGCACAATCATCTTCCGTAAAATTAATTGTTTCTCGAATGATATTTGCCAAAACGAGATGAGTCAAAATGTGAGCTCAGATCGCCCGATAATACACGTGTCAGTCATCATTTTTTCGACACTATTTTTAGCGTAAATTGTCATAAAAAGATTCTTCAATCCGCTCCCGGCTATTATATATCCAATAGACCTAATGAAGGACATGGGGAGATGAAATCTTCCAAGTTTCATAACGACATTATTTAAGTTGGATTCTTGACCATCACTCGTAATTATGTCTCGAGCTTTCATATAAAGAGGCTGATCGAAGGTGACGCAACAGGTACGTTAAGTTTCTTACATTACTGGTTAGCTACGAGAAGAGATGTGAAAATCGTGTCATATTGGCTAGGTGGAGAGTTTATGAGTGGGAAACATTATATTTTTGACCGTACGTAGTGTTTATTAGCTGTTGCCTATTCCATAAAGGTGTTGAAATTGAAAAGAAGATAGAAGAGAAAACATAAAATACAAAACATTAGAATATCAATAATAAATATAAACATCAACGTCCTTGACGATTTACGCCAAGTATAATAATATTATAAAAATATACAAACAAGCGGCTAGATGCCGGAAGTATATTAATATAATAACAATATAAAAACAAGCGGCTACATACCGGGACAAAGGTATTTCATCCAGGCATAGATGGTACTTTTGACCACCTCCCATCAAACCAAAGAAAATCAGAAGCTAATGGCTATACTTCATTGCAAAGAAGATTCATACTCTGGATATCTACAACGGTGATAGCTTTCAAACCAGAGTCTCTCTTTTTATGGAATAACTTTAGCGGTACGGAAGAAAACTCTCCTACGACTTGTGCTGCCGCCAAATTTTTTGAACGTACTAATTTTGGTCTGCTGCCACAGCATTGCCGGGAGTCACACACTGAATACCCCTTATAGCATGAAAAGTATCGAAACCGTCAAGAGTATTAACGTTAAAATCTGCATTTTCGAAAACAAACTGACAAAACGCATATATCTCAATTAATATCTCAGCACGCATAACACTAGACAATTTAAATTGTGCACTTTCAGTGTAGGTTGCCGAAAACCCTAGTATTGACAAGATATTTATACGCTGTTTTGAACCGAATTTTCTATACAAATATACACCGACTCCAGTTTAAAGTGGCGACAAAAAAGATCGCGGTCTTACTGCTGCGATAGAGCAACGCATTTTTTATTCTTCTTATGTAAGGAGGCTCGTTTGTTAAAATAACGTTTTCAAAAAAGTAAGAGTAAAGATTGTGGGATAGTGGAATTGACGTCGTGTAAAAAGTCATCGGATGGTGGATATTCGGATGTATTATAAACTTCAGAACAAATATCGTT
Organism: Harpalus rufipes; assembly: GCA_951394225.1. Classification (NCBI taxonomy): domain Eukaryota; kingdom Metazoa; phylum Arthropoda; class Insecta; order Coleoptera; family Carabidae; genus Harpalus; species Harpalus rufipes. Next base: position 25,051,747 of record OX596280.1, read on the forward strand.
TAATATAATAATAATAATTAGAATTTTTGTTATCAAATCAGCTATCCGTAAGTATTTTATACTCTGTATTTCGATAACAGGCGACTAGCGATCGGTATGCTGTATCAGTAATTACTATATCATCTCCATATATCTTCAAAAGGCGTGTTTTACTTTTCATAAATCTGGGCGATAATCTACTTAGATTTAATTAATTAATTCATCGAGGAAAAATTGGCAAGATATGAAAAAATGTATTCCATTGCCTTATTGACATTTTAATCTGGTCGATATCTTCTTTTTTGCCCCGTTGATGATACTTGATCCAGTTTCTTCTGGCAGAAGAGATTTTTTGCATCTGCCGCAACTAAAACTGTTACCTGGTAAATACGCTCTATTATCACTTGAGCCCTTTTAACACTGCGGTTTTCATCTTCCTTCAAAATCGTATCTTGTGGAAACATTGAATTTTTAAAATTATCAAAAGAAACATTATCACCAATAGCTGCTGTACTAACATATAGTATTTCGTTTAAAGGGCGCTCCGGAGTCAGGTAAAATTTCGGTTTTGCGCCTTGATCTACACCCCGGTAAATTTAAGAAGCATCTCTTGTTGCATATTTAAGAAACTACCAATGAACCAGCTATGCGCTATAAATCAAGTAAGGGTTCTCTTATATGTATGGGTAAACATTTGGGCTCGACTCGCAGAGACTCACAGCTTGATGTTCGAGAATTTGGGAATTACGGTATCCCTTGCGATCTTGACCTAATAATATCCTTACATTGGAGGGCGAACAATTTTTCGTAGCTAAATATAGTAATTCTTTTCAAAAGCTAATTTTCGTCCGATTTAAAAATGTATATTTTTATTTTCGTGCATCTCGATATGTACCAAATTGAAAAACATGACATATACTATTATTAGAGATAAAATAAAATTTGATATTACTTAGTACGTTATATAAATACTGTCTGACTGAAAAAAAATAAAATTAAAAGCTATACAGGATGTAACAGAAATAAGTACATTAAAATTAACCAGTGATAGAACTCGTCGAGTGCAACAGTATTTCTCAATAACTTTTTCTTCTAAACCTTCTAGATATTCAATTAAAATTCTTCAAGTTTTATTACATATTTCGTTACCCGCCTATGGTTGAATTCAAAATGGACTGCGCATGCGTCTACAATCAATTGTTTCCGTTGTGACTGCGACTGAATACAATGAAGGTTGAATGAATTTGTGTTGACAAACACAAAAGAAAGGTTAGAAACTGGTGAATAGATTGACCGATACACCAGATTGTGAAACTATACACAAATCGGAAAAGATAAAAGCTAGAATAGAATACCTCGACTAAGGTAACAAAAAAGTCATACGTCAAATTTTTATGTTATAACAGTTACACAATCCAAAAATTGTAGGACATTTATAGGATGTAGTCGACCAAGAACAACTCTACACTTGACGGAACAAGAAAACGCATAAAGATGATTAAAAGTGATACGGACCTAAATAAAATTACAATAAATGTTCAAAATGACCACTGTTGACAATCTACGAGGTTTGACCTGGCGGAAGAAGAATTCGTCACTGCTTGAACTGAAGTCTTTCTTTTTAGATATTAATCTTTTACACAGTAAAATACATGACACATGAAAAGAAACAATATATTAACAGATAACATCAACTAAAGACAATACATAATTATTACTATGGTTACATAAAAAATATAGCCTAAAAAAATAGTTAACTCCAACACTCCTCCTTAACTATTTTTCTCCTCAGGTTTTCGAATACCTTTCTGACAAGTGGCTTCGTCAAGATGTCGGCGAGTTGATCTGTGCTCTTCACATGTTGCGGTTGCACTGTCACTCCGATGTGCTCTCTGATGAATTTTCTAGAGATATCAATGTGATTTTTCCCTTTTGTCACTCGTCCTTCGACGGTGTTCCGCAGCATGTGAATGGCGGACTGGTTATCAATACATAGGGTGGTGGGCTGGTCCACTCCTTCAATCTTCAGCTCCTTACTGATGCGACGCATCCAGCAAACATCGTCAATGGCTGAAACTGCTGCACGGTACTCAGCTTCTGCTGTCGACGTCGCTACAAGTCGCTGCTTCTGAGTGCTCCAAACGACTGGTCCTCCACGCATTATGAGCACTCCACTTGTCGATCGTCCTGAAGTAAGATCTCCTCCGTAGTCTGAGTCCGTGTACGCTATCATGTCTTGTCCTCCGTTGAAAAATATTCCCAGACCAGTTGTTCCCTTGAGATACTGGAAGACCCGCCGAACCATCTTCCAGTGGCTAACCATTGGCCTGCTATTAAATCTGCTCAGGAAATTAACGGCGAAGCTTATGTCCGGTCGTGAGATCGTGCTCAGGTACAATAGGCTGCCAATTGCTTCACGATAAGGAACTGACTCCGTTGCAGGCTTATCGTTCACGAGATCTGCTGGGTCGGCAACCAATCCTCGTTCTATTGGTGTTTGCCGAATTGCAACTCCCGAAGTTGAAGCGTTCGATTATCTTGTTGGTATATTTCGATTGATTGACAAAAATACCATTAGGCTGACTATCTATCTGCATACCCAGATACTATAGTTTCTTCGGAAAAGATCTGTCGAACGTGATTTCAAATTTCTGACTGATTTGATTCAAAATTCGACGTATCTCCTGCTCATTGGCTGCTGCTATTAGACCATCATCAACAAACAATACAATTATGATCGTCCTGTCCTGATTATAATAGATGCAGGGATCGTCGTCAGTGCTTTCGAGCTTTAAGAATTTGAAATATTTCGATATCTTCGCATTCCAGTTTTTAGGGGCCTGCTTCAATCCGTAAAGACTCTTCTTCAGTCTACACACACGGTTCGTGCCGTCGTTGAACCCTTCTGGCTGTTGCATGTAGATTTCTTCCGTTAAATCTCCATATAAGAATGCAGTTCGAACGTCAAAAGTGGCCAGTCTCATTTTCTGGGAAGCAGCAATACTCAAAATTAACCGTATCGAGTCGTAACGAGCGACGGGACTGAAGGTCTCCGAGTAGTCGATTCCTTCCTTTTGCTCGAATCCTCGTATCACCAGTCTTGCCTTCAGTCGACCATCCTGCTTCTCACGCAGCACCCAACGACATGTTAGTGGTCTAGCGTGATCAGGTGGGTGGACCATCTTCCATGTCTTCATTTTGATCAGAGAATCATATTCTTCATTCATGGCGGCGAGCCATCTTCTGTCTTTTAGAGCTTTCTTCACTGGAATGTCTTGCACATCTCCTATCAGGGCCATGTCATCATCTTCTGTCGGTGTACGACTCACTACGTAGCCGGCATATCTGCTGGGCATCTTCAGTGTTCGACGATCACGTAGTGTTCGACGTTCATATTCTTCTGACTGAGGCTCTTCCGTATCATTGAACACTTTTGAGATGTCATACTCACTGTATGACGTATCTTTGCTATTCCGGTTTGGTTGATCCTGTCCTGGCCCCTCGTCCTCTAATTCTCCGTTTTTTTCTCCCAACTCTGTTCTGGCGTGGCTCGATTCGTCTTGTGCCCTCTCATCAAACATGACATCCACGGAGGTGACAATGTCGCGTCGGTTCGAAATATAGACCCTGTAGCAAGGAGAGTCGATGTCATAACCGACAAATGTTCCCTTTTCCGATTTCTTCGACAGCTTGCCCCTCTTGTGATCTGGAAGTAGAACATAGCATTTGCAACCGAAGCTGCGTAGTTTGGTTAGTGGCATCCGACGTCCAAACCATAGATCAGCAGGACTTTTGTCTTTCATTGAACTTGTCCCAGTCTGGTTCAGTGTAAAAACGACGTAGTTCATAGCCTCTGCCCACAGATTCTCATTCAGATTTAGCATATGGATCGCGGACCGTGCAGCTTCTACAACCGTCCTCATTTCACGCTCCACTCGCCCATTTTGCTGAGGCGAATAGGCACTCGACTTACTGTGAAAGATCCCGTACTCATCGAGAATTTTTCTAGTTGCTGCATTTCTTATTTCTGTCCCATTGTCGGACCTGATACATTTGATTTTCCTGCCGAACTGGTTCTCTATCATCTTCACGAAGTTTTCTAGTTTGCTGGCAACTTCATTCTTGGTCTTGAGGAAATAAACCGTTCTGAAGTGAGAAAAATCATCCTTGAAAAGCAGGAAATATTTGGCTCCTCCCAATGACGTAACATTCATCTCTCCCAAGTCTACGTGGATGAGGTCCAAAGTCCTTTTGGCGACTCTTGGATTCAAAGGATGAGATATTTGGTGTTGTTTTCCGTAGATGCATCCTTTGCAGACATAATTTTCCCAATCATCAATGTAGCTAATGTCGCTGCTCTTCAGGATGTCCCTGACGTACTGTACGTTCTGGTGAGCCAGTCTTTCATGCCAGGTCCGAATGGAAAGGGTTGACAGACATTTCTCCGATTTTTCCTGGCGGAACAACATCTTGTACAGTTGACCAATGCGTTCAGCTACGGCTACTTGTTCCTTTTTATCGTTGGTCCAAAAAATCGATCTGTCAGAATCAGCGGTCTGTATGTAGCCTTTGTCGACAATTTGGGTTACTGAGAATAGATTAAAGGTGAGTTTTGGAACATACAGAACATTTTTCAGCACGACTTTCTGCCAACTGGATCCGTCGTAGGCTTCCATCTCTACGTTGCCCGTTCCAATTCCTCGGAGTTTGGTCGAGTCCCCGATAACTACGATAACTTCCTCCTCCAGCTTCTCGTAGTTGGACAGCCAATCTCTTCGAAAGGTCATATGTTGCGTGGCACCGCAATCTTGAATCCAACAGTTTTCGCAGTCGTCCTTCAGGCTGGTATGGCAGAGTACGGCAGACGACAAACTCGTGGTGATTAGCGCTCGACGACCTGGTGCATCATCCCTATGGCTTTGCTGACTTGGGTTCCTGTCAGAGCTTGCTCGAGGACAATTCCTGGCAAAGTGTCCCTTTTCATGACAGTTGTTGCACGTGTAATTATTCTTGCAGTAGTTTAAGTACTTCGTACACGGCTTGTTCCTGCAGTACTTCTTCACGTGACCCTTCTTCCCACATTTGAAACATTCGACCGAAGAGCTTCCTTGAGAGTCTGAGTGCGGCTTCCATGGCTTGCTAGTCGTTCTGGACACCAGTACATTCCGTGATGACAGATCGGCCGATGTTTCTGACTCGTTCAGTCGATCTTCTTCCAATCTCAGGCGTTCAATCAGGGTCTGAAGATTTTTATTCTCATGATTGTTGTTGTCCCACGCCGTGCGGAAATGGTGCAGCTTAGGCGGTAGCACTCCCAGAATTCGAGTCATCACCCAACTCTCCTTGACCTCTTCGCCTTCTGCTGCCAAATCTTCTGCATACTCTTGAATCTGCATATAATTTTCTACCACTGATTTACTACTATCATATTTAAAGCCAAAGAATAGTCTTTGCAAGTTTTCTACAGACAATTCTGATTTTCTACCATACAATGTATTCAATTTAGTTAGCATTTGCATAGCGGTTGTACAATTTGCAATTTTTTTAGCAATATTACTACTAACATTCAAACCAATAAATATTTACGCTTCCAAATCTTTTTTCAACCAAGATTTGACCTCGTTATCATCTTCGGGGCCTTTCGGCCTGGGCATAGCACCTGTCGCGACTTCATACAAATTTTTCGACTTTAAAGTTAGGTCTAACTTGAAGCGCCAAGACACATGATTCACACTACCTTGCGCGTCTTCCGCCAGAGTCTCTAGCTGCGTTTTAATCGAATCCATAATCAAAATATTTTACTACCTTGCTTTACAATATGTTTAACGATTGACAAAATTTCGACGGACGTATCGTACGTAATACGTTTGACTGCCTAGTGACGAAATTTCGGCTGACTGACTTTCTCTTACGTTTCAATTCATTCGATGATCTGTCCTTACAACGCAGCCTTCAGCGTTCCTGGCGCCCATAACCTGTTGACAATCTACGAGGTTTGACCTGGCGGAAGAAGAATTCGTCACTGCTTGAACTGAAGTCTTTCTTTTTAGATATTAATCTTTTACACAGTAAAATACATGACACATGAAAAGAAACAATATATTAACAGATAACATCAACTAAAGACAATACATAATTATTACTATGGTTACATAAAAAATATAGCCTAAAAAAATAGTTAACTCCAACACATTGTCAATACACTCTGAAAGCGTCGACGAAATGTTGTTCTTTCAATATCCTCCAAATTGTCGTATGTGACATTTTGTGTTGTGCTATTCTTCGAGTACTAAAACATGGATGAGAATCAATATTTATTTTATTCACATACATGTAAAAAGGTGCGAACGTTTGAAAGACGACGATTCGAAAAACGGTCCAAATAAATTTGCTGGGCTTTGGCAGCGTTTCTCTGAGCTTTACCATAGGCCAAAATAATATCTGTGTAACATGGTTTCAGGTGTGGACCACTGCAAATAAAGTAAAAGAAATATCAAGAAATATGGAGGGCTTCAATCCACCAGGCAAATTAGAATTTTCTGGAAATTTATCAAGCAGTTGGAAAAAATTCCATCAAAAACTTGACATATTCCTAACTGCAAGAAATAAAAAATCCGCAAGTGATGAAACCAAAATAGCAATTTTATTGAATTTAATTGGTGATGATGGTTTAGAACTGTACAACACATTTAAGTGGGAAAAAGAAGAAGATAAAAAGAAATATGAAAAAAACATTAATATGTTTGAAAATTACTGCAATCCTAAAAGAAATATCCTCTTCGAATATTATAAGTTCTTCCATGCTCATCAACAAGAAGGCCAATCAATTGATGCATATATAACAGAATTAAAGAAGTTAGCAATGACGTGCGAGTTTAAAGATGAAAATTTAATACTTAGTCGCCTAGTCTTCGGTCTGCGAGATAAAAACGTCATGGAAAGGTTACTAAGGGATCCAGATATTACTTTGAATAGGGCAGCCGAATTCTGCAGAGCATCTGAAGTATCAAAAGAACAAGCAGAAGTGGTAAAAGTGGAACCCATTCAATCAAGCATAGATAAGATACGTATTAATAATTCAAATGTTAATAATAAATTTTCAAAAGAATATCTTTGTAAAAAGTGTATGTATAAACATAAACCAAGAGCTTGTCCAGCCTTTTGCAAGATATGTAGTTCATGTAAGCTATTTAATCATTTTGCCAAAGGCTGTCCAAACAGAAATCGCAAAGAACTTCATGAAGTTCAAGTTGATGATCCAAATAACATAGATGACAACTCTTGTGACGAACTATTATTATTATCAGTAGAAAATAGTGATAATAACAATGTTTTGTAAATCCTGGAATGAGGATATTTTAATCGAAAACAAATTAAATGTAAATTTTAAATTAGATAGTGGCGCAGAAGCTAATGTACATTATTTGAGTAAAATATTTCCAAAAATAAAATTAAACCGAACTAAATCGATACTGATTGCATTTGGAAATTCAAAAATTAAACCCATTGATGAAGTAGAATTAAAGTGTAAAACGAAAAAAGGATTGGAAAGTACTATTATATTTTCAATAATTGAAAACAATTTAAATCCAATATTAGGCCTAGATGCATGTATTCAATTAAATTTAATTCGTAGAATTGATAAAATCGAAAAAATAATATCTAAAGCTGAATTAAAAGAAAAGTATTCAAATGTTTTTGAAGGATTGGGTAAAATACCAAATGCATATCATATAACACTTAAGAAAGATGCAGTGTCGGTGGTTCATTCTCCTAGAAGAGTACCAAGTAGTTTACACAATAAATTAAAAGAGTCTCTAGATAAACTAGAGCAACAGAAAATAATATCAAAAGTGAATTACCCAACGGAATGGGTAAATAGTCTTGTTATTGTTGAAAAACCGTCTGAAGATTTAGGACTTTGTATTGATCCGAAAGATTTAAACAAAGCAATTCAAAGAGAACATTTTATGATTCCGACACCTAAAGAAATAATAGATAAACTAGCGGGTAAATCAATTTATTCTGTGCTAGACATGAAAGTGCGAATTTAACAACATTCAATACACCTTTTGGTCGGTATCGTTTTAATAGAATGCCTTTCGGTCTTTCATCAGCACCAGAAATTTTTCAAAAGAAATGTTCTCAAATATTTGGAGTAAAGGATGTCATATTTACTTTGATGATTTAATCATTGCTGCAAATTCAATCCAAGAGCATGACAGTATACTAAAACAAGTATTAGAAACTGCTAAAAAAAATAATGTAAAATTTAATTTTAACAAACTTCAATTTCAATTAAATAAAGTTAAATATTTGGGACAAGAAGTTTCAAAAGATGGTACAAAGCCTACTCTAGAACATATTCGAGCAATTAAAGAAATGAGTAAGCCTGAGAATAAAAAGGAACTTTTGAGATTTCTTGGAATGACAAAATATTTGTCCCAATATGTTCCAAAACTATCTGAAATTTCAACACCCTTACGAAATTTAACGCGGAATGATGTGGACTGGTGTTGGTATCATGAACATGATAACGCATTTCTAAAATTAAAAACATTAATTACTAATGCTCCAGTATTAAAGATATTTGATTCATGTAAGCCAATTGTGTTGCAAGTAGATGCTTCAAAAAACGGATTAGGTTCGTGTCTTTTGCAAGGCGGTTTACCAGTTGCTTATTCGAGTCGGGCATTAACAAAAAATGAACTTAATTATGCACAAATAGAAAAGGAACTTCTAGCAATAGTTTACGGTGCAGAGAAATTCCACTATTATATATATGGCCGCGAAATTATTGTCGAAACAGATCATAAACCATTAGAGACAATATTAAATAAAGATCTAATTGATATTACTGCTCGTCTTCAACGTATGGTTTTAAAACTTTTGAAATACAGAATTACAATAAAATACAGACCCGGTTCACAAATGCATATGGCAGATGCATTGTCCCGTGCATTTTTAAAAGATGAGGTTAATGATGACCCAGAGTTATTGTTTGTTGTACATAGTTTTAATAAACATTTGCCTATAACTGAATCAAAATGAATACAATTTGTAAAAGAAACTGAAAATGATTCTAAACTTCAATTATTGAAAAAAAATTATCTATCAGGGTGGCCAACTAATAGGAATAAAGTTCCATCCGAAATCAGATACTATTGGAATATGAAACATGATATTTCATACTGTGATGGGCTATTATTCCTATCGAATCGCTTAATTGTCCCAAACACTGAAAAATTATACTCTTAAATTAATACACGAACCACATCTAGGAATGTCAAAATGCAAAGCTCGTGCTAGACAAATTTTATTTTGGCCGTCAATGTCAAAAGATATTGAAATGACCATGGAGGTAAGAATAAACATGGAGGGAGCATAAACTTGAACTTAGGACAAGGGGAATGCAGGCCTGTGGGAACGGACGCAGGTACTGCTGCAGTCACATTGTGGTGGGAATTCACGCGGCAAATATAAAATTAAATATTTGAAATTAAGATTTCTTATTTCTAGTAATATCAATAAACAAATATTTTTTAGCAAATATGTACTTAGAAGAAATTACAATATAGAAAAATTATAAATAATTAAAATTCCACTTACCTGTTACCGATACGGTTATCTTTTACAATATTTATTTAAATCGATAGATCTAGGCTAGGTATTTATACGAAATTACAATTGTTTAATACACTCATTAGATTTTTTAATTGTTTATTGTTAAATAATATAAAAATAAAACTTTCCTCCTGACTTATTGGAGTACCCCACAACACAACAAGTCACCAAGTTACAAACAATCTGCAAATAATTACCTATGTTAAATGAAACATATAATATTATTGCAAGAAAACTTACATATTGCAGTGCAAGAGTCAACTAGTCCAAATAATGTTTGTTCTGTTAAATTGCTATAAACACGAAATATACGTTGAGTTACAGTTTTAAAATAAAACAATATTTCATAACTCACATGAATAAAAAATCTTAATTTTCACCAAATGTTACGAAGCACTTAAAGAAAAGTCAATATAAACCACGATATACATATATTAAAAAGTCATAAACGGTAAATACTTCTCCAAAACACGTACACGTTTAAAAACAAACAATGCTCAATGGCAGATGACAGCAACAACCTTGTAACTTCAAACTGACAGCGGTCACAATGTAGAAGGGGAAGCGGCTGCACTAGCGATTGCAAATACTCCCTCCATATATATTCCTACCTCCATGGCAATTTGGCTCTAAAGATTATTTAGTAGTAGTAGATTTTTTTAGTAAATGGATTGAATTAATACAATTAGAAAATAAAACAACATCCGAACTTATTTCGCGATTCAAATCTATATTTTCTAAATTTGGAATTCCAGAAATATTAGTATCGGATAATATGCCATACTCTAGTTTGCAATTTAAAGAATTTTCGAAATTATGGAATTTTGAAGTTATTACTTCTAGTCCACATTTTCCTCAATCTAATGGAATGGCGAAAAAAACTGTAAATATTGTAAAACAAATACTTCGTAAATCTTTAGAAGGTGCTGATATATACATGTGTCTAATGGAATACAGGAACACACCAATAGAAGGTATCAGTGGCGCACCCAGGATTGCATCTTGGGGGGGGGGCTAACAATTATTTTCTTCCAAGGTCAAACACCTCTAAAACTTTACACACAATGCGCTACAATTTGATGGTTTCGGTTTGCAGAGCTGCCAATATAAAAATTTAAATTTTACCCGCCTCGTCAGCCAAATTCCCCAAACGTTCATAAAATTACACACTATGAGCCACTTTCACACTAGTCACAATTTTCATCATTCTCAAGCCCAGGGCTGCCAATATGCCAATGCACATGTTAAGAAGGAACACAGACAGAATAATATTTGTCTATTAGTAGTTGCAAAAATTAAACATAAAATTTATGTAGAAAAAAATCATGAATTAAAGTACTTAAAAATACCCAACAAAAACGTGAGTCTCACGAGCTACCCAACCATATATAAAAATACCCTATTTCGCGTAATTACCCACAAACTGGCAGCCCTGAAGGATTGTGACATGGAGCCAAGAATAAATAAGGAGGGAGCAAATTGCTGTAAAAGTGAAACCATTTCTCCCACTCCAGGTAGCGCCTAACTGGCGCTGTAGTTTTTACCTTTAACCTTCAACAAAGCAATGTTGTTTCGGTTGTTTACGTTTGTGTTTCATCTTTTTACTTGATGTAGTAACAACTATTTTGCAAAATTTTGTAAATATGAACATATTTTAAAATTCAACAAACCATTGCTTAAAGCAGTGATTCCCAAAGTGGTCTATATCGACCCCACTACCTTATAATATAGACATATACATTATTTATAAAAGTTCAGGTTCATCCTTCTCACTAAAAACATTTACTTATTGCTTAGTTTATTATATGTTTATTTTATGTTACGTATATTTTATATAACAGATACAAAATTTTATTTTGGGTAGTTTTAATTTAAATTCAATTAATAAATGTATAAAACTTAACATGTGTTTTTACTTTAAGTTTTTAACACTAAACTTTAGTTAGTTAGAAATTTACAAAAAATCAATATCAGTTAAGTGAGGGTCTACCCAAAACCGAAAAACATGGCAAGGGGTCTACGACACAAAAAAAGTTTGGGAACCTCTGGCTTAAAGCATGGATCTCTAGAGAATCATATCAAATTGTACATACAAAAAAATCCTTAGTCAAATCTGAAATATTCGGCAATAAAATTTTAACTGTATGTAGAATAGTTATTTATGTATCAAGGCTCTGAAGTTTTATTTTTTATCACGAATGCGGAATTTAGTTGCCGAGGCCGTAAGGCCGAGGTAAATAAACCATATGAGTGATAAAAAGAAACTTCAGTGCCGAGGTGCATATTAAATTTTATTTGAAATCGAAATTTTGTGAAAATGAAAAATATATTTATTTTTATAGGTTATGATGACAAATCTGTCCATTGCTGTCATTTAAACAAACGAACTTATGTTCAGTGTTGCGAATTTCCGGACATTGAAATTATAGTAATGAATGCTCAAAATTATGCGTGTTATGTCAAATTTCTTCACCGGAATTATTTAATTCGTTCTTCTTGCACATATTTTTTGTCATTTTACATACAACGTATGTCTTCCCAAATTATCTTATATGTATAACAATTATCATAAGGTTGGCAACACTCCATTTCATGAAATCGTCCTATAATGAATTACTTTAGTGCCGATTTCTGAACTTTACTGACGATTTTTGTGCACTTTAGTGACGATTTCAAATAAATAATTTTATATTTGTTTTGTGTCATTATAAAATATATTTCAAATAAAACATGATATATTGGTTTTATTATTTTGTTGTTCATAACATAATAAACTTATTTAGCTAAATTATTTGTTTTTAATAAAATTTAGAAAACTAAATTCAATAATTAAAATATATATAAATAGATAAGTACAACACATTTCTTTCAGTATTCAAGTTTTATAAAATTTTATTTGAACGAACAATGCATTTTCGTTTAAAAATTTCCGCGCATATCCCCTCTCTATGTTGAAATACATGCGTTATGTGTAGTACTATATTCAAATTGTTTGAATTGAAATGTAAAAGAAAAAATAATAAGAAAAGATAAAAGAGGTTTATTAGGTATATACAAAGAGTATAAGAGTACGCATAATATTCAAAGTGTATACTGTAATTTTTTTAATAAAGTCCAGTGTTCTGGGGGGGGGGGCTCAAGCCCCACGAGCCCCCCCCCCTTGAGTGCGCCCATGGAAGGTATTGATTTATCACCAGCACAATTATTGTTAAATAGAATGTTGAGAACCAAATTACCTACATCTCGTGAATTACTTAAACCTAAATTAAATGATAATTTAGATATACAAAATAAATTAATTAATAAATAACAGATAAAAGCAGTATTTCAACCGGGGAACCAAAGAACAAGATCCATTTATACCACGTCAAAAAGTTTGGCGGCGTAGAAATAAACATTGGGAACCAGCCACTGTTGTTCAAAAACAATCAACCCCGCGATCATATATAATTCGTGATGAATCTAATCGTGAATATCGTCGGAACAGTTCCGTTCTTAGACCTAGTACTATTCAATCTGATATAAAAAGTGAAGATACAGATAAAGAAACAAATAATAATGTGCAATCAGCATCAGATTTAGACCAAAACAATGTTACAGATAATAATGTTGTAGAACAAAACAATGTTACAGATAATAATGTTCTACCCGAAGGTATATCACATTGCGACCCTACGTCAAGTGTAATTAAAACAAAGTCAGGAAGAATTGTAAAGAAACCCTTGAGATATGGGTATTAAACTTAAAAAAAAAAAACTTGATAGGGGAGATCACAAAACAATAAGGTAAACGAGAAGTGCAAGTCAATGTATCAAGTGGGCAGCACGGAACTATTGCCCCCTGGGTGTCATTGGGTACACTACTTTTGACATATGTCAAATACATGTCAAGTAAATGTCAAATATATGTCATATGAATCTGTGAACGTTCATTTGTTTAATATACAGTGATTACTTAATTTTTATAATTTCTGTATATTCAAATAAAAAAATATTTATTTTCATTATTTTTATTATATGTAAAAATTACATTATTTAAATTCAATATTTTATAATAAAAGCATTTTCTTCTCATTCTTGATTACTTGGAATAGCCGGGTGAGTTCTTGTTCATATTGATTACCCATTATTTCAACATGGTCTCCTTATGAACATTGTTCTGCGTGGATTTTTCAAATGATCGTATGCATTTTCGGGATGTAGGTTCTTCTATTTTCTATCTGCTCTGATTTTGTCTTGCCAGCAGTACTTTGGTCTTCCGACGAGACGTTGACTTTTAAGACAGATGCAATACGGAATACGTACTGTACCACTCGAGTTGCTTTTCTCACATTTTTTCATTGATCATGTTGTTGCTTATAGTTAGCAAGAAGATGTCCCCGTGGAAGCGATGCTCAGCAAATTTAGTGATTGATCATCATTTTATATCACACATGTTCACCATCAAAAGTCGACGTTGAAATTAGTTTCGAAGTTCTCGGTTTTCCCATTATTTGGACGAAGACCATAGAAGCTAACACAATCACATCAGATCTATAGCTGTTGTTCCAATTTTCTTCACAAGAACATTAGGATAAATCCTTGAAATTTTGTATTCTTCCTGTTGTCAATGTCCGTGAAGAGATTCCTTGAAAGAATCCTTTAACGTAAGCTTGTCTCTTCCATAACGGCCGTAGGTCCAATTGGTAACAAATGGCCTTTTTGTTGATTTTTTTAAAAATTAAATTCAATGAAACAAAACAAAATAGCAAAACCCAACTGCAACCATACATACACATACAAATACGCACAGAAACATACATCACAAAGATAAATGCATTTATAGATTCCTTAAAGACATTGCGCTCAATTTATTTGGGGGAAAAATCATAATATTAATAGAGATAAAAATCATCATACTCTAATAAGTGAACATTATTTTGCCAAGTTCTTTAAATGACAAATAAAACATCGTCTAATACATAATGGGGCACCAATAATTAATTCTGGCGATTTAAGTTCTATTACGATTCTTGAAACTTTTAGGCCTACCGACAACATAAATGAATATTTACAATTGAGGAGCTTTTGCAAAAACAACCATATTCCATTTTCTTGAATTTGAGATAATCAAAGAAAAAAATTCTACCTTTCTTATTGTTAAAAATTTCTGTATTTTAATTTAACTCAGGATCATGTTTAAATATTCAAAAATTATTACTGGGTGTTAAGTAATAGAAAAATAAACGTTGGCGAGCAATTACATAAGTTAATTTTATAGTACATTTTTGTAGAAACACTTAAACCTAAATGTAAATTATTTGAAACTAAGATACTTTTTGCGAGAAACAGTTTTACCAAACTGTTTGGCATCATCGAATGTAGATGTAGATCTAGATAACTCAAATTTACAATATTTAGAGTATGGTTGTTTGTGCCCAAAAGCTCCTCAATTTTAACTTTTATATACTTATTCATATAAAACTAAATTACATGAACCGTTTAAAACCATTATTCATTTGTAAAATAAGTTTGTTGAGTATGCATATTATGATGAACATCCTACAATAACATTAATTAAATATAAAGGTTAACGAACTTATAGTAAGCTAACAAAATTAACGCAACATGAGTACTGTTTAAAGGAAGATTATATACAAATGATCTTCGCAAATGAAGGAATCTGACAATATGAGTTAATATTACAATTTTTTTTCCATATATCACATCCCGCCGTATTTTTTAAAGGAAATCTATAGAAGTTTTTATTCTGTGAATCACTTACAACATTCATATATTTATTCTCGCAGTTGGGATGCCGACATTTAAATTTATAACGAGGATTAAAGCTGAAAATGTTAGTTAGATTAGAAGAAATAAAATAAAATAAAATTATTAAATAATTTACTTATCATAAGCCATAATATATATTTTTTAAACCAGCGACTTATACTTGACAATGCAGGAATTACAATCTGTTGACAAATAATTTTATAAATTTTTATTTTTTATTTCATAGATTACTTAATTCATTTCAAACTATAGCAGCGACATGAACCGTTTAGTGACATCTCTGTTACATTGGGTACACCACTCTCACTGCCTACTGTTTGCTGCCAATTTCCCAATACAAGTTGCACCGGGGTGGGGGAGATGTTATGTATCAAGGTATTAGTATCATAGGAGGTATTGTGTTTTTGTTTTGAATTGTTATGTCAGTTATGTATTTTCACTTTGTAAAATAAGCGAGTTGACTAAAATATTATTTTTCATAAATATTTATTAAACATCATCTAAGTATGATGTAACAATCTGTATACTCACTATCCGTAAAGACAGGCATCTATACTGATTATCATTATCATCAATAATAATTATTAATTGATTTATTTGTCAAAATATACTCGTATTTGAAAAGTTGACAACTCATAATTATTAATCTATTTATTTGTCACAACGGAAACAAGTGATCATAGACGCATGCGCAGTCCATTTTGAATTCAACCATAGGTGGATAATGAAATATG
Organism: Harpalus rufipes; assembly: GCA_951394225.1. Lineage (NCBI taxonomy): Eukaryota > Metazoa > Arthropoda > Insecta > Coleoptera > Carabidae > Harpalus > Harpalus rufipes. The sequence continues at coordinate 25,067,855 of OX596280.1, forward strand.
TAATAAAACTTTGAAGAATTTTAACTCAATATCTAGAAGGTTTAGAAGAAACATTTATTAAGAAATATTGTTGCTTTCGACGAGTTCTATCACTGGTTAAATTTAATGTACTTATTTGTATTACACCTGTATATACACTGGTGACACTGAAAAACGGGCCACTAAAATAGCTTTTTTATTTATAATTATTTTTTAATTCTCTCTCCATAATTGTAAACTAAGCTTAGAGGCTCACAAATCATGGTATTTGGCATGATGGTATCGCTTCCGGTTTAACCGGAAATGATATTAACTTTCATATTTCAAATGGGACATCTATATATTTTTATATATTTGGAATCTGCGTAAAATTATGAAGTCAACGATATGGTTGAAGTTCATTTTTACCTACCGTCACCTCTAGGTAAGGGAGGTATTGTCTTTGGTCAAAAAATTCGGTGGTGAGTTTTCATTGAATAAGCACGTTTTAGGGTCTTTACAATACGATTTTACTATTTTTACGATGATGTCTGTATGTGTGTGTGGACGTGTGTGCGTGTGTGTGTATGTATGTGTATGTGACCGCGGTTTCGGCGGCGATATCTCCAATACTAGAATTCCAAAAATTAAAATTCTTGCGTATTCCTTTTCCTTACAACCATATGCAGACTTGATTAGATTTTGGTTATAATTGGTCAACCGGAAGTATCCTCATTTAAGATTTTAACAGTTTTTCTTGAAAAACTCAGTTAAATTTTATTATAACTTAAAGAATATATTATTGTCTATACGATTTGATTGCATTTTATATTTGATATTCAGCAGATATAGAGTTAAAGAAGAATAAAGATAATAAATTTCATAATTTAGCCAGCTATGCTAACTTAACCATGGAAACTGCTAATATATTCAGGTAATTCAAATTGACAGATGTCAGTATCAATAAAATGTAAATCAATGAAAGAATAAGGGACGTAACTCTAGTGTTAGAAGTTTCTAGATATAAGAGAGACGATTACAATGGTTTGAACATGTCAGTAGGAGAGATGAATATATTAATAGAAGGTGGAAGAAACATAGGAAGACCAAATATAAGATAAAAAGACTTTATTGCAGAAGACTTGAGAGAAAAGAAACTGAATGAGGACTACACGAAAAACAAAAATGAGTGGAAGAAGAAAATAAAAAATGGCGACCCCCTAACAAATGGGAAAAACTAAAGAAGAAGAAGAAGATGTCAGTGTGAAGTGCAATATGCATAGTTTGTTTATGAAATAACTTTACTGGAAATATAGGATCTTTTGCAAGAAAATTTATGTACAGGGCGCGTGCAGTGACATGACTTTGCTGACTTTGGCAAGCAGATATGGGGACCCGTGTCAAAATGCCAGCAATTAATTATGTCCATAACTGACAAGTGTTATAATTTTTCATTCAAAATTTCATAATTTTCTTATTTCATGTGGTTTGTTTGTTATCAGGAGTATGGAATTCAGTTGCCGAGAAAGGGAATCACATAATACCAAAAATTTAGAATCTTTTGCAAGAAAATTTATGTATGGAATTTGTACATAATACACAGGATTGACGGAAGGTATTGTGCTGGCCACATCAGGTTTTTTAGATTTGTGATGGCGTTTGCAATATCTTCCTCTTTGGGTTCTTCTACTTCTATCTCCGGTCCTTTCATTCTAATCTGATTGGCTTCTTCATCGTTTCGATATTTTGATAATTTAGTTTCTGTGAGATTAGTTGTTCAAATTTTCTTTTTATTTCGTCGTCTTTTAGTTTCAGAATATTTAATTTACTAGTTCTATTTCGTTTGTCTGTGTTTGTGTTTCTGCTTATTGTACATCGGTATTTAATCTGACCTTGGAAATGATCCGATCCACAGCACGCTCCCCTTCGTGTCCTTATATCTTGAATGTTACTAGTTGCTCTTTTGTCAATAACAACGTGGTGATTGGTGGTGGGCCCATCCGGTGATATCCATGTCATCTTATGAATGTTACGGTGAGGGAAAAAGCTTGAGCTTACTGCCATGTTTTTGCTTGAAGCGAAATTTATTAGGAATTCTCCGTTCTCGTTAGTTTCGTTATGCAATGAGTGGTTTCCTATTCTTCCTAGGAATTGATGCTCGTGTCTTATTTTTGCATTTATGTCGCCTAATATAATTTTGATATAGTTTTTTGGTGCTAAATCATATACGTTTTCTTGTTCTTGGTAAAATGACTCTTTTGTTTCTTGTGTTTGTTCTTGTAGATTGAAGAATTGTGCTCGAGTACGAATCATGCATATCTTTTCATTTATTGGTATGAAATCTATGATATTTTGTTTCATCTTATTGTAACGTGCGCCCCTGACTTAAGAGTATACGAGCGCCGCTATTGGTAGAATATTACCGAGCGATGACATAATCCCCGGCGGCGGAACGGCTAGACGTGTTAATTACACCGGTGACCTAACTCTACTGTATTCAGTATCATTGTGGCGTCAGAAAGTTCCAGAAGGACACTGGGCTGTATAAATACTGTCCGAACGACAGCGGATATAGTCTGATGTATAGAAGCAACGAGCAATGAACAGTGGGTGATATAAATAAACAGTCTACGAGTATTGAACATAAATAAATGTAGTTATATAAATAAATATAGTGATATAAATATTGTTTAAATAAATAATCTTAGTGTTTAAGTATTTAATACTATACTTAGTGTTTATAATTATTTAATCGTAGTGTTAGTTATTTTTATTATCTTTTTAATATTTAATCTTAATTATTATCGTTTAATAAACGTATTATTTTAATTAATAATATATCTTTGATTTTTACACTTCACCCATATAAATAAAACGTTACATTATTATCTATAATAAACGCAACGCCAAATTTCTTATTTACCGCTTCCTTTCCACTATATAGTATTGTATGAGTCTTTGTGTCTTTTATTCCTTTTTCCTAACCATCTCGTTTCTTGAATTGCTGTCATCATTAGCTTGTATTTTGTTAATTTCATTAAGGAGAACTATTTGGGCTCCTGTTTTGTTCAGAGTTCTAACGTTCCATGTTCCAATTGCGTGTTCTAGGTTCCGTAGCTTCAGTCGTCTTCGTGAGGGTTGTTTTGAATTCCCAGGCAAATGTTTGGGTTTTGTAACTAGGCTTTTTTTCAGGAACGGGTAGTCAGCCCATAGCCAAACCCCCTGTTTGGAGTACCATTTCTTCCGCTGCCGTTGGCCCTGACTCTGCTTTTCATCCTGGTTGGTTACCTAGTATCCGGCAGAGTTGCTCAGGTACCAGGGTTCACCATGAGGCGGTGGAAGTCGGGATTGAGTAGGAGAAGCTAAGCTGAGCTACCTCGTGTAGCTCCGTGTATTGCGCATCACTACCCCTTGAACCCCGTATCAAAATTTTACATGAATATAAAATTAAAATAAATAAATATAATAGTAATAATATTTATTTATTTACCTGTACAAATTATAACAATTTACATATATATATATATATATATATATATATATATATATATATATATATATATATATATATATATATATATATATATATATATCTTTATTGTTATTTACGTCTAAGGACTAAAGAAAATACTATACCTGACGACAAAGTTTAAGACCTGACGCGAAACGGAGGGCCTTTATTTTTTAAGGGCGTAATACATCTAAAATTCATATAATTAAAGGTTAGTAGCATTACCAAGCGTTATGCTGTTTTACAGTCCGGCGGGTGGTAAAAAAGCCCAGCGGGTGGTAAAAAAGCCCAGCGGGCGTAATTTTCAACTTATCGTCATGGTACCAAAATGTAAACAGAAAATATTTATAAAGTTGTGTGCAATATATATTCTTACATGTTATTATCCAGTGCTATTTATACGTACTATTTAAATTAAGATTCAGAAACAACACATTTTTTGTTTTAACATATTTATTGTAACGTTTTATTTATATGGGTGAAGTGTAAAAATCAGAGAATTATTATTAATTAAAACAATACGTTTATTAAACGTTGAATAATTAAGGTTAAATATTAAAAAGATAATAAAAGTAACTAACACTATGATTAAATAATTATAAACACTAAGAATATTATTAAATACTTAAACATTAAGATTATTTATTTAAACAATATTTATATCACTATATTTATTTATATCACTACATTTATTTATGTTAACAACTCGTAGAATGTTTATTTATATCACAACCTGTTCATTGCTCGTTGCTTCTATATATCAGACTATATATTCGCTGTCCTTCCGACGGTATTTATACAACCCAGTGTCCTTCTGGAACATTCCGATGCCACAATGATACCGAATACAATAGATTTAGGTCAACGGGGTAATTAACACGTCTAGGCGTTCCGCCGCCGGGGATTGCGTCATCTAGGTAATTCCGGCGATGGGATTACGTCATCGCTCGGGAACATTCTTTCAGTAGCGGCGCTCGTATACTCTTAACTCAGGGGCGCACGTCACATTATTAACAAAAATTATAACCCCATGGGTAAGTATCAGTATATAAACAATTTACAATTCGCTTATCATCATATGAACTTAACGCTAACTTATTTTGTTTAATAGTATGTACAACATGTTTTTTCGACTTAATATTGTATTGATCCGTATTTACTAATATATTACTAAATAAACATTTATAATAATCATAAAAAAATGATTGTTTTTAATGATCCTTTTGTTATTCCCTTTGCTTTTTTATTAACTTTTTCAGTTATTCCATCATCAAGTACTTTATATGTATACATTTTCGATCTTATATAAACTCAGTCATTATTCTTCCATGATTTTCACCCTTCATTAAACCAATTACTTTTTTATTAACAAGGGGTAAATTAAAAACATTATTTTTGGAATAATCAAATGTATCAAATCATAATATCACGTTTCATTACTTCATAAATATTTATATTGTGAAATAAATAAATTAAACTATTTGTATCGGTATACAGTAATTTCACATTATTGGTAACATTTTTCTTAATATAATTATAGTGGAAATCGTACAAGTATATTTTCTAAATATCTAAAACAGCAAATCCTACATATATAGGCTTATTAAAAACAATAAAACTTTTTACTCATCTCTATTAATACGATCGTCATCTAATATTGTAGTTGTAAAAATTTGGCTGGGAAATATACCATTTAGCACCATATCTACCTTACCATTTTGAAACTAATTTTATATCCTTCTTATATTTACGAACATTTTCCATTGTTTTACCAAAAACGGCATTAATCATTAGTTTATAAAAAAAATAATTAAAGTCGTTATTCGATTGTTGACGCATTAATCTATGTGTTTTTAACCACGGACTTTGGTTAAATTTCAAAACTATGAATTTTATCAATTTTTAAACCCAGGTTTAAACACTGTTTTAAATATTGATAGTGTATTACATAATTCTTTTTATCATATAAATTTGTTATTAATTTAGATAATTTAGATATTGGTGGAACAAAATGTTCAGGGCATAACGGTAAATCTTTATGTTCATCGTGTAATTCTTTTGGGTATATTAGATCAACTTCGAAAATATAACCAATATTATTTAGTAAATCTATTTTGTATATATCCAAATTATCAACCCACTCAAAATTTGAATATGGTAAATAATTACTCATAGCCCCTCCATATAAATTATTAACATCGAAATACATTAAATATGATTCAGGTTCATTAGGGTTATACTTTTCCCCCATATATATATTATTAGCTTTACCCTATCTGTTTGAACATTGTGATACCTCACTCCGAATTCCTTTTCCTATAAACAAAATTTTATCTATATCCGTTAATAATTCCAATTGAACTTTACTACATTTTAACATAGCATCGAACGCCAACCCGGAAGCCGTATAATAATGTAAGGCAACTAGCTCATAAGTTTCCATACAACTTTCACGAAAATTTTCAAAAATCACTTAAAAGTAATACATCCGTTTTTAAATATGTCTGCATATTCACCCAATGTTTTTATATTAAATATATTCCAAACATTTTTCGCATATTCATACTCGTCGTTTGAAACACCACAACCCCTAATTGAACTATAAAAATCTTCTATTTCAGGTAATTGTTTTTGCTCAAGTTTTTCCCAAGAATCAACATATTCATACGGAAATATTCGTTTTCGTGTAACCAACTTAAATTTTTCCTCTGAATCATAGTAAAATTTTGTTATCGGTTTCTCACAATCTTTTAGATAAGAAGATAATTTATCCAAACTACTTGACATAAAACGAAAAGAATCAATAAATCTGAAATTTATTTTGGTTTTTTTCAACATATTTAGTAAATGATATGTATTTTTCTTTGTTTATAGGTACAATTGATACATTGCCAGGAATTTTAGTACTTACTGATTTTATAATAAAATGAGCATCATATGATGATAAATTGTGAAATACTACGGGTATAGTATGAGAAAGTTTATAATTTAAATTGCAACTTTGATGTGCGGCCCCCCCTAAATTTCCCAGTCAAATGACAATGATCCCGTACTTTCACATCATCTAATTGAATTTTTTTACAACATACATGACATATTACGGCATTTGTAAAATGTAACTCCTCGGTAGAAGTCAATGCCATTACTTTTATATCTTTTATTATATTATCAATTTTATGAGCAATATTTTTAAGTTCTTTCACAAACCAATCTATACAATTCTTTCCTCTGTACATATTAAATGTACGAGCACTTTAAATAATAAGCAATACTAAATGGTATATGCTTTTGAATGTACATAATGCTTTTACCGTGTGATTCATTTACTTTCTCCAAAATTGATTCTATATCAGTGTAAATAACGAAAGGAACTTTTTCCTTATACTGAAAATTTTTAAATTTCATTATTTTATGCTCATCATTAAGAATTTCAATTCTACACTCATTCAATGTTCTACAGTGCAACATGTGTTTTTCTGTGTAGTAAAATGATTTAAGTACCGATCACAAAAAAATGATTTCTTTTTTGATTTTGATATTTATGAATGTAATAATCGAGATAATTTTTTATCCACATAAAATGGTAGTTATTGGGTGATATGAATAAAAATGAGTACATACTTTATTCTCCAAATATTGAAGTAAATACTCCAAGTCGTAAGAATAAAATCAGGAGAATATACTCGTAGCGAGTATATACTTCGATGTACAATTTTTGAGAAGTATATACTCCACGGTCATATGAATAAAAAGAGTTTAAGCTCTGTTAAAGTGAGTTTCTACCCGATATATTCGGAGTCTGATTCTTACCAGACTCTAGTTGTAGATTGTAGCTTGAAAAGACAGTTATGGCTGAATTTATGTTCAATTTACTGTCAAAAAAATATTACAAACCCAAAAGAACTACTTGCAGCCATGATTTTAAAACCATATACAGATTTTCTGAGGATAATGTGCAGTGGTTAACGAATCATTTTCTGAATGAAGAATCAGGAGAAACCAGAGGTGGCGCGATAAGTAAATTGGATAAAATGAAAATATTTTTGAGGTATGTAGGAGATCCAGGTTTTCAAACTGGAGTAGGAGAGGTTGTGGGCATTCATCAAACCTCGGTATCAAAAGTTGTGACAGAAGTAGTGGAAAAGATAATTGAAAAATATTTTCCTAAATACTGGATTACTGTCGCCATCCAAAATATCCAATAATATCTTTTCCCATTCGTACACGATGATCTATTGCCAGTTCTATTTATATCGGTTTTTTTCTTGAGTCTAGTTTTCATATTATTAATTTTCTTTAATAATTTACTGCTAGTTATATGAGAGCCAAAATTTGCCTCATATTGTTTTCTAATTGCATCAAGAGCAAGTGATTTTGATTTTCTTGCAGTTGGTGTTTGTGATTTTGAAAATATTATGGGAAAATCACGCAAAATCGTGAGTATATGTCGTACTGTCGAAAAAGCCATACCGTCGAATAGCCACACTGTCGAAATGTCATAGTGTCGACACTTACCCCCTCCACAATGTCCGTAGCGTCGAAACCTTAAATGTCCATACTGTCGAAATGTCATAGTGTCGACACTTACCCCCTCCACAATGTTCATAGTGTCGACACTTGAATGTCCATAGCGTCGACATTGGAATGTCCGTAGTGCCGACATTGGAATGTTCGTAGCGTCGACACGTACCCCCTCCACATTGTTGGTAGTGTAGACCAGATGAATGTTTATAGTACGAAAGAGCCGGCCACAAGCAATACAATGTTCTAAACAAGTTTCACGTTGTTTTCTTGTATTACATATTAACATCTAAATTATGAATTAAAAATTTTGAATGCGCAAATACTATTAAATATTACATATTTTACTTGTAAATAAAATGAAGCAAAACAATAATATATGTACTCGTATATATATATATAAACAATAAACCCACAGACTTAAACAGAATGGGTGGTCCTCCACTATTTTTTTATGAAACTTCATATGAACTGAAAATGATCTGTAGTATTGTTTTCCGTTAAGTCGTAAAATTTTTTCAATATGCTATGAAGTGGAATATAAAGATGATTTTCTTAAAAATAGCCCCATATGAAATTTTACATTCTAGCGCAGCGTATGTAGGCATCTTTATACCTTTTGCTTTTAGGTATATATTATGACATATTTACTGAAATATTTGGATTAATTTGAGATTATTCGTCGTGGATAATAGATACATATTATTCTTAAAATTCCTTCAATCCTGCTGTAGCGTCTAACCTAAAATTGTGATAGTTGTGTATTCAAGAGTAAGGAATATTTTTATTATTATAGTTTTTAAAGTACAATAGAAGGTATAAAAATAATATAGTTATTTATATAAATAACCAAAATTTGCATTAAATATGTTTCCTTAACCCAATCATAGTTCCTCAGTAAACCGGTAGAGCCGTATCCGTTAGGGGGTTAGGGTACCTATATACTCAGGGTATGGCCATGACGTGGCTCGCGTTTCGTCAACCATTTGCGGTCCACTGTCATATCCATTATTGTTGCGCAAATTATTATGTATTTTCGTGGTTATTTGTTTTATTTTAATGCAAAACAAATTTAAATATACTTCTAATGTTTATTTAAAGTGTAAGTAATACTTTTATTTTATTTAATTATTTATTTTCTTGAGATACTCACTACGATGACTGGCAATATGGAAAACACATAAAAATTACTAATATTAAGCACAAACATTTAAATTTTTAAAAGGTAAGTTTAGAATATATACTTATTATGTAAATAATAACTACAGTTATTAAATTAGATGTGATAATAACAACCTATATCCTATGCTCTACATAACCTCTAAATCTATGTCATAATAATAATTGTGTATCTCTTAAATAATTGAATTTTTATTACCTTTTTAGGTTCATAGTGTGATTATTTAATATTCCTGTATAATATAAAATCACATTTCCTACAAATAAATAGGGAAAAGAATACTCAGTATGTTTGACATTGGCCCGCTTATGGCGGCGATCATGCCCCATGGCCATACCCTGTATATAAAGGTACCCTAGTATCCGTTAGGGTACCTTTATATACATGTACATTTATATATTTAATTTGATCTATTCTTTCGGGTGCATACTCAACGCCCGAATATTCAAAACCAGAATATTCAAAACCAGAATATTCAAAACCAGAATATTCAAAACCAGAATATTCATGCACAGAATCTTTCAAATCCCGAATATTCAAAACCAGAATATTCATACACAGAATCATTCAACGCCCGAATATTCAACACCCGAATATTCAAAAACCGAATGAAAAAGTTTAGGCTACCTGTCACTAGATGTCACTACGAAAGCTAGTTCAACGCGTGTTCAATGGTGGTGCAACATATGCGTTGTCGATAATCTAGTGAACTTTAATTTGGTCAAAAGAAAGTAAGTGGACATACGTCTGCATTCAATCCATTCAACTGTCTACAGCAACTGTCAAAAGTGACAGCTACGCTAATAAGAGAACATACTAAAAAACAAATTAATAAATATTATATTCCAAATTAATAACATATGTTTGGTGAACGTTTATTTCTTTTAGAACGAGTTAGCCACTATTTGATAAGGTGATTACAACAGGTATCACTAAAATTTGTGTAAAATACTGCCAAATGATTTTTTTAAACAATATTAGCTTACTTATAATTTATTAATTTTATTTATAAAATGCTTTTTACAAATAGGAGATTTGTGTCATATTATGTAGCAACTTTCTGTTAAATTGATATATGTATATCTTAAATAATTTCCACTTGTAATACTTTGATGATTTAATTGTGGAGCAAAGGAATGTCAGGAATGTAAATAAATAAATTTACTCATTTTTTAAAGCAAACGAACACATTTTATTCAAATATATACAAGCCCAGATTCATAATAGTTAGCCAGCTTACATTTTTAAGAAATTTTCCACAAAATTCTTTCGTTTACTTCAAATATAGACTAAAAACTGTGGACCAAAAGACGTATAATAATAGCTCGACCGGCATTTAAAAGGTTTGGCACAAGACATATGGGACAATAATCTAACAGAAGAATGTGCAGGGCTTGTGAATACAATGCTTAATAAAATTAAAGATATTATTTATAAAGGCGATATAACCCCTTCCCCCATTATTAATTGGTGGAGTACTTAAATAACATATACAGTTTTTGTAAGTTTAAAATCTATATTTTAAAGTAGAGGATATAAATATCTCACCATTTTTGTAGGTTTTATAATTTGTTTATAGGAAATGTAAACTGATTGAACTATTATGAGCCTCGGTTGGTATGAAGAGTATAAATGCCAAATTCACCCTACAAAATTGTATGCACCTCTTACAGAAAATACGTTTGTATTTGACATAAATAATTATTTCATAAAGTAACTAAAGTGAACAAAAAAAAACGATGAGGTGCTGCTGATGAAGCAATTGAAGCTATGGAGATGATCCAGCCAAAAAGTCTGTTGTAGCCAGCACAATATGGTCTGTTTTCTGTAAATACCTATTTTGTATAAATTCCACATAGAATGTTTCTTGCAATAAATATATTTCCAGTACAATTATTTCTCAAACATAATATTCTGACATCTGCCCATCAATTATATTTACAGAACAGATTCTGTTTCCATCGTGGTGTATAGCAAGATTTATGAGACGTAATTTCTTTATAATTACCAAAATCTAATCAGCTTTTCATTTGGAAGCAAACTCAAGTATATACAAAAATTATAATTGTAGTATTGGAGTTATCGAACCTGAAAATATCAACACACACATACACACACGCACGCACATACGCACACACACACACACACACACACACACACACACACACACACATACATACACATACATACAGCAGATATAATTGTAAAAATGGTAAAATCGTATTGCGAGGACCCTAAAACGTGCTTATTCATAAGAATCTCTCCATCGATTTTTTTGACCAAAGACAAAGGTTTGTTCGTTCCGCTACCCTGCATCTGCCGCAATCCGCGGAGGTGTAATTTGCTGTTCTATCCAGTGCATGGTTAACTGTAAACTTACTAGATTCTGTTCGTTCCATTTTTCCAGTAACTTGGGGTAAAAGGCCGAGGTAGCTGGTAGTAATAATTTTTACAGTGACCCATAACTATTAGGAAAAAAAACTGATATTTTTCAATAAGTACATGCTATGTAATGTTAGAATTGAAATAAATAAATAAATGTCATTGTCATACAAAAATAAATATATCATCACGGCATATTACCCATTGCTGGGTGTCCCAATCTGCTTTGTACACAGATGTCGGTAATGATGAAATATTTGTACCATGCGGGTGCTTACCAGGCGTCACCTCACAGACACTCATTGCTAGCGTGGAGAGCACACCACAGGGTTCATTAATATTCGAAATAATTTTTGCCGTCGGTCGCGATCGAATCCGGGTCCTCAGATTCGCGACCAGGCACATGGCCACGAAATTTATAATAAAGTAAATTTATTTGATAACAATAGTAAACAATTAAAATAGTGGAGAATGGAATACTATATTTTATTGGAAATAGTCATTAAATTGTGCAAACATCGACATTAAAAATTCAGTAATTAGCACTAAAGTAATCCATTATAAGACGATTTAATACAAATGTAGTGTTGCCAACCGTATGATAATTATTATATATGTAAGATAATTTGGGCAAGTGTATGATGTACAATAGTAAATTTTTACGTAAAATGATAAAAAATATGTGCAAGACGAACGAACTAAATAATTCCGATGAACAAGTTTCAGATAAAACATATAATTTTGAGTGTTCTCTACAATAACTTCAGTGTCGGAGATTAGCAATATTGAATGTCAAACTGACATATATAACCTATAAAAATAAATATTCCTGTCGGTTCTACAATTTTTCGATTTCAAATAAAATTTAATATGCACCTCTGCACTGAAGTTCCTTTTTATTACTCATATGCTTTATTTTCCTCGGCTATAAGAACCCCGGCAAATAAATTCCACATTCGTAATAAAAATAGAACTTCAGTGCCTTGATACATAAATAACTACTTACTAAGTATCCTTTACAAATGTAATAGAACCTGAAGTATTTTCTAAAATAAATAATATGGCGGAAACGGATTGAACAGAAAAATAATTTTTAGTCTACCACGGCGATAGGCAGTAAATTGCAAAATACAGCATAGCGGAACAAACAAACCTATTTTCCTTACCTAAAAGGTGACGGAAGGTAATAAATGGAAGTAAAAATTCTTTTCAAAAAAATATTTGGGTGGCTCTGAAAGGGCCGATTTAAATATGTAAAAACACATTTTTCATATGTATTGTGGCGGATGTGGCCAGTTTGTGGTTACTGTAAAAAAAACTAAGATATATTTGTAAAAAATAATTTAAAATCAAATATACTATAATGGTAATTTTATAATACTAGCGACAATTCGTGCTCTATGCATTTTTAGATTAACAGTGTAAATGAAAAAGTTGTTTAGAATTAAATTCTACGTCGAATTTGTTTATTTTTATTGTTTTATCTTAATATGATATTCTACGTTTTTTCGCAGTACCAATAAAAAATACATTTTAAAAAATCCTTTGAATTGAAATAATATCTGCCCTGCACAATGGGCAACGACCTCTATTCTGCGTCCTAATTACATTAGCACACTCTGCACAGATACACAGGTGGCCGCATGGTAATCACAGTTGTTCAACTTTCAGGACTGGTGTTTTATAAAAAAATAATAATATGAATGAGAAGTTCAATATAATACATCAATACTTGCAAAATTTCTGATGCTTCTCCCTAACTAAAAGTTACTAGAGTTAGTTATAGTATCGTTTATCTGGAAAATGAAATAAAATGTGCTGTCAAAATAAATGCCTAAGGCCTCAGTCTTTAATAATAATAATGTTATCCCGCACTACGAGCACATTTTCATAAACAAAAGCGCTTTTACGGAGCGCACTTTCATATCGTATTCTTATGAGGATTGTGCTCCATAAAAGCGATTTTATTAGAAAAATGTGCTCGTATTACGAGCCACGCGCCACAGGTAGATGTTTAAATTTTTTTTTGGAAGATATTGGCAAATACAAGTAAAAAAAAATCTGATGTGGCCAGCACATTATCTTCCGTCAGTTCTATGTACAGAATGTCTGCCATAAGCGGGCCACCATTCCTAACTTTCTTATTTGAATATATTGGGATATTTCATTAAGAATACAAACCAGGAGGAAAAATTTGGAACTAAAAACAAGGGAGCAATTTTATTTCATTCGTATGTTTTTATATACGCACCTAGTTTATATAATGGAAAATAGATAATAGAACTAATATTTACAATTAATTAAACTACTATTATCCAATATGTGCTCTCCCTAAGAAAAAACAAATCTGTGATCATAACCTAACAACTACCAACTAAAGTATTTAAAATGAAAAATAATAATTAATCTTCCGCTACAATTAATAAAACAGGATACAAGCCAATATACTCTACCTAAAATAATAATAAACACTGAGAGAAAAGTCAAAATACAAGAAGAATCAAAGAAAAACTCTTAACGCTTATGGAAGTTACACAAATGTGCTCCCTTGTTGAAATTTTAACGTTGGTGGCACACAACGCCATCTCTACATAATGAAATATCCCAATAGCAAAAATGTCATATTTGTATTTAAATAAGAAATATATTTAAATTTGAAATTGAAATAACTCTTTTGTTTTTAATTTTAAAGGCATAGTGATAATGAACTTTTATATTCAGATAAAAAAATCTTTTCAATGGTATCACTTTCAATTTAGCATTCTATTAAAAAAATGTTATTTTGTTGAATAAGTCGCGTATTTGATGTTCAATTGTTTTGCATTTTTCACCGTTAATTTTTTCATATCGCCTAAATTTGTTCATTTAACCGTCTTTCTATATCTTCAAATAAAAGAAAGTTTGCAATGGTGCCTCTTTTTTGGCAGACACCTGTACGTATTTTACACCAATTCCAAACAGAAAGTTCCTTCTAAGAGATCCTATATTTCCAGTACATTGCCTTCCGTCAGTTCTAGGTATTTTGTACAAATTCCATACAGAAAGTGAAAGTTTCTAACAAAAATTTATATATTTCCAGTAAAATTATAATACAAACATACTATGTCAATTGTACTTGATACTGACATCTTTGAATCAGAATTTTCTTAAGGGTCTCGTCTCCTAAGCAAAATGTTGCGTGATTAGAGGTGTCGCAGTTTTTAGTTTATGACTTACATATTAATTTTGAAAAAATGAAATTGTGCGACATGATTTCTTAAAGAATGGATCTACGCTTACCTGTTGTTAAAAATTTGAAAAAATGTTTACAATCAATATTACAAAACAATGAAAAAACACATTTTACACAATATTCAACATAATATATCTAATTAAATAGATATTTATTAGAAAATATAAGAACGTAGAAGCATAGTTTCACTTTCCTTCTATATGTTTGTCTTTGAAATTTTGTTCTATCTTTAAAACTACGTATGTAATTTACTAATTTCTAAACCAATTTTACGGAATTTTACGGAAGCAGAAATGAGCTGCCCTAGTCATGGCGCGGTGGAGTACGGGTAGAGAGGAATAGAAGAGGGGATGGTTTTCCAACCCTGGATGATGCCAGTGCGGGGTGCGGGGTATATTTTGTATTCGTAGTAAATTGTTACTATAGACTGTATATTTCTATAACCCGATGTTCGGAATTGACGCCGTGGCAAAAAAAAACTAGACTACGATTATCTACTCCCAGAAAAAAAACAAAGGACAAAATTGAATATATTATCAAAGAAAAAGGTAGTTCGTTTTTTTTTTTAAATATATTTAGTTCTTTTTTTAGTTAATCGATGCTAAAAACTGATGACGAAAGGAAAAGTTATTACACAATACTGTACTGCAAAATTACTGTCAATTAGAATTTTCTTAAATGTAGTAGCATAGCTGACTGAATTATGAAATTTAAATTGTTTAACTATATATCCATTGAATATAAAATAAAAAATGCAATCAAATCGTATAGATAATATAATATTCTGTAATGTTTATAATAACATTAAATGCCAAGAGCGTTTTTTCAAGAGAAACTGTTAAAATCTTTAAATGAGGGTAGTTACGGTTGACCAATTATAACCAAAATCTAATCAGATCTTCATATGGATGTAAATAAATGGAATACGAAAGAATTATAATTTTTAGAATTGTAGTGTTGGAGTTATCGTCTATGAAATAGTCATCACACACACACACACACACACACACACACACACACACACACACACACACACACACATACACACACACACACACAAACACACACACACACACACACACACAGACACACGTCATCGTAAAAATGGTAAAATCGTATTCTAGGGAACTTTAAAACGTACTTATTCACTAAAAATTCATCATCGATTTTTTTGACCAAAGACAATACCTTCCTTACCTAAAGGTGACGGGAGATAAAAATCGATTACGATGAAGGTTTTTGGAAAAGAAACATGGAGCAACATTTAATAGGTCTGTATGGATTGCGTTCTTTCTTGTGCTCATTGATCCCCGTTATACGAGAGGACTTCCATTTCGAGAAAAACACATTGAGGCATACGTTTCATATTTTTTGCGACTCGTTTATCCATTTAATTTACTTCTTTTCGCCGCCTAAGTAGATAAAGTTGTCTACTTTTTCAATTTCATCGTTTCCTATTTTTAAATGTGTCTTTTTTTTCGAGATTGCTTTATTATTTTTGTTTTAGCTGTAAAATCTCCTCGAAATATTCTCATATATTTTTTTTACCCTGTGTATACTTACTGAATATTATTTTGCCGTTTACTGGAAATTTAGAATCTTTCGCAAGAAAATTTATGTACAGAATTTATACGTAATACACGGGATTGACGGAAGGTATTGTGCTGGCCACATCAGATTTTTTTCTTTGTGTAAGGAAATTGACATTCCTTTAATTTTTTGAGAAATACTAGTATATGTATTTCTTATTTTCTCTTCTGTATTTTTTTTCTGTATATATAGAAATCTTCATTGTCAAAGATTTTTTTCTTTCTGAATATGATTCTTTTTTTTTATTACCTAGTAGTATGTAAATGGTTATTGAAATAATTAAGTATATTCCTTTAATTTAATTTGAATATGATTTTTTTATATTAGTTTTCATATTTATTTTTCTATCATATACCGAAGTCTACCAACAGCACCAACCCGAATTCCGAATATGAAAGCAATCCATTTCTCTCCGTCTATTGCTATTCCCGTCTCCTGAGGAAAATGTTGCATGTTTAGAGGTGTCGTAGTTTTTATTTTATGACTTACATATTAATTTTGAAAAAATGAAAGTGTGCAACATAATTTCTTAAAAAATGCTTACCCGTTGTTAAAAATTTGAAAAAATGTTTATAATTAATATTACAAAACTACGAAATAACACATTTTACACAATATTCAACATAATATATCTAATGAAATAGATATTTATTGGAAAATATAAGAACGCACAAGCATAGTCTTACTTTCCTTCTATACGCTCGTTTTTGAAATTTTGTTCTATCTTTAAAATTACGTATGTAATTTACAAATTTCTAAATCAATTTTACGGAAGCTGAAATGAGTTACCATAGTCCAGGCGAGGTGGAGTACGGGTAGAGAGCAATAGAAGAGGGGATGGTTTTCCAACCCTGGACGATGCCAGTGACTACAATTTGTATTTTCTTACAAAAAAATTTCAAAAAGAAGCCCAGGTATATATAGGAAATTGTATATGAAGAAGAAGAAACAAGAAAAAGAAAAATCTAATGCAAGACGAAGATTATTTGCTCCTCCAAATAAAAGGAGAAAAACTGGACCTAAGGTTGGACCTGATAAAGAGTATGGTCTTCTTGGTGAGGCAGACCTCGATATGCCGGACGGAGAATTTATAGAAAAAAAGACAAAATTCCTACAATCGTTGGAAAAAACTGAAGGAGAAAGGGAAAAATTATTTCAAGATACTGTATTGCAAAATCAAAGCCAAGTATGGCAAACTGAGAGAGTGAAGAGATTGATTGTGTCTAATTTCGGCAAAATATGTAAAATGCGCCGCTCTACCTCTTGCAAAACGATTTTAGAATCAATATGCTGTATATGTCATTTTCTGGAAATGCAGCAACAAAATTTGGAATAGAAAATGAACCCATTGCAAGACAAAAATTTGAAGAAATGAGCAATTTGCAAGTAAAAACCCACAGGATTGTTCATTGATAAGGAATATCCTTTCTTAGGAGCAAGTCCTGATGGTTTGATTGGGGAATCGGGATTAATTGAAATTAAATATCCTTCATCAGCACAAAAAAATTCACCTATTAGGTTAGGGCGTTATTTCGAAAAAAAATGAATTTTTGCGTAATACGTGATGATAAATTATATTTAAAATGAAATCATTCATACTACTATCAAGTCCAGGGTCAGTTACGAATTACTGGTAAAAAATATTGCATGTTTGTAATATGGACTCCAAAAGGTATATCAATGGAAAAAATTGATTACGATGAAGACTTTTGGAAAAATAAACATGGAGCAACATTTAATAAAGTTTTATATGGATTGCGTTCTTCCTGAGCTCATTGATCCCCGGTATACAAGAGGGCTTCCATTTCGCAAAAAACAAATTGAGGCATAAGTTTGCATTTTTTGCGGCTCGTTTGCCGATTTAATGTACTTGCTGAATATTATTTTGCCATTTTGCTCTTTATATAAGGAAATTTTTATTTTTCCATCTCTAAAAACTTTTTTTCTATATCTAGAAATCTTCATTGTCAACGATTTTTTTTCTTTCTGAATATGATTTATATATTTTATATAATTACCTAGTATGTAATTGGTTATTGAAATAATTAATAATTAAGTATATTTTTCAATTTAATTTCAATAAAATGATAGTTTTTTTGTTTCTTATATATATTATTATATACCAAAGTCCACCCATCCGAATTCCAAATTCCGAATATGATAGCAATCCATTTCTCCCCATCTATTGCTATTCACTCTTCAATATTCACCCCACTACACCTCAACGTAATGTTGTATTGACCAACGCGTTTCTTCTGGATCTATCAACTCAATACAAATGTTCAACTATAAGTGGGCCGGACTAAACATCTCCGCACCGCGCCACACTTCTCATTCAGATAAACAGATTCCATGTAGAGCCACGAGGAGTCGAGACCCTTAATATAGTAGCTGTTTCCATGGTTATAGCATAGCTTGCTGCTTATGACATTTAATTTCTTTATAATTTTTTTAACTCTATACCCATTGAATTTGAATTATAAAATGCAATCAAATCGTATAGAGAATAAAATTTAACAGCGCTTGTTCAAGAAAAACTGCAAAATTCTTCAAATGAGGGGACTTTCGGTTGACGAATTATAACCAAAATCTAATTACGTCTGCACATGGGTGTAAGGAAGAGAAATACGTAAAAATCGTTTTTTTGTTATCGCGGCTGAAATTATCGTCACACACACATACAGACATCATAGTAAAATCGTATTCTAGGGACCCTGAAAAGTGCTTAATCATTAAAAACTCATCATCGAATTTTTTGAATAAAGACAATACCTTCTTTACCTAAAGGTGACGGAAGGTAAAAACAATGTAATATTATTAACACGCTTGCGAAATGAGAGCGCCGAAGGAAGCAATTTTTTTTATCGTTATTAACTTCCATGTATTATACAATTTTAAGTGGCTCCCATCAAACCCAAACCATAACAAATACAAGCTATCAGTGTCATGGTGGCCACTGTTTTCAAATTTCACATGGTCAAAGTGCTTAAGTTACCGCTGCCATATATGATTAGCTTTACGTAGTCGTGCCATAAATACTGTCCCTAATACAAGGGAGGCTTATTCTACATAAAAAAGAAATCTGATAAAAAATGAATGTGATTTTATTGTTACATAACTATTAATTTTAAAAAAAATACTCAAAATGACCGGCTCGTTCTTTGACACACCAAAAGCGGTAGTCCAAAGGATTGAGGTCTGGACTTCCAGAGGGCCAATCTTCAACGACAATAAATTCCGGTAAATTCAGCTCTAACCAGCGTTGCGACGACTTCGCTTTGTGTGCGGGCGCTGAATCTTGCTGAAAAATCCAGTGCTTACCAGCGAACAAAGAATCATTCAATGGCTTTACAACTTGCTCTAATATGTCGCTCTGGTTTTTACCCCTTGTTCGCAGAAATGCAACTTCATAACACCGTCATACGACACCCTCCACCAAACCATCACTGACGCTAGGTGGTGACCCCTTTCTACCTTCGGGATTTTCTCTGCAGCTTCCCGAGAGCTATGGGTATACATTCAATCATTTTGGCGGTTGAATTTTTCTTCTACAGTGAAAAATTTTTCATCCGTAAAAAGAATTTGCCGATGACTTCCGTTTGCGTGTCGCTGGAATAACATCTTAGCTCTCGTGGCTCTTATGTGACGTATGGTCGCTGTTAATCGCTGCCCTGTGCTTCTGCGATAAGTTTCAAGTTTAAGATCTTTCAGAATGCGTGACATGGTTCTAGCGGGGAACTTCATTTCCCTACACATGATTTTCTGATTCCGGAGTGGATTTCTCCAAATTCCCTCGCGAACAGATTTGACGGTTGCTGGATCCCTAGTTGTGCATGGTAAACAAACTTCTTCGTAATTTTCAGAAGTTTTAACAAATTGAAAATCTCTACTGATGTTTTGTTGCACTTGTATAGCGCAATCACTGCTACACGGTTCTTTTTAATACCCCACTCCATGTTTACTTCATGAACCAAGTAGGAACGCATGAACTATCGGTTTGAAATTAATGATTTACAATATTTAGACAGATGAAAAAAACAAATGCTCAAGGCACCCTTAATTTTATTTTTATATTTTTTTTATCGTGTTTTATACTCAGGGACAGAATTTATGGCACGACTACGTATTTGAATAAAGATGTGAGATGCAACAAAAAATAGAGCGACTTTATAAAAATATATTTATTTTTAAAAAATTAACCAGAATAACAACTTATGAAAGAAACTTAAATTAGACAGAAAATAAAGAAAGTTACTTATTAATACCTACTTTAATAATTATTTATAGTATCTCCATCCGTTATAATTTTAAATAATTACCTGGAATTATTAATATTATACCTTGTAATATTTTTGTCAATGGTTTCCAACAGATTTTCAATTGTATTAAAGATCAGTGACTATTTGCAAGTTATAGACACATATTCAAATCGGCTCATTACTCCTTTTTCTTTCACCACTCTCACACGGTTATAAACAGGACAACGCAGTTTCGAAATATGAGTTCAGCATGAAATTCTCTTTCTTATTATGTATTACACGACTTGAGTGAAAGAGTGGGTCACAAATAAAACACACTTCAATTCCAAAGAAATTTCTGTAATATTTTGAACAGATTCATATCGGCAAATTTCAAACCTACTAACCATTCCTCAGCAATAATCGTGCAAATTCATGAAAGGAAAAAAAATCATGTCGAATTCAAACTATGTTATAATGTCTTTAAGGTGTCGGATTAGTGGATGAAATATGAGAAATTTGCTGATTTGGCATTTTCTAACATTTAGGGAATTGTTACTACATCATGAAATAATATTAAAATAATTTTAGAAGATAGTGGGCTCGACATTTTTGAATATTTTTACATTATCAAAGTTATTTGAATTTAATTCAAAGCACAAATTGTCTATAAAAAGAGCGAAAATAAGAGGTGTCAGAGCAGAGCTTTATACGACGCCAAACCAAAATTAACAACGATTTTATGTGTATTATAGATTGCCATGTAGACATAGCTCATAATCATCGATGTTTGATAGAACTTTGCATTATTCACGGCTCTCACGAAACGATTTTTTTACTATAATCTTTGTAATCAAACTATGAATCTGTAATGAGAAAAATAACATTTATTTCGTGTTATTATAATATACATACTTTATAATGTTGGCACTTCGTGTAGAAAATGTAACTGTAATTGTTTATTTATTAAACGGTAGAACGGTTTATTATTCAAAAAATGTTCTAAGTTCCACATATTTTCCGTAGACATGCCTATACTGTACCTATTATCTAGAATTCAGTTATTCAATCACATTGTATATAATTATCGATGAAGCTGTCATTTTTGACATTTGAAAACGTATGTCTATTATTATTCTCATCTAAATAAATTAAAATACACTACAATATCGACAATGCATACGTTTCGTAGTGACATCTAGTGACAGGTAGCCTAAACATATTCATTCGGTTTTTGAATATTCGGGTGTTGAATATTCGGGCGTTGAATGATTCTGTGTATGAATATTCTGGTTTTGAATATTCGGGATTTGAATGATTCTGTGCATGAATATTCTGGTTTTGAATATACTGGTTTTGAATATTCGGGCGTTGAAGACATTCCCTATTCTTTCAAGAAAAAAATAAATTAGAAAATGTGGGATTATCCCATTAGGAATTTGAACGCCAAGCTGAGCACTGTAAAATTATACTTTAGTAGAAATAATTACATTCCTTATAATATTACTAGAAATACGCATTCGCTACTTTAAAATATTTATATATTTAAAATAAACGTACGATTCTCATGTTTTAACATTTAGTCAAATATTTTATAAAATTTTCTAAATCTAATACCAATAGACATCAAAGTTAGTAAAAATAATTAAAAATACAGAACGATATCTTACACAAATTTGATATCAGTATATTGCAATAAAAGTTTAATTAATTTGAATAATTCATTCGATTTTCGCAATCAACACTGAGCAAGAGGCAATATCTTTTTAGCGTAATCTGTATACTTATTATTGTATTTAAATTTCTTATTATTGTAACTAACATTATTACAAATGTATGTTGTATAATTTTAATATTTGACTGTAACAAATAAATGTAATTTTTTTATATAATGAACAGTTTTTATATTTTGAATATTAAATTTTCGCACTAATGGCGCCAAACTCTGTCTTGAGTAGCTCTCGTACTGAGTCAAAGATGGTGCCATATCCGGAGAAGATTGAATTATTGTGTGGACTAATTCTCTATAGGAGAATGGACTATTTCAAATGTATTTCTGATATGTACCTACAAAGACATTTCATTTATGATATGTACATAGAATTTTAATTTTTAATATGTGCAGGGAGTATTTATTTGTGATAACGACAAGGTAGTTTAAATTTTTGTTAACATCTTACAGAAAATTCAAATGTAATGTGCTCTCAAGGAATAATTTTTGATAGGACAATGAATATATTAAAAATGTGTATGTGGTATCAAAAATTATTGTACCATGCTGTTATCGCTAAATGATTTTATGATAAAAAATATATATTTCTGATGTCATAAATTTAATTCATGATATCAACTTGGACTTTTTATTTTATATATCTTGATATCATAAAATAATTTGTTGCTATCATAGAATATTAAAAAACTTATTACGACTTAACGAAAAACCATACTACAGATCGTTTTTAGTTCAGATGAAGTTTCTTATAAAAGTAGTGTAGGACCCCCCATTCTATTTAAGTATGTGAATTTAATATTTTATTGTTTTGCTTAATTTTATTTACAAGTAAAATATGTAATATTTTCGACAGTGTGGACTGTTCCCAAAATCGTGACAAATGCCATTTGAGAAACATTTTTAGTTTTTTCTATGGTTTCTTCATCGGTATCACTCATATTTTTGTAAGCACTTCACAATTATTTCTTTTCTACTAAACCGCAGAATAGTGTAAAAGCAACTTGTCTAGTACATATCATCTAAAAATTGGTTAGACGTGCTTGTTTGTACATACGAGTACCTCGCTTTGCGTCGTTTCGTTTTGCGTTTTTTTTTTTAAGTTGCGTCGCTGCTTAATTAGTACTAATTTTCACTGTGCGTCGTAAGGTTTTCGAGGTTGCGTTGTTTTGGGTTCGAGTCTTTAATTTTTTTCTTCTTTTCTAACAGATGGCTCCACTTTTGTTTCTAATTGCGCCATACCATCAAAACTCGGGGATTCCTCTTCTAACTGAAAATAACGCAATTTTAATACAGTTTTATTTTCACTTTGTTTTGCTAATTTTAGAGTTCAGTTTCAATTATGTAGTGTACTGTGCTTTTTGTAACGTTTCAATTAGTGTTTGTGCTTTTTAAAAAAAGAGAATAATTAATTTTTATAAATTTTTACGGGTTGTTTCTGATTACAAAAAAGGTAAATATTTTTCCAATTTATTTATTGGTAGAGTTATATTATTTTTTTTTACATACACTTATAATTTTTTTAGCCAAATGAGTGGAAAGGGCGCTGCTGGTAGAATTACCAAAAATAAGAAAAAAACTATCAGCTTGGAGACAAAATTAGATATTCTGCGACGAATTGATAAGGGAGAGAAGGCTGTGGAGATAGCAAAGGCTGTTGGTCTGGCTGCAACAACTGTCAGAACTATTAGAGATCGAGATGGGGATAAAATAAGAGAGGCTGCAAAATCTGCAACATCATTAGATGCTAAAACGGTGACCCGTACAAGGAGTGCTTTGATGATCAAAATGGAGTCCTTGCTTTCTATTTGGATTGAAAATCAAGTTGCGCATAGAATACCATTAAGTAAAATGGTAATTCAGACGAAAGCAAAAAGCTTATTTGATGACATAAAAAGTAAAGCAGCAGTATCCAACGATAATGCTAGTGGTAGTAAAGACAAGAATGAAACATTTGAAGCTAGTCAGGGCTGGTTTGAGAGATTCAAAGTTCGAGCAAATCTGCACAGCATTGCTCTTAAGGGTCTCGTCTCCTAAGCAAAATGTTGCGTGATTAGAGGTGTCGTAGTTTTTAGTTTATGACTTACGTATTAATTTTGAAAAAATGAAATTGTACAACATGATTTCTTAAACAATGGATCTACGCTTACCTGTTGTTAAAAATTTGAAACAATGTTTACAATCAATATTACAATACAATGAAAAAACACATTTTACACAATATTCAACATAATATATCTAATTAAATAGATATTTACTGGAAAATATAAGAACGTAGAAGCATAGTATCACTTTCCTTCTATGCGCTTGTTTTTAAAATTTTGTTCTATCTTTAAAACTACGTATGTAATTTACTAATTTCTAAACCAATTTTACGGAATTTTACTGAAGCTAAAATGAGTTGCCCTAGTCACGGCGCGGTGGAGTACGGGTAGAGAGGAATAGAAGAGGGGATGGTTTTTCAACCCAGGACGATGCCAGTGCGGGGTGCGGGGTATATTTTGTATTCGTAGTAAATTGTTACTATTGGCTGTATATTTCTATAACCCGATGTTCGAAATTGGTGCCGTGGCAAAAAAAACTAGACTACAATTATCTGCTCCCAGAAAAAAAAACAAATGACAAAATTGAATATATTATCAAGATCAGTCACCTTTTGGTAAGGAAGATATTGTCATACGTAATATAACAAGCGATATGATTATCATCGATAATATTCTCGAGTGAAACCGAGCTGCAGAATTCACGAGTCCGAAGGACGAGTTGAAATGTGCTGCTTCGATTTCACGAGCAATATCTTCGATTATTAATCATATCACGAGGTTATATTTAATGAAAGAATATAATGAATTTTTGCAATCTAACCTAACCTAACTTTTGATATACATATTCATATTGTATTAAAACATGGTACTCACGAGTTTTATTTAATATTTCGGAGTTTGAATTATTGTTATTATTTATTTTTATACTCAAAATTAACTGTCAATGTCATAAATAAAGAAACAAATCCCTTAGTAACGACTATAAATACGGTGATAATTTCTTTGTTTTTTATCATCACTGTGATAGGCATGTAGCTAGAGAGATTCTGAATGTTGATTGGCGGAAAACATGTCACGTGACTAAGGAATTATATTCTCTTTAGAATTTAGAATCTTTTGTAAGAAAAATTATGTATGGAATTTATACATATTACACAGGATTGGCGGAAGGTATTATGCTAGCCACAATAGATTTTTTATACTTATGCTGATTCACGCCGCAATTTATTTTTATTTTAATTTAATTTATTTTCAACATACCTTTTCTAAATGCAACCCTAACTCCATATACATATAAATTAAAAACGCTCAAGTACACATTATTATAATCAAATGTCTGTGATTGCATTTTTTTTTATTGTAGTTAATTGATTAAAATAGATATCATATATGCAACAATTTATTTCTTTTTTTAGTTAATCTATGCTAAAAACTGATGACGAAAGTAAAAGTTATTACACAATACTGTACTGCAAAATCAAAGCCAAGTATGGCAAACTGAAAAGAGATTGACTGCTTCTAATTCCGGCAAGTATGTAAAATACGTCGCTCTACCTGTTGCAAAACGATTTTAGAGTCAATGCTGTACAAAACATTTTTTGGAAATGCAGCAACAAAATTTGGAATAGAAAATGAACCCATTCCAAGATAAAAAGATGAAGAAATGAACAACTTGCAAGTAAAACCCACAGGGACAGGGTTATTCATTGATAAGGAATATTCTTCCTTAGGCGCAAGTTTTGATAGTTTGATTGGAGAATCGTGATTAATTGAAAATAAGTGTCTTTCATTAGCGCAAAAATTCTCAGCTATTGAGGAAGTTATTTCGATTTTTTTTGCATAATACGTAATGATAAATTATATCTAAAACTAAATCATTCTTACTACTACCAAGTCCAGGGTCAGTTACGAATTACTGGGCGAAAATATTGCATGTTTGTAATAGGTACTTCAAAAGGTATTTCAATTTAAAAAATCGGATATGACCAGCACATTACCTTCAGTCAATTGTGTTTATTATGTACAAATTCCATACATAAATTTTCTTGCAAAAGGTTTTATATTCCAGTAAAATTATTTCAGAAACAAACTATGTAAATTGCACTTGACATTGACATCTTCTACTTCTTTAGCTTTTCCCATACGTTAGGGGTCGCTATACTTGATTTTATTCTTCTACTCATTTCTATTTTGCTTGTCGTCTTCATTCAGTTCCTTTTCTCTCAAGTCTTCCGCAATATAGTTATCAACTTATATTTGGTCTTCCTCTGTTTCTTCTACTTTCTACTACCAAGCTGTTCATTCTTCTTCCAATATATTTTTCATTTCACCTCATGACATGTCCAAACCAATGTAATTGTCTCTCTTGTATCTTTCTAGAAATTTCTATCATTCGAGTCATTTCCTATCTTTCCGTGTCTTCCTCAACATCCTCATCTATCTGCCATATTCCTTTTCTTTTCATTGATACTGACATCTGTCAATTAGAATTTTTTTAAATGTAGTAGCATAGCTGACTGAATTATGAAATTTAAATTCTTTAACTCTATATCCATTGAATATAAAATAAAAAATGCAATCAAATCGTATAGATAATATAATATTCTGTAATGTTTATAAAAACATTAAATGTCAAGAGCGTTTTTTCAAGTGAAACTGTTAAAATCTTCAAATGAGGGTAGTTCCGGTTGACCAATTATAACCAAAATAAAAGGAATACGAAAGAATTATAATTTTTAGAATTGTAGTGTTGGAGTTATCGTCTATGAAATAATTCTCTCTCTCTCTCTCTCTCACACACATACCATAAAAATGGTAAAATCGTATTCTAGGGAACCTAAAACGTGCTTATTCCCCAAAAATTCATCATAGAATTTTTTGACCAAAGACAATACCTTCCTTACCTAAAAGTGACGGGAGAAATATTTTCATGTATTTTTTTTACACTGTGTATACTTACTGGACATTATTTTTCCGTTTACTGGAAATTTTTCGCAAGAAAATTTATGTACAGAATTTATACACAGGATTGACGGAAGGTATTGTGCTGGCCACATCCGATTTTTTTCTTTGTGTAACGAAATTGACATTCCTTTAGTTTTTTGAGAAATACTAGTATATGTATATCTTATTTTCCCTACTGTATTTTTTTTCTGTATATATAGAAATCTTCATTGACAAAGTTTTTTTTTTCTTTCTGAATTTGATTAATATTTTTTATTACCTAGTATGTAATTGGTTATTGAAACAATTAAGTATATTCCTTTAATTTAATTTGAATATGATTTTTTTTTATATTAGTTTTCATATTTATTTTTCTATCATATACCGAAATCTACCAACAGCACCAACCCGAATTCCGAATATGAAAGCATTCCATTTCTCTCCGTCTATTGCTATTCATTCTACCCCACTACACTTAGACGTAAAGTTGTGTTGACCAAACGTTTCTTCTGTGTCTCTGATCTCAATATAAATGTTCAACTATAAGTGGGCCGTGCTAAACATCCCCGCACCGCGCCACACTTCTTATACAGAAAATCGGACTCAGAGTATAACCACGCGGAGTCGAGACCCTTAAAGGCGAAGCAGCTAGCGCTGATATAACTGCTGCAGAACGCTACCCGACAGAGTTAAAAGCATTAATTCATGAAGGTGGCTATGATCCGAAACAGGTCTTTAATGTTGACGAGACTGGGTTATTTTGGAAAAGTCTACCTAAAAGAACTTTCATATCTAAAACAGAAAAATCTGCGCCAGGATTTAAAGCTAGCAAGGATAGACTGACTCTTCTTCTTGGTGGTAATGCAAATGGTGATTTTAAATTTAAACCATTTCTCATTTATCAATCAGAAAATCCAAGAGCTATGAAAGGTTGTTCAAAGAATCTGCTTCCTGTCCACTGGCGAGCAAACAAAAAATCATGGATGACATCATTATTTCAAAACTGGGTTTTAACTTGTGCTATTCCAGAAATTAAAGCTTATTGCAACAAGGAAAACTTAAACTTCAAGGCTTTGGTCCTAGTAGTTAATGCTCCTGGCCACCCAGTTTATGTTGATGAGTTGTCAGAAAACGTGAAATTTGTATTTTTGCCGCCTAATACGACAACAGTTATTCAGCCGATGGATCAGGGAGTAATATCGATTTTTAAAAGTTACTACCTTCGACGAACATTTAAACTTCTTTTAAGTGAGACTGATGGACCAGATAAGACTACCATGCTAGAGTTTTGGAAAAAGTTCAGCATTATGAAAGCCATAGAAATTATTTCTGATTCGTGGGAGGAGGTTAAACCATCTTGCATGAATGGTGTTTGGCGCAAAATATGGCTTGAATGTGTTCAAATTTCTAAATTAGCTAGAGAGTCTAATTTTGAAGGTATGGAGGAGACTGACATAAATGAATTGCTAACCTCGCACAACCAAGAATTCTCTAATGAAGAACTATTACACCTGGAATTGCAATTTGCTAATGAAGAAGGTGACAGTGACCGTTCAATAGAAATCTCCGAAAAACAAAATTTAACCTCAAAACAAATTTCCAAAGCGATGTGTTTGATTGACGAAGCTATGGAGATTTTTTTAAAAAATCTGATGTGGACACCACACGACTTCCTTGTACGATTATTAAACTATACATATTTTTTTAATAAATAAATTACAAAATATTAATTTTAACTTCAAAACAGTAAGATATATAGCGACCATAATCAAACCCGGTTCTTTTTAAAGATAGTTTTGATTACAACAAAGAAATATTTGATTACAACAATGAACATGACTAATTTCACAATAAAAATATAATATTTGTTATTGTACGAATCATAAAATTGCACGTATTTAACGTAATTTGACATGAACATTTTTTTATGTTTTTGTCGTAATCCATAGCAAGCTTTATTACAAAAACAAAAAAGTATATAATTTTTAAATTTAAATATCTCGCTTATACAAAGGGCTAATTTAATAATACTTGATGTGCTAGACGGAGAAATTAATTCTCTAAAACTTTTATTTGAAGCATTTATTTCTAAAATCAAAATAAAATCATTTTATTCAAGAAAAACTGTTAACAACTTCAAGTAATGTACCACTTCCGGTTAGCCTATTTTAACCAAAATCTAATATGATATTTCGATTGACATACCAAATTTGAAAAGTTTTGGATTATATTTTAAAACAGTTTTTCATTAAAATCTATTATAGGCTTCATGTAAAGTGCCACTTCTGGAAATTGTATAATAACCAGAAAGGGAGGTGCACAATTAGATGTTATAGGAGTCCTAAATACAAAATTTCAATTTTCTACGGCTTACCGTTTTTGAGTTATGCGAGATACGTACGGACGTACGTACGTACAGACGTCACGACGAAATTAGTCAAAATGGATTCAGGGATGATCAAAATGGATATTTCCGCTGAAATCTGAAAACCGAAATTTTTCGCGATTACAATACTTCCTTTACTTACGTACAAGGAAGTAAAAACGATCCTGACAGCGGAAGGAGTTTTAAGGGTGCGTTTCAATTGGAATATTTAAAGTTTAGTCATTTAAAACCTGTTTAAAGATCAAAGGATATTGTATTATACATCAAAATTTATGATTTTTTAAGGACTATTATTTAAAACTATTTTAAATAAATTAAAAAATATATTACAAAATATAAAAAAAAATATTTCTTTAATTTGCCTTCTCTTTATAACAAAAATTACTTACAGTGATAACTATTATTATTAACTAACTAAATAAATTATTTTTTCTGCAAGTATTGCTCTAAATTTTTCTAAAATGACTTGTTTTGTTCGAGGTGAGAAATACGAATATTTTACAGTTTTGTCATTGTGCATAGTGTAAGCTTTTCCCGTACGAGGGTAGCACATTCGGGTGGCCGGTAATACAGAATATGAAAAATAGCGCGAGTAATTATTCATATAATGTATAGTGATTTGGTAGATAAAATATAAAAAATTACGTAACATAATTGTATTTTTTCTATTTGACAACAATTAGTTGACAGCTTGTATAATGGAATACATTGATGCATCCCTCTAACCCCCGAATATTATGCGTTAGCATGACCCCCCTCACCCGCCGTACAGAAGTTATCATTTCATATTAGCTAAGATCCAAACCTGCAGTCACAGAGCCATCTGTTGAACACTTTTGTATTTAAGAAATAGTTCCTAATTAACCCAGCATCACCTCATGGCGCTGTTTTTTTAACGCACCCTTAAAGTGTCCCAGGCGGTAGCTACGAATATCAATTGCTACAAGAAAATTTATTTTACGTTGAAAAAAAAATCTGATGTGGACACCACACGACTTCCTTGTACGATTATTAAACTATACATATTTTTTTAATAAATAAATTACAAAATATTAATTTTAACTTCAAAACAGTAAGATATATAGCGACCATAATCTAACCCGGTTCTTTTTAAAAGAGAGTTTTGATTACAACAAAGAAATATTACAACAATGAATATTACTAATTTCACAATAAAAATATAATATTTGTTATTGTACGAATCATAAAATTGAACGTATTTAACGTAATTTGACATCAACATTTTTTTTTTGTCCTAATCCATAGCAAGCTTTATTACAAAAACAAAAAAGTATATAATTTTTAAATTTACATATCTCGCTTATACAAAGGGCTAATTTAATAATACTTGATGTGCTAGACGCAGAAATTAATTCTCTAAAACTTTTATTTGAAGCATTTATTTCTAAAATCAAAATAAAATCATTTTATTCAAGAAAAACTGTTAACAACTTCAAGTAATGTACCACTTCCGGTTAGCCTATTTTAACCAAAATCTATTATGTTATTTCGATTGTCATAAAAGTCATGTATACCAAATTTGAAAATTTTTGGATTATATTTTAAAACAGTTTTTCATTAAAATCTATTATAGGCTTCATGTAAAGTGCCACTTCTGGAAATTGTGTAATAACCAGAAAGGAAGGTGCACAACTAGATGTTATAGGAGTCCTAAATACAAAATTTCAACTTTCTACGGCTTACCGTTTTTGAGTTATGCGAGGTACGTACGTACGTACGGACGTACGTACGTACAGACGTCACGACGAAATTAGTCAAAATGGATTCAGGGATGATCAAAATGGATATTTCCGCTGAAATCTGAAAACCGAAATTTTTCGCGATTACAATACTTCCTTTACTTACGTACAAGGAAGTAAAAAGCTGTTCAGCAAACATTGGACCAATTTTTTGTGAAAGAAAGCCGACTTACGACAACACCCATTATGGATTCATCAGAATGTGATTAATTTTAATTTTGTTTTTCATAAATTAATTGAATAGTTTATTTTGTTTTAATTGAATACGTTTTTTTTTGTTTTTTGTATGTATATAATAAAAATTTATATTATTTTTGTTTTTTTAGTGTTTACTTTGTTCAATTTTCTTTTTAAAAAGTAGTATTTTCGTAACCCTGGAACCTATCTTCGATCTTTACATGGTTTGCTATAGAAAATCTTAATTCACTTTGCGTCGTTTCAAATTGCGTCGTGTTTTTACTTCCTTGTACGTAAGTAAAGGAAGTATTGTAATCGCGAAAAAAATCGGTTTTCAGATTTCAGCGGAAATATCCATTTTGATCATCCCTGAATCCATTTTGACTAATTTCGTCGTGACGTCTGTACGTACGTACGTCCGTACGTACGTATCTCGCATAACTCAAAAACGGTAAGGCATAGAAAGTTGAAATTTTGTATTTAGGATTCCTATAACATCTAGTTGTGCACCTCCCTTTCTGGTTATTACACAATTTCCAGAAGTGGCACTTTACATGAAGCCTATTATAGATTTTAATGAAAAACTGTTTTAAAATATAATCCAAAACTTAGTATACAAGACTTTTATGTCAATCGAAATAACATAATAGATTTTGGTTAAAATAAGCTAAGCGGGAGTGGTACATTACTTGAAGTTGTTAACAGTTTTTCTTGAATAAAACGATTTTATTTTGATTTTAGAAATAAATGCTTCATATAAAAGTTTTAGAGAATTAATTTCTGCATCTACCACATCAAGTTTTATTAAATTAGCCCTTTGTATAAGCGAGATATGTAAATTTAAAAATTATATACTTTTTTGTTTTTGTAATAAAGCTTGCTATAGATTAGCACAAAAACATAAAAAAAGTTCATGTCAAATTACGTTAAATACGTGCAATTTTATGATTCGTACAATAACAAATATTATATTTTTATTGTGAAATTAGTCATATTCATTGTTGTAATCAAATATTTCTTTGTTGTAATCAAAACTCTCTTTAAAAAGAACCGGGTTAAATTATGGTCGCTATATGTCTTACTGTTTTGAAGTTAAAATTAATATTTTGTAATTTATTTATTAAAAAAATATGTATAGTTTAATAATCGTACAAGGAAGTCGTGTGGTGTCCACATCAGATTTTTTTGGAATGTAACCCCGACGCAAAGTGAGGTATTGGTGTACTCGGTTTAAGAGAAGCATTTACTCCTTGTGCACAAACCTTTTTTATTCATATGGACTGGTTAATTAAAACAAAAAGCCTAACCGCAGTAAACAACTTTATTATATTATATTTCCTTTTCCTGCACGTGTTAATATGTATAATATTGTGGTTAATTAAAACAAAAAAAATCTGATGTGGACACCACACGACTTCCTTGTACGATTATTAAACTATACATATTTTTTTAAAGAGTTTTGATTACAACAAAGAAATATTTGATTACAACAATGAATATGACTAATTTCACAATAAAAATATAATATTTGTTATTGTACGAATCATAAAACTGCACGTATTTAACGTAATTTGACATGAACATTTTTTAAAATTTTTTTGTTTTAATCCATAGGAAGCATTATTACAAAAAAATAATTTTTAAATTTACATATCTCGCTTATACAAAGGGCTAATTTAATAATACTTGATGTGCTAGACGCAGAAATTAATTCTCTAAAACTTTTATTTGAAGCATTTATTTCTAAAATCAAAATAAAATCATTTTATTCAAGAAAAACTGTTAACAACTTCAAGTAATGTACCACTTCCGGTCAGCCTATTTTAACCAAAATCTAATATGATATTTCGATTGACATAAAAGTCTTGTATACCAAATTTGAAAAGTTTTGGTTTATATTTTAAAACAGTTTTTCATTAAAATCTATTATAGGCTTCATGTAAAGTGCCACTTCTGGAAATTGTATAATAACCAGAAAGGGAGGTGCACAACTAGATGTTATAGGAGTCCTAAATACAAATTTTCAACTTTCTACGGCTTACCGTTTTTGAGTTATGCGAGATACGTACGTACGTACGTACAGACGTCACGACGAAATTAGTCAAAATGGATTCAGGGATGATCAAAATGGATATTTCCGCTGAAATCTGAAAACCGAAATTTTTCGCGATTACAATACTTCCTTTACTTACGTACAAGGAAGTAAAAAAAACCTAACCGCAGTAAACAACTTTATCATATCAAGTTTCCAACATAACAACTTTATCATATAAAGTTTCCTGTGTGGTGTGGTTAATTAGGAAAAAACATCTAACCGCAGTAAACAAGTTTATCATATCAAGTTTCCTGCATAATATCTTTATCATATCAAGTTTCCTGCATGTTTTATTTAGTGTGGTTAATTAGAAAAAGAACCTTAACCACAGTAAACAAGTTTATCATATAAAGTTTCCTGCATAACAAGTTTATCATGATCATATCAAGTTTCCTGTGTGGTGCGGTTAATTAGAAAAAAACCTTATATTGCTGTTATAATTAGTTCTATTTTCAGTAAGTTTTAACCGCAACAAAACAACTTTTTCATATGAAATTTCCTACACGTGTTAATATGTAACAAAATTACAAGTTTTTGTGGTAATTGATAACTCTAATGGTGACCAAGTCGGGAATGTGTAAGTAGTAAGTGGTCCCCCAAGTCGCGAGACCACTAATTGCTTTTTAGTGGGTGTAATTAAAAACTCATTAACTGGCGCCAGTCACCGCTCTGGAATGCAGACTAATTGCTTTTTAATGACTTTTTAATTGCTTTTTAATGACTTCCTGGAATTTGTGGTGACGTATGTTTGCTTTCTAATGACCTTGGAATTTCAGGAATGCAGACTAATTGCTTTTTAATTGCTTTTTAATGACTTCCTGGAATTTGTGGTGACGTATGTTTGCTTTCTAATGACTTCCTGGAATTTGTGGTGACGTATGTTTGCTTTCTATTGACCTGTTTTAATGACTTTTTAATTGTTTTTTAATGACTTTCTGGAATTTGTGGTGACGTATGTTTGCTTTCTAATGACCTAGGAATTTGTGGTGACGTATGTTTGCTTTCTATTGACCTGTTTTAATGACTTTTTAATTGCTTTTTAATGACTTCCTGGAATTTGTGATGACGTATGTTTGCTTTCTCTGGTTTTTTTTTTGTTTTCATTTGGAAGATATTTGTTTGATTTGATATATGCTTGCAGTAACAAGAACAACTAAGTAAGGTTATATTTAAATTAATTAATTATGCGCACTCTCCACGCTAGCAATGAGTGTCCGTGAGGTGACGCCTGGTAAGCACTCGCACGGTACAAATATTCCATCATTACCGATATCTGAGTATGAATTTAAAAAATATATCGGGAAATATGCTCATAGTATAATAATTAGTCACATTGTGTCGGAAATGATAGAAAAATTTGGCATAGCTTCACCTCCATACTTATTTGTAACATGGAATAATCAAAAGAGAAATAAATACTTTTAAATAATGTTTATACCATCAGTCTTTTTCCAAACTAGCAGACCGATATATACAAGGAGAAACAATTTGTGACAACTACTTAAATAATAAAATTAATATTATAGAGTTTCTTATAAAATAAAACTATTGAACTATAAATTGGATATCGAAGCTAGTAAATTCTTCGAAGAAGAAATCAAATTTAGATAAACAATCGAAACAGAACGAAAATATTAGTAATCGGGTGAGTTTTTTTTTATTTCTGTTTTCCAATTTGTTAATTTTTATTTTATTCTTTTCAGGACGACACTATTTCAAGGCAAAATGACTCAGCAAGAAGTAATAATAAACAATAAATCTCGCTTACTTAATCAACACTTGTTTACTATAGATGACAAAAATATATTAGCTGTGGGTATAAGTCCACTGAATTTAGAAATTGTAATTAAACTTGTACGTCAAACATCACAAAATAATATTACATTTAATATAGCAGAATGGAATAATTTTGTAAAATACATAAAAAGTATTGTAAATAGTGCTAATAATATACATCACATCGAATTTCATTCTTTTAGTACAAAGCAGATTGGCACACCCAGCAATGGGTAATATGCCGTGATGAAATATTTATTTATTTATTTTATTTTTATTTAGTTTAGAATATAAAGTTTATATACAATGGCTACAAAATGAAATTTCTTTAGATGTATTGTCACTGAATGCAATCTGTGAGATATGCGATTTTGTAGCTGTATTAACGAATTATTTAAAAGCCATTAATTTTGAAGAATATTACAGAGATATTTTAGTATATTTTACATCTGGAGATTCTATAACTAATGTTAAAAAATTGATATCTAAAAAAAATAATATTCAATCAATCATATACAAAGAAATGTTAATATTTTATCCTAATTTAATTAAGAATGATTTAATATCAAATATGTATTATGTACCTAGTAATTATAATAAATTTAAACATTTGTTAGAAACTGATAATGTACCGAAATAAAGTATAATATATTTATTTATAATCCTGTTTTGTTCTTACCTAGTTTATATCATTCCTTCTGTTCAGTACGTAGAATAGAAGAAGTCACGTGATATTTCTGTACAGAGTATGGCGGTATCAAGGTTTCGCGCTGTTTGAAAACCCCTTGATTTTGTAAATTCGTCACAGTTTATATAACCGCGTCATCTGTATGACCTGATTGCCGTGCCAGTGTTTATAAAATATGGAAGAGTTTATTATTGATATACAAGGATTTAGAATCGATAATAATCGATTTATTATGAAAGAAATAGCAATTTTGACGAGAAATGATACGAAATTATTTCACATGTTGATTCAACCTCCATGTTCATGGAACGATGTCAGTTTTTCACTTCGGAAACAAATACGATGGTTAGAACGTTCGTACCATGGCTTATCATGGGATGACGGGCATATACCTTATTATACAGGCCCAAATATAATAACGAATATATTATCCTGTGAATGTATAATATATTTAAAGGGAAATGAGAAAAGAAAACTAATGGAGAAACTACTTAAAGATGATAAAATATGTACTATAGTTGATCTGTCAGAAAGTATAGATGACTTTGAGGAGAAGTCGCCATCACTACGTACAAAGAATGAATATACTTCGATTTATTCGTGCTTTCATCATAAAAAAATTTCAACAAGAAGAGATTTCGCGGCATGTGCTCTGAACAACGTATTTACAATTCATGCATGGCTGACAAGGAAAAAAGATGTTCTATTATAAATTTATTTCTACCTATATGCTTCAATATGTATTTTACTTCTTATTATCAATCATGTTGTAAAATGTACTTGCACTTATTAATATTGTATTTAAGAATAGTTAAAATAAAATTTGTAAATTGCATTTTGTAGTTATATTACTTACCCTGTGATACACTTTTTTAGGCTATTGATACTAGGTACTGAACAAAAGGCACAAGTTCTTATAAATAAATAAGCGTATATAGCATGATGTGTAAAATTTGAATATAAATATATTTACTTATCTGCGAAAAGCAAACTCACCCAAAATTTTCAATTTTAAAATGAATCCGAGTATACATTCGTGGATTCATCAATTTCTACTTTAAAATGAACCGACTATATTGTTTGTTGTCGGTATGCTTGTTAAGAATGTATGACGCCTAAGTCTGCAAAGTAACAGAGACTCAGTTTTCTCCAAGTATTCATATTCTTGCATCGTCTGAAATTACAAATATTAAGATACAATTTTTGATTTTTAACTCGAAAATTTTAATACACGTAATATTCTTTCTTGGCACTATTTTCTTGAATATTAAACAAATTTCAAAAAACTTAAGTATTTCGAAAAGTAACAGAGACTCAGTTTTCTCCAAGTATTCATATTCTTGTATCGTCTGAAATTACAAATATTAAGATACAATTTTTGATTTTTAACTCGAAAATTTTAATACACGTAATATTCTTTCTTGGCACTATTTTCTTGAATATTAAACAAATTTCAAAAAACTTAAGTATTTCGAAAATATATTTTTAGAAGATTATTACTTTTTCATAATTGACAGTCGTTTATAAATTTATACAAATACAAAACGTACTTTGTATTATTTTCGGGAATGTGTAACTTTCTACTTGTGATAAATAAATATTTGTTTTAAAATAGATCGGGAAATATGCCCATAATATAATGTTTATACCATCAGTCTTTATCAAAAACTAGCAGACCGATATATACAAGGAGAAACAATTTGTGACAACTATTTAAATAATAAAATTAATATTATAGAGTTTCTTATGAAAATAAAAACTATTCAACTATAAATTGGATAGCGAAGCTAATAAATTCTTCGAAGAAGTTATTCAATTTTTTTTTTGACTTCTTGGTGTTTCAATACTTAAATTGTTACAAGATATAAGGTCGTGATAGAAGCCAAATATTTGAAGATATAAGAAGCTGACAACTATAAATAACTGAAATTTTATCAATAATATAAATTTTAAATATGAATATTTATAAATTATTTTAATTAGTTAACTTGTATTCTGTCGTAAATAGGATCAAAAATATTACAAAATAAATCTGTAATTTTATCAGATTGTGACAAATTTTGAGAAACAGTCATTCTTTTTGAAAGATTATCGTTTAAACGATTTTAAACAAATGTTATGTTTGGCACAAGAAAATCATAATAATAAAAATGCAATACAGTTTTAAATGATATTTTCGCGTGTTTAAACTGCAAAGGTAATTATTACAAAATTCTTTGTCTCCGGAAATAAATTTCAACTTTTAAATGAATGCTAGTATATCCAATTTTCCAAATTTCAGATTTAAAATGAGGGGAATATCTTCAACGCCCGAATATTCAAAACCAGAATATTCATGCACAGAATCATTCAAATCCCGAATATTCAAAACCAGAATATTCATGCACAGAATCATTCGACACCCGCATATTCAAAACCCGAATATTCAAAAACCGAATGTAAAAGTTTAGGCTACCTGTCACTAGATGTCACTGCGAAACGTATGTATTGTCGATATTGTAGTGTACTTTAATTTATTTAGATGAGAATAATAATAGACATACGTTTTCAAATGTCAAAAATGACAGCTTCATCGATAATTATATACGATGTGATTGAATAACTGAATTCTAGATAATAGGTACAGTAAAGGCATGTCTACGGAAAATATGTGGAACTAAAACATTTTTTGAATAATAAACCGTTGTATCGTTTCATAAATAAACAATTACAGTTACATTTTCTACACGAAGTGCCAATATTATAAAGTATGTATATTATAATAACACGAAATAAATGTTATTTTTCTCATTACAGATTCATAGTTTGATTACAAAGATTATAGTAAAAAAAACATTTCGTGAGAGCCGTGAATACTGCAAAGTTCTATCAAACATCGATGATTATGGGCTATGTCTACATGACAATGTATAATACACATAAAATCGTTGTTAATTTTGGTTTGGCGTCGTGCAAAGCTCTGCTCTGACACCTCTTATTTTCGTTCTTTTTATAGACAATTTGTGCTTTGAATTAAATTCAAACAACTTTGATAATGTAAAAATATTCAGAAATGTCGAGCCCACTATCTTCTAAAATTATTTTAATATTATATCATGATGTAGTAACAATTCCCTAAATGTTAGAAAATGCCAAATCAGCAAATTTCTCATATTTCATCCACTACTCCGACACCGTTAAAGACATTATAACATGGTTTGAATTCGACATGATTTGTTTTCCTTTCATGAATTTGCACGATTATTGCTGAGGAATGGTTAGTAGGTTTGAAATTTGCCGATATGAATCTGTTCAAAATATTACAGAAATTTCTTTGGAATTGAAGTGTGTTTTATTTGTGACCCACTCTTTCACTCAAGTCGTGTAATACATAATAAGAAAGAGAATTTCATGCTGAACTCATATTTCGAAACTGCGTTGTCCTGTTTATAACCGTGTGAGAGTGGTGAAAGAAAAAGGAGTAATGAGCCGATTTGAATATGTGTCTATAACTTGCAAATAGTCACCTGATCTTTAATACAATTGAAAATCTATTGGAAACCATTGAAAAAAATATTGCAAGGTATAATATTAATAATTCCAAGTAATTATTTAAAATTATAACGGATGCATGGAGATCTATAAAGCACAAAATGCCATGACGAATACAATCTATTATAAATAATTATTGAAGTAGGTATTAAATATGTAACTTTATTTATTTTCTGTCTAATTTAAGTTTCTTTCATAAGTTGTTATTCTGGTTAATTTTTTAAAAATAAATATATTTTCATACAGTTGCTCTATTTTTTTGTTGCACCTCACATCTTTATTCAAATACGTAGTCGTGCCATAAATTCTGTCCCTGAGTATAAAACACGATAAAAAAATATATAAAAATAAAATTAAGGGTGCCTTGAGCATTTGTTTTTTTCATCTGTCAACATATTGTAAATCATTAATTTCAAACCGATAGTTCATGCAGTAAACATGGAGTGGGGTATTAAAAAGAATCGTGTAGCAGTGATTGCGCTATACAAGTGCAACAAAACACCAGTAGAGATTTTCAATTTGTTAAAACTTCTGAAAATTACGAAGAAGTTTGTTTACCGGACCATTGAACGTTACAACGATATGTTATTAATTGATGACAGACCAAGGAGCGGTTGGCCATGCACAACTAGGGATCCAGCAGCCGTCAAATCTGTTCGCGAGAGAATTTGGAGAAATCCACTCCGGAATCAGAAAATCATGTGTAGGGAAATGAAGTTCCCCGCCAGAACCATGTCACGTATTCTGAAAGATCTTAAACTTGGAACTTATCGTAGAAGCACAGGACAGCGATTAATAGCGACCATACGTCACATAAGAGCCACGAGAGCTAAGATGTTACTCCAGCGACACGCAAACGGAAGTCATCGGCAAATTCTTTTTACGGATGAAAAATTTTTAACTGTAGAAGAAAAATTCAACCGCCAAAATGATTGAATGTATACCCATAGCTCTCGGGAAGCTGCAGAGAAAATCCCGAAGGTAGAAAGGGGTCACCACCTAGCGTCAGTGATGGTTTGGTGGAGGGTGTCGTATGACGGCGTTATGAAGTTGCATTTCTGCGAACAAGGGGTAAAAACGCGAGCAGGAAATTACCAGAGCGACATATTAGAGCAAGTTGTAAAGCCATTGAATGATTCCTTGTTCGCTGGTAAGCACTGGATTCACAAAGCGAAGTCGTCGCAACGCTGGTTAGAGCTGAATTTACCGGAATTTATTGTCGTTGAAGATTGGCCCTCTGGAAGTCCAGACCTCAATCCTTTGGACTACCGCTTATGGTGTGTCAAAGAACGAGCTGGGTCATTTTGAGTATTTTTTTTTAAATTAATAGTTATGTAACAATAAAATCACATTCATTTTTTATCAGATTTCTGTTTTATGTAGAATAAGCCTCCCTTGTATTAGGGACAGTATTTATGGCACGACTACGTAAAGCTAATCATATATGGCAGCGGTAACGTAAGCACTTTGACCATGTGAAATTTGAAAACAGTGGCCACCATGACACTGATAGCTTGTATTTGTTATGGTTTGGGTTTGATGGGAGCCACTTAAAATTGTATAATACATGGAAGTTAACGATAAAAAAAATTGCTTCCTTCGACGCTCTCATTTCGCAAGCGTGTTGATAATATTACATTGTTTTTACCTTCCGTCACCTTTAGGTAAAGAAGGTGTCTTTATTCAAAAAATTCGATGGTGAGTTTTTAATGATTAAGCACATTTTAGGGTCCCTAGAATACGATTTTACTATGATGTCTGTATGTGTGTGTGAGACGATAATTTCAGCCGCGATAACCAAAAAAAAACGATTTTTACGTATTTCTCTTCCTTACATCCATGTGCAGACGTGATTAGATTTTAGTTATAAATCGTCAACCGAAAGTCCCCTCATTTGAAGAATTTTGTAGTTTTTCTTGAAAAAGCGCTGTTAAATTTTATTTTCTATACGATTTGATTGCATTTTATAATTCAAATTCAATGGGTATAGAGTTAAAAAAATTATAAAGAAATTAAATGTCATAAGCAGCAAGCTATGCTATAACCATGGAAATAGCTACTATATTAAGAAAATTCTGATTCAAAGATCAATTACAATTGACATAGTATGTTTGTATTATAATTTTACTGGAAATATATAAATTTTTGTTAGAAACTTTCACTTTCTGTATGGAATTTGTACAAAATACCTAGAACTGACGGAAGGCAATGTACTGGAAATATAGGATCTTTTAGAAGGAACTTTCTGTATGGAATTGGTGTAAAATACGTACAGGTGTCTGCCATAAACGAGCCACCATTGCAAACTTTCTTATTTGAAGATATAGAAAGACGGTTAAATGGACAAAGTTAGGCGATATTATATGAAAAATGTAACGGTGAAAAAAGCAAAACAATTGAACATCAAATAAGCGACTTATTCAACAAAATAACATTTTTTTAATAGAATGCTAAATTCAAAGTGATACCATTTAAAAGATTTTTTTATCTGAATATAAAAGTTCATTATCACTATGCCTTTAAAATTAAAAACAAAAGAGTTATTTCAATTTCAAATTTAAATATTATATTTATTATTTAACATTTTTGCTATTGGGATATTTCATTATGTAGAGATGGCGTTGTGTACCACCAACGTTAAACTTTCAACAAGGGAGCACATTTGTGTATCTTCCATAAGCGTATCATTGCTGTTAAGAGTTTTTCTTTGATTCTTCTTGTATTTTGACTTTTCTCTCAGTGTTTATTATTATTTTAGGTAGAGTATATTGGCTTGTATCCTGTTTTATTAATTGTAGCGGAAGATTAATTACTATTTTTCATTTTAAATACTTTAGTTAGTAGTTGTTAGGTTATGATCACAGATTTGTTTTTTCTTAGGGAGAGCACATATTGGATAATAGTAGTTTAATTAATTGTAAATATTAGTTCTATTATCTATTTTCCATTACATAAACTAGGTGCGTATGTAAAAACATACGAATGAAATAAAATTGCTCCCTTGTTTTTAGTTCCAAATTTTTCCTCCTGGTTCGTATTCTTAATGAAATATCCCAATATATTCAAATAAGAAAGTTAGGAAAGGTGGCCCGCTTATGGCAGACATTCTGTACATAGAACTGACGGAAGATAATGTGCTGGCCACATCAGATTTTTTTTACTTGTATTTGCCAATATCTTCCAAAAAAATTTTAAACATCTACCTGTGGCACGTGGCTCGTAATACGAGTACATTTTTCTAATAAAATCGCTTTTATGGAGCACACTCATAAGAATACAATATGAACGTGCGCTCCGTAAAAGCGCTTTTGTTATGAAAATGTGCTCGTAGTGCGGGATAACATTATTATTATTATTAAAGACTGAGGCCTAAGGCATTTATTTTGACAGCACATTTTATTTCATTTTCCAGATAAACGATACTATAACTAACTCTAGTAACTTTTAATTAGGGGAAGCATCAGAAATTTTGCAAATATTGATGTATTGTATTGAACTTCTCATTCATATTATTATTTTTTTATAAAACACCAGTCCTGATATTTGAACAACTCTGATTCCAATGCGGCCACCTTTGTATGTGTATGTAATTAGGACGCAGAATAGAGATCGTTGCCTATTGTGCAGGGCAGATATTATTTCAATTCAAAGGATTTTTTAAAAT
The DNA here is from genome assembly GCA_951394225.1 of Harpalus rufipes. Classification (NCBI taxonomy): domain Eukaryota; kingdom Metazoa; phylum Arthropoda; class Insecta; order Coleoptera; family Carabidae; genus Harpalus; species Harpalus rufipes. The sequence goes on from OX596280.1 coordinate 25,111,261, forward strand.
GTTTTTTACCTCTCGCTAAGAGAGGTATTGCATTCATGCTAAAAATCACATATCCATATTTTATTGAATAAGCACGTTTTAAGGTCCCTACAATCCGATTTTCACATTTTTACGATGATGTCTGTGTGTGTGTGTGTGTGTGGATGTATGTGTGTATGTATGTAGGATGTTGGAAGGACGATTACTCAAAAACTATAAGACTTAAAAATTGTTTAATTACGTATTTTCCAATCGGACATTCATGGGAAGATCTGAAAAGGTTTTGGTAACAATTGGACAACCGGAAGTAGAAGATTCTTGAAAAAAAATCTTCTAAATAATATTTTTTGAAAATTTTTCTTGGTAATATTAAAGAAAATTAAATTCTTTATCTGATACATTTAAATATTTTATTATATATTCTATGGATTTAGAGATAAAAGAAATATAATAAATAAAATAACGTTATAATAAATTTTACAGCCGAAAGGATGCCATGGAAAATAGTTGACCAGTTGAACTGTTTGTAACTGACAGATAAATGTCAGTGTCAGAAATTCATAGATATTACTAAAGAGTTTTTCTGGGAAGTACATATACATTATATTATTTCTTAATGTATTAGTAGTTAAATATTTAAGATTATAGGTCTATTACATATATCCTTCAAAAATTCAGTCAATCCTGACAATGAATTGGAAACATTTCGAAAAATTAGAAGAGGACAAAATTTCTTCATATAATGAATTTAAAATTAAACAATCTAAATATAAGGAATAGATATATGTAAGTACAATTTTTGGTGTAGAATGTAGGTATACAAGAAATGTTAAATACAATAGGGCGCCTTGACAAGCAGATATGGGGACTCATGTCAGAATGATAGCTAGTAATTATGTATATAGATGTATCATAATTTCTCATTCTAAATTTAGTGATTTTCCAATTCCATATGGTTTATTTTCCTCGACAAGTAAATTCCACACTCCTGGTGACAAATTAACTACGTGTATTTAGAAAATCTTGAAATTCTGAATGAAACATACTGACTAATTATCATTCTGAAACGGGCCCCCACATCTGCTTGTCAAGGCCAACAATGTAACATGACTGTTCGCGCCCTATACTTATGTAACCAAAAAAGGAAGTGGCGAGAGGTGTTGTGCTGGCCACAACAGATTTTTTTTATTGGTACTGCGAAAAAACGTAGAATATCATATTAAGATAAAACAAATTCGACGTAGATTTTAATTCTAAACAACTTTTTCATTTACACTGTTAATCTAAAAATTCATAGAGCACGAACTGTCGCTAGTATTATAAAATTACCATTATAGTATATTTGATTTTAAATTATTTTTTACAAATATATCTTTGTTTTTTTACAGTAACCACAAACTGGCCACATCCGCCACAATACATGTAAAATGTGTTTTTACATATTTAAATCGGCCCTTTCAGGCCCACCCAAATATTTTTTTGAAAAGAATTTTTACTTTCATTTATTACCTTCCGTCACCTTTTAGGTAAGGAAAATAGGTTTGTTTGTTCCGCTATGCTGTATTTTGCAATTTACTGCCTATCGCCGTGGTAATAATTTAAATGACTAAAAATTATTTTTCTGTTCGATCCGTTTCCGCCATATTATTTACTTTAGAAAATACTTCAGGTTCTATTATATTTATAAAGGATACTCAGTAAGTAGTTATTTATGTATCAAGGCACTGAAGTTCTATTTTTATTACGAATGTGGAATTTATTTGCCGGGGTTCTTATAGCCGAGGAAAATAAAGCATATGAGTAATAAAAAGGAACTTCAGTGCCGAGGTGCATATTAAGTTTTATTTGAAATCGAAAAATTGTAGAACCGACAGGAATATTTATTTTTATAGGTTATATATGTCAGTCTGACATTCAATATTGCTAATCTCCGACACTGAAGTTATTGTAGAGAATACTCAAAATTATATGTTTTATCTGAAACTTGTTCATCGGGATTATTTAGTTCGTTCGTCTTGCACATATTTTTTATCATTTTACGTAAAAATTTACTATTGTACATCATACACTTGCCCAAATTATCTTACATAATATATAATAATTATCATAAGGTTGGCAACACTACATTTGTATGAAATCGTCTTATAATGGATTACTTTAGTGCCAATTACTGAATTTTTAATGTCGATGTTTGCACAATTTAATGACTATTTCCAATAAAATATAGTATTCCATTCTCCACTATTTTAATTGTTTACTATTGTTATCAAATAAATTTACTTTATTATAAATTTCGTGGCCGTGTGCCTGGTCGCGAATCTGCGGACCTGGATTCGATGCCGACCGACGCCAAAAATTATTTCGAATATTAATGAACCCTGTGGTGTGCTCTCCACGCTAGCAATGAGTGTCTGTGAGGTGACGCCTGGTAAGCACCCGCATGGTACAAATATTTCATCATTACCGACATCTGTGTACAAAGCAGATTGGGACACCCAGCAATGGGTGTAATATGCCGTGATGATATATTTATTTTTATATGACAATGACATTTATTTATTTATTTCAATTCTAACATTACATAGCATGTACTTATTGAAAAATATCAGTTTTTTTCCTATTAGTAATGGGTCACTGTAAAAATTATTACTACCAGCTACCTCGGCCTTTTACCGCAAGTTACTGGAAAAATGGAACGAACAGAATCTAGTAAGTTTACAGTTAACCATTCACTCGATAGAACAGCAAGTTACACCTCCGCGGTTTGCGGCAGATGCAGGGTAGCGGAACGAACAAACCTTTGTCTTTGGTCAAAAAAATCGATGGAGAGATTCTTATGAATAAGCACGTTTTAGGGTCCTCACAATACGATTTTACCATTTTTACAATTATGTCTGATGTATGTGTGTGTGTGTGTGTGTGTGTGTGTGTGTGTGTGTGTGTGTGTGTGTGTGTGTGTGTGTGTGTGTGGTGTGTGCAGAATATTCATGCACAGAATCATTCAAATCCCGAATATTCAAAACCAGAATATTCATGCACAGAATTATTCAACGCCCGAAAATTCAAAACCAGAATATTCAAAAACCGAATGAAAAAGTTTAGGCTACCTGTCACTAGATGTCACTACGAAAGCTAGTTCAACGCGTGTTCAATGGTGGTGCAACATATGCGTTGTCGATAATCTAGTGAACTTTAATTTGGTCAAAAGAAAGTAAGTGGACATACGTCTGCATTCAATCCATTCAACTGTCCACAGCAACTGTCAAAAGTGACAGCTACGCTAATAAGAGAACATATACTAAAAAACAAATTAATAAATATTATATTCCAAATTAATAACATATGTTTGGTGAACGTTTATTTCTTTTAGAACGAGTTAGCCACTATTTGATAAGGTGATTACAACAGGTATCACAAAAAATTGTGTAAGAATACTGCCAAATGAATTTTTTAAACAATATTAGCTTACTTATAATTTATTAATTTTATTTATAAAATGTCTTTTACAAATAAGAGATTTGTGTCATATTATGTAGCAACTTTCTGTTAAATTGATATATGTATATCTTAAATAATTTCCACTTGTAATACTTTGATGATTTAATTGTGGAGCAAAGGAATGTAAATAAATAAATTTACTCATTTTTTAAAGCAAACGAACACATTTTATTCAAATATATACGAGCCCAGGTTCATAATAGTTAGCCAGAGTACATTTTCAACAAATTTTCCACAAAATTCTTTCGTTTACTTCAAATATAGACTAAAAACTGTGGACCAAAAGACGTATGATAATAGCTCGACCGGCATTTAAAAGGTTTGGCACAAGACATATGGGACAATACTCTAACAGAAGAATGTGCAGGGCTTGTGAATACAATGCCTAATAAAATTAAAGATATTATTTATAAAGGCGATATAACCCCTTTCCCATTTGTAAGTTTAAAATCTATATTTTAAATGTCATTGTCATATAAAAATAAATATATCATCACGGCATATTACCCATTGCTGGGTGTCCCAATCTGCTTTGTACACAGATGTCGGTAATGATGAAATATTTGTACCAAGCGGGTGCTCACCAGGCGTCACCTCACAGACACTCATTGCTAGCGTGGAGAGCACACCACAGGGTTCATTAATATTCGAAATAATTTTTGGCGTCGGTCGGGATCGAATCCGGGTCCTCAGATTCGCGACCAGGCACACGGCCACGAAATTTATAATAAAGTAAATTTATTTGATAACAATAGTAAACAATTAAAATAGTGGAGAATGGAATACTATATTTTATTGAAAATAGTCACTAAATTGTGCAAACATCGACATTAAAAATTCAGTAATTGGCACTATAAAGTAATCCATTATAAGACGATTTCATACAAATGTAGTGTAGCCAACCTTATGATAATTATTATATATGTAGGATAGTTTGAGCTCTGCTACAATAAAGCTAGTTCGTTAGCTATAAGTTGGCAGCCCCAACGTCGAACTCGGATGCAGAAGGCTAATCACCTACTCTTCTCAAATACACCGATTCAAGAAAGCTCAACAAGTTGTTTAAACCGGATCGATTTAATTACGACGAAAATTGGGACACGAATAGGAATATGGAATGCGAGAACACTCCTAGAACCCTCAAGAATTGCGCAGATTACTAGAGAATTTGATACGTATAAAATAGATATTCTAGGCATCAGCGAAGCTCGTTGGAGCAACTCTGGCGAATTTATAACAAGTAATGGAAGCAGCTTCCTGTTCTCAGGTAAACCATCCAACGAAAATCGAGAAAGCGGGGTGGGCTTATTGATCAATAAAAAGTTACGCAAAAGCTTATTAGACTGGAACCCAGTCTGCGACCGAATTATGACAGCACGCTTTGCAACCAACTGCAACATTTAACCATAATTCAGTGTTACGCGCCCACAGAAAAATCAGACCAGATAGACAAAGATCTATTCTATGAAAAACTGAACTCCACAATAAATAAAAGCAAAAAATCAGATATCATTATCGTTATGGGCGATCTGAATGCGAAGGTTGGTCACAACAATACCAACCTTGAAAGTATCATGGGAAGACATGGCATCGGCACCATAAATGACAACGGTACAAGACTTACCGAGTTCTGCCTGAACCATGAACTCATAATCGGTGGCACCCTCTTTCCCCACAAGACCATCCATAAAACAACCTGGTCCTCACCAGACAACCAAACAAAAAATCAAATTGACCACATACTACTCAGTCGTAAGTGGCGTAGTTCACTACTAGACGTCAGGGCCTATAGAGGTGCCGACATTGCGAGTGACCACCAACTAGTTATCGGGGAAGTCAGACTAAAAACAATACCTAAGCCTAAGAGGAATACCAATGAGAACCAGCTAATCGCACCCAAATACAACATTGGGAAGCTAAATGACCCTAAAACACGGGAAAAACTTGAAGAAACAATCCAGCAACACATCTCACCCACAAATCAACTCATTGAAAATAAATGGCCCGAATTAAAAAATGCAATAACAACAGCCTGCGAAAAAGTTTTAGGTAAGAAAGTAAAGTCTAAGAATGAATGGATCTCAGATGAGACCTGGGAGAAAATACGACAGAGAAAGGAAATCAAAGCCAAACTAAACAATACCCTTAACAACGCTGCATATAACGTAACACGAGAAGAATACAAGAAAACTAACAAAGAAGTCAAAAAACTCGCAAGAAGAGACAAAAGAAAATGGATTGACAATCTAGCCCAAGCCGCAGAAACTGCTGCACAACTCAACCAGCCAAGAACACTTTATCAAATAACTAAGCGTCTAACTAACCGAAACTTCAACCACGACTCCGGTATTATTCTAGATAAAAACAATAAGAAACTTACAAACCCAGATGATCAACTCAGGAGGTGGGAAGAACACTTTCGTGATACCCTCGACGCACCAACAGAACCTACAGTGCAACTAATTCAAGAACAAGATACAAACCTGAACATAAACACAACCACACCGTCTATAAGAGAAATCAAACTAGCAATTCAACAACTAAAATCAAACAAATCACCAGGTCCGGATAACCTTCCACCGGACCTATTCAAAGCCTGTCCAGACTTAATCGCCAAGTTGATCCACCCCCTCCTAGAAAACTTCTGGCAAACAGAAAAATTTCCAGCCGATTGGAACAAAGGTCGCATCATACTACTTCCGAAAAAAGGAAATCTAAACGACTACAAAAACTGGCGCGGAATCATCCTGCTGAATACTGCTAATAAAATTGTTGCAATAATTGTACACAATCGTTTGATACAAATCCTTGACCCCACCTTACGTCAAGAACAAGCAGGATTTCGCTCAGAAAGATCATGTATCGATCACATAAATACGCTACGAATAATAGTGGAACAGTCGCAAGAGTTTAGAGCACCCTTATACATGACCTTTGTTGATTTCGAACGAGCTTTTGACACCCTTGAACACTCAGAGATATGGAAAGCACTCCTGGAAAGAGGTGTACCAACTAAAATAGTAAACATTATTAAATCAATATATAACCAAAGCACCTGCCAAGTAACGCACAAGAATAAAATAAGCAACCCGATACATATACGACATGGAGTTAAGCAAGGCTGCGTCCTCTCTCCACTACTCTTCAACATTGTGTTAGACACAATAATGAACAAAGTTTGCACCCAGCAAAGAGGTATACAATGGGGCATTAACTCAAGACTTGAAGACTTGGACTATGCCGACGATATTTGTCTTTTAACACACACTTTTAGAGACGCACAAGACAAGTTACAATATCTACAAACCGAAGCAATTAAAGTCGGATTAAAAATTAACCTAAATAAAACAAAAGAAATCCGTATGATGACTAACAATGCCACAAATCTTACGTTAGATAATCATATAATTGAGCGGGTAAACGAATTTGTGTATTTGGGAAGCATAATTAACAGCTCGGGAGGCACTGACAGTGATATACAACAAAGAATTAGGAAAGCACAACAAGCTTTTGGTATGCTTCGCACTGTTTGGTCTTCACGGAACTACTCATTAAACACTAAGATTCGTCTCTTTAAAACCAACGTTAAATCAGTGCTTTTATATGGTTGCGAAACTTGGAAGATGTCGAAAACTATCATTCGGCAACTACAGGTTTTTGTAAACAAGTGTTTACGTAAACTCTTACGTATTTACTGGCCAAATACAATAACGAATGAGGAACTGTGGCACACATGCAACCATACACCCATCCACCTGGATATCCTACAGAGGAAGTGGGGGTGGCTGGGCCACAGACTTCGTAAGCCCCAGGAGAACATAGCAAGACAGGCCCTGGACTGGAACCCTCAGGGCAACCGAGGTAGAGGTAGACCGAGAGAAACATGGAGAAGGACTGTGCTGAAGGAAGCCTCACTAATGGGGAAAACATGGGCAAAAATTAAACAAATAGCACGTAACAGAATCAGATGGCGCCTTCTTGTTGAGACCCTATGCTCCGCAATGGAATGATGGGACATTATATATAAGATAGTTTGGGCAAGTGTATGATGTACAATAGTACATTTTTACGTAAAATGATAAAAAATATGTACAAGACGAACGAACTAAGTAATTCCGATGAACAAGTTTCAGATAAAACATATAATTTTGAGTGTTCTCTACAATAACTTCAGTGTCGGAGATTAACAATATTGAATGTCAGACTGACATATATAACCTATAAAAATAAATATTCCTGCCGGTTCTACAATTTTTCGATTTCAAATAAAACTTAATATGCACCTCGGCAACTGAAGTTCCTTTTTATTACTCATATGCTTTATTTTCCTCGGCTATAAGAATACCGACAAATAAATTCCACATTCGTAATTAAATTAAGACTTCAGTGCCTTGATACATAAATAACTACTTACTGAGTATCCTTTATAAATATAATAGAACCTGAAGTATTTTCTAAAATAAATAATATGGCGGAAACGGATCGAACAGAAAAATAATGTTGAGCAGAAGTGCCCTGATTGAGGTTATGTAAATAAAGTCTTTCTGAAGGTTCGAAAAATGTTTTTATTGACTAAAGCAAAACAATTTCTTATGCATAAACACAAAGTATACAAAGAAATATAATACAAAAAGACCAGATACGAAGTAATAAATTGCGACACCTGAAACCATAACAATTGAGGTTAGGCGTCGAATGAAAAATATTACAATATAATCGCGGTACAATAATTACCTTATTGGTATCGACGAGTTGCCTAGAACCTTTTTCAGTCGAGTATGTGAACGTATGACCTTTTTCACTTTATAGTAAATGGTTAACGAGAGCACAACAATTTTAACAAAAAAAATACACGTCAACGGTCATACCGGAAAAAGGATATCGCAATCAATTGGTGTCGATAAGGAAGGTATCTCACAAAGGCAAGAGAGAGTGGTGAAGGGTGCTGACATCTAGATAATAATTACCCGTCAACACTCCTCCTTAATTATTATCTTCCTCAGATCAGTAAAGACCTTGCGACTTAAGGGTTTCGTCAGGATATCAGCGAGCTGATCCTGACTCTTGACATGCTTCAGTTCAACCGTGACACCAATGTGTTGTTGAATGAATTTTCGGGGTATTTCGATATGTTTCTTTCCCTTGGACGTCTTGCCTTCGTGGGCGTTTTTCAGCATGAGAATAGCAGATTGATTATCGACGAAGAGCGTAGTTGGGATGTCCAAATCCAGAGCTCCAAGTTCGCTGAGAAGTCGTCGAATCCAGCTGATTTCATCCAAAGAAGAAACGGCAGCTCTATATTCCGCTTCCGCAGTAGAAGTGGCCACCAAGCGTTGTTTCTGCGTATACCACAGTATTGGTCCACCTCGCATGATGAGAATGCCACTAGTCGAATGTCCAGTCTCACGATCCCCACCGTAGTCAGAATCAGAGTAACCGTAGAGCGATCTGTCTCCACCGAAGAAGATACCAAAACTTTCAGTCCCTTTCAGATAGGCAAATACACGTTGAATCATCTTCCAATGGCTGATCAATGGTTTACTGCAGAATCTGCTAAGGTAATTCACTGCGAAGCAGATGTCGGGTCGAGAGATTGTTGCCAAGTAGAGAAGGCTCCCGATAGCTTCTCGGTAAGGTTCGGATTTTGGTAGTGGTCTGTCATTGACTAGATTTTCTTGCTCGGTAATCATTCCCTTTTCAACAGGCGTAGCAACTGAATTGCTGGAATCAAAGTTAAATCGTTTTATGATCTTACTGGTATACCTGGGCTGACAGACACTAATTCCCGACAAGGTGATAGAAATATGCATCCCCAGATACTCCAAGTGAGTTGTCGATTTAACTTGGAAAGTGATTTCTACTTTTCGGTTCAGTTCACGTAGAAATTTTAGAATGATGTCTTCATTCCTCCCGGCAACTAGACCATCGTCCACGAATAGGGCGATTATCAGACTTCTTTCATTATTGTAAAATATGCAGGGGTCGTCGTCAGTGCTGACAAGCTTCATTTCACTCAGATAACTTGAAACGGTTTGGTTCCAATTCTTGGGTGCCTGCTTCAGACCGTAGATACTCTTGAGAAGTCTACAGACACGCTTTGATCCATCGTGAAAACCTTCCGGCTGGTGCATGTATATCTCTTCGCACAAGTCTCCATGCAAAAAAGCGGTTTTCACGTCGAACGTTTTCAGTTTCAAGTTTTCCGAAGCTGCAAGACTGAGGATTAGCCTGATAGAAGAGTGACGTACAACGGGACTAAAAGTCTCATTGTAGTCAATACCTTGTCGCTGCTCAAATCCTCGTGCAACAAGTCGTGCTTTCAGACGTCCGTCTGCCTTTTCTCTTAAAACCCAGCGACAGGTAAACGGTTTTGCATAGTCTGGAGGTTTGACAAGTTTCCAGGTTCCCATTTTTTGCAGAGAATTGAACTCTTCAGTCATTGCCGCGCGCCATCCTTTATGATTGAGAGCTTCAGCTACGGTAATGTCATCAGCTTCACTTTCCACGGCGAGATTAGCGTAGTTTCCTCCACGAAAAAAATCCATAACGTAGTCCGAGTATCGCGTAGGTTGAGACAATTTAGTGCGATCCCGAAGTCTTCGAGTCCCGTCGTCGGTCTCTCTCATCTCGGTAGAAGGTTCATTTTGAACTTCTGGTGTTTCCTTTCTGAGTGAGTGAGTGTGCGGGTCCTCCGGTTCCTCGTCAGATTCAGACTCATTCACATCTTCTACATTATTTTCATCCAGGTCATCTGATTCGATGATACGATGTTCCAGGCTTGAGTTGGCTTCCACTCCTTCGGTCTCGACGTCGAAGATCACATTATCGGAGCACACAACATCTCGATCCTCAGTTACATATACTCGGAAACAAGGTGAGTCTATGTCATATCCAACAAAAAAGCCTTTCTTGGATTTCCTGTCCAACTTCTTTCTCTTGTTGTCTGGTATCATGACGTAACAGGAGCATCCAAAACTTCTGAGTCGATTTATCTTAATCTTACGACCAAACCAGAGATCAGCGGGACTTACTTCCTTTAACGAGCTGGTTCCAGTCTGGTTTAAGGTAAATACGACATAATTTAGGGCTTCGGCCCACAAATTTTCGTTCAACTTCCTTTCGTGTATTATTGTGCGTGTCAATTCCACAACGGTGCGCATATCTCGTTCGATCCGGCCATTTTGTTCAGGAGTATACGCATTTGATTTCATGTGAAAAACACCAAGTCCTTCTAACAGACTTTTCGTTTTAGCGTTCTTTATTTCAGTGCCGTTATCGGACATCAGACATTTTATTTTCTTGTCGAACTGGTTTTGCACCATGTTCATAAAAACATTCAGTTTGGCAGCAGCTTCATCCTTTGTCTTCATAAAGAAGACTGTGCGATAGTGGGAGAAGTCATCTCTGAAAAGAAGAAAATATTTAGCTCCTCCTAGAGATGTTGCATTCATCTCTCCCAAGTCTACATGAATCAGGTCCAGCACGGCTTTGGCAATCTTAGGATTCGTTCGATGTGAAATACGATGGTGCTTTCCGTAGATACAGCTCTCGCACACATGGTCTCCCCAGTCATCTTGATACTTTATCATCTTCCTGTCCAGTACAGTCTTCACATGACTCACATTCTGGTGAGCCATTCTTTTATGCCAGGTCCTAAGACTCGTTACTGCTAAGCACTTGTGATCCTTGTCTCGTCGGAACATCATCTGAAATAGGCTATCCCTTCGCTTGGCCATGGCAACTGTTTCTCCTCCTTCCATGGTGAGGAACATAGATCTGCATGCGTCTGCCTTCTGCTTGTAGCCCTTGTCCAGCATCTGTGTCACGGAGAAGAGGTTGAAGGTCAGGTCTGGAACAAACAGTACATCCTTCAGCATCACCTTCTCCCAGTTCCGTCCATTGAAGGCTTCAAGTCTCACATCTCCTGTTCCCGTTCCATCCAGTTTGGTCGCATCCCCAATCACAACAGACGTTGGTACTTCCAGTTCCTTGAAATTGTCCATCCAGTCACGTCGGAAGGACATGTGTTGTGTGGCGGCACAATCTTGAAACCATAGTTCGGCAGAGTTCCGTTGAGAATTCAGTTCAACAATTTCAATCGTCGATAGTCCAATGGTAGCTAGAGCTCGGCGATTCGAATTTCCTGACTGACCCTTGCTTGGCTTTTCAGCGTGTTTGTTGACACTTCCCTCAGGACAGTCCTTTGCAAAATGTCCAGTGCGTTTGCAATTGTTGCAGGGATATTTGGTTTTGCAGTAATTCAGATATTTAGAACACGGCTTATTTCGGCAATATTTCTTTATGTGTCCTCTCTTACCGCATTTAAAGCACTCGACGGATGTGGTATCATATTGTTTTGGATTGGCTGACGACGTTGACTTTCCTGGTCTGACGATAAGAGCGTTATGACTTTGTGTTCCACTGTCGTTTAATCTGTCTTCTTCTAATTTCAGCTTTTCGACGAGTAATTCGAATTTCTTTTCCTGGGTGCTGAGGTTATCCCAAGCGGTCCGAAAATGATGTAACTTGGGCGGCAGCATTCCGATTATACGAGTCAGGATCCAACTTTCCTTCACATCTTCACCTTCAGCTTCCAGATCCTCGGCCAATTGTTTTATCTGCATACAATTCTCAGTAGCTGAAAGATCTGTATCATACTTGAAGCTAAAGAATCGTCTTTGTAACCCTTCAATCGTAAGATCTGACTTTCTGCCATACAACATGTCAAGTTTGTCTAACATCTGTTTTGAGGTTATACAATTTAATATCTTACGCGCTATATTACTATCGACATTAAGCCCTATCAACGCCTGTGCTTCAAGGTCCTTTTTAATCCAGGCCTTGACATCAGCGTTGTTTTCGTCCCCTTTCGGTTTGGCTTCTAACCCTTTCGCAACCATATACGAACCTTTTGCTTTCAACATTAAATTTAATTTAAAAAGCCACGAAGCATAGTTCACCTCTTTCTGAGCGGTCTCAGATAAGGTTTCGAGCTGCGACTTTATTGTGTCCATTTTGTGCACTCAAAGTACGTACAAGTGACAATGATTCAAAATTTGAGAAATCAAAAAATTAACAAATAAAATTTTGAACTCTTATCTGACTAAGCTGACGACTGTACGGCTGACTGGCGTGTTGACTGACTGCTCACTCGTATGGTTAACCTCGAAGTGACGTATGAACCAATTGACTTGACGGCTGACTTGCGACTTTCTGGCTTGGCATCCGACTGACGTGACGTTTCGGCTTGCCGACTGACTGGCGTGACGTTCTGACTCGACGATGACTGACCTGACGTTCTGACTTGACGATGACTGACCTGACTTCTGACTTGACGATGACTGACCTGACTTCTGACTTGACGATGACTGACCTGACGTTCTGACTTGTGTATCTGGTCTTTAATTTCTTTTCTGACATTTAATTATTTGAATTTACTCAGGGCTTTAGGCAGTATGCTGTCCTGGTGCCCATAACCTGTTGAGCAGAAGTGCCCTGATTGAGGTTATGTAAATAAAGTCTTTCTGAAGGTTCGAAAAATGTTTTTATTGACTAAAGCAAAACAATTTCTTATGCATAAACACAAAGTATACAAAGAAATATAATACAAAAAGACCAGATACGAAGTAATAAATTGCGACACCTGAAACCATAACAATTGAGGTTAGGCGTCGAATGAAAAATATTACAATATAATCGCGGTACAATAATTACCTTATTGGTATCGACGAGTTGCCTAGAACCTTTTTCAGTCGAGTATGTGAACGTATGACCTTTTTCACTTTATAGTAAATGGTTAACGAGAGCACAACAATTCTAACAAAAAAAATACACGTCAACGGTCATACCGGAAAAAGGATATCGCAATCAATTGGTGTCGATAAGGAAGGTATCTCACAAAGGCAAGAGAGAGTGGTGAAGGGTGCTGACATCTAGATAATAATTACCCGTCAACAAATAATTTTTAGTCATTTAAATTATTACCACGGCGATAGGCAGTAAATTTCAAAAGCATAGCGGAACAAACAACCCTATTTTCCTTACCTAAAAGGTGACGGAAGGTAATAAATGGAAGTAAAAATTCTTTTCAAAAAAATATTTGGGTGGCCCTGAAAGGGCCGATTTAAATATGAAAAAATCTGTTGTGGCCAGCACAATACCTTCCGTCATTCTCGTGTATAATGTATAAATTCCATAATTTTTCTTACAAAAGATTCTAAATTTCCAGTAAAATTATTTCATAAACAAACTATTCAAATTGCACTTGACACTCGCTCCTTCTTCTTCTTTAGCTTTTCCCATTCGTTAAGGGGTCGCTATTTTTGCATGACGTTCTCATTCAGTTCCGTTTCTCTCAAATCTTCCGCAATACAGTCCTTCCATCTTATCTTTGGTCTACCTCTGTTTTTTTAACTAAACTATTCATTCTTGTTCCAATATAATTCTTCATTTCTCCTCATGACATGTTCAAACCAATGTAATCGTTTTTCTTGTATCTTTCTAAAAACTTGTAAAACTAGAGTTATTTTCTTACCGTATCTTTCCGCGTATTCCCCAATATCTACTTCAACATCCTTATATCTGCCACATTAATTTACTTTTTATTGATACTGACATCTGTCAATTTGAATTATATGAATTTATTACTAGATCCCAAGTTTGGCATAGCTGGCTGAATTATAAAATTTAATTTTTCTATTTCGGTGTTCTTATGGTTCTATAAACGCACTGTTTTGTACTTCAAACACGACGTTTAGAAGATCTATAAGCGTACTATTTTTGGCGCCTTTCATGTTCTAGAGTTGGTAGTCATGCTTTCATAACTGACAGATGACAGGTAACCTCAAAATGGTAAGTTGTTGATAATATTTCAACATATTACTTTTAATTATGGATTTTTATACCTTCTTTAGGTGATAGGACTAGAAAGAAATATAATATTAATTTCACAACCAGAATCAGACCTTGAATCATAAATACAATACACCTTGCAATACACTAATTAATCAATAGTTGACAAAATATAAAATTTCAATTGTTAGCGAGAAACGTTACCAACATAAACATAACTAACAAAAAAAATACCTAGTCATAATTTGACGTCGCAATTTAAATAAATTTAATCGTAAAATTACCTCAATAGAAAAAATAGTATAAAAAACACGTATCATAAGGCCTGTTGACGCACTCGTCCTTTGTAAAACTCGCCTATCGGCTCGTTTTCCAAACTTGGACTCGTACGTTAACAGATTGCCTTATGATACTTGTGTTTTAATGTACTATTCTTTAAAATTCTTTAACTCTGTATCTATTAAATATGAAGTATAAATTGTAATCAAATCGTATAGAGAATAATATATTCTTTAAGTTATAATAACGTTAAATATCAATAAATTAAATTTAACTGTTAAATCTTCAAATGAGACTACTTCCGGTTGACCAATTATAACCAAAATCTAATCAGTTGTTCTTCTGGATGTAAACTTGAGGAATACAAAAAATTATAATTTTTGGAATCGTGGTATTGAAGTTATGGAATCCGGAAATTTTGTTACACACACACAGACACACAGACACACATACATACAGACATCATCGTAAAAATGGTAAAATCGTATTATATGGACCCTAAAACGTGCTTATTCAGTAAAAACTCATCATTGAATTTTTTGACCAAAGACAATACCTTCCTTACCTAAAGGTGACGGAAGGTAAAAACACATTTTACATATGTATTGTGGCGGATGTGGCCAGTTTGTGGTTACTATAAAAAAACAAAGATATATTTGTAAAAAATAATTTAAAATCAAATATACTATAATGGTAATTTTACAATACTAGCGACAGTTCGTGCTCTATGAATTTTTAGATTAACAGTGTAAATGAAAAAGTTGTTTAGAATTAAAATCTACGTCGAATTTGTTTATTTTTATTGTTTTATCTTAATATTATATTCTACGTTTTTTCGCAGTACCAATAAAAAATACATTTTAAAAAATCCTTTGAATTGAAATAATATCTGCCCTGCACAATAGGCAACGATCTCTATTCTGCGTCCTAATTACATTAGCACACTCTGCACACATATAGTTGGAGGAAGAAATATTTGGAACTGACTTATGCAGGGTTTACAATCTTTTATGGACGGTTGGGTTTGTTTGCGGCCAGGACACATAAATTATTCGAACTTGAAGGCATCAATTTTAGGGTAAGAAATGGGCCGTATTTAATAATGATGTTAGAAAAAGTGTATTTTAAACGCATTGTTATTTGAATACAGATTTAAAACTACATAATTAGGAAACATCTTATAATATTTTAATCTCTTATCACTTTACAAATTGACGTTAGAAGAAATACACTTAAAACGAATTATTATTTTAATACAGATTTAAAAGTACATCTTGAATGCAAATTTCGGGTACGGCCCAGGCAGAAAACTCTACCTGGCTCCGAGTACCATTACCGCAAAGTCCATAAAACTTTATAACAACCAATTGGCAGAATCTATAATGAGTTCCAAATATTTCTTCCTCCAACTATACACAGGTGGCCGCATTGGAATCACAGTTGTTCAAATTTCAGGACTGGTGTTTTATAAAAAAATAATAATATGAATGAGAAGTTCAATACAATACGTCAATACATATTTGCAAAATTTCTGATGCTTCTCCTAACTAAAAATTACTAGAGTTAGTTATAGTATCGTTTATCTGGAAAATTAAATAAAATGTGCTGTCAAAATAAATGCCTAAGGCCTCAGTCTTTAATAATAATAATAATAATGTTATCCCGCACTACGAGCACATTTTCATAACAAAAGCGCTTTTACGGAGCGCACTTTCATATTGTATTCTTATGAGGATTGTGCTCCATAAACACTGAGAGAAAAGTCAAAATACAAGAAGAATCAAAGAAAAACTCTTAACAGCAATGATACGCTTATGGAAGTTACACAAATGTGCTCCCTTGTTGAAAGTTTAACGTTGGTGGTACACAACGCCATCTCTACATAATGAAATATCCCAATAGCAAAAATGTCATATTTGTATTTAAATAAGAAATATAATATTTAAAGTTGAAATTGAAATAACTCTTTTGTTTTTAATTTTAAAGGCATAGTGATAATGAACTTTTATATTCAGATAAAAAAATCTTTTAAATGGTATCACTTTCAATATAGCATTCTATTAAAAAAATGTTATTTTGTTTAATAAGTCGCGTATTTGATGTTCAATTTGTCGGCACACCGGTGCTTGGTGTGTCAACTATTTTTTACTTAATGATCGATAGGATAGGGGGTTTACACAGAAAACGTCAGTTGTGATGTAGTCTATTTATTTACACGAAAAGAACATAAAAAGCACAGAACATAAGTATGGAATGATTGTCTAATGGGGCGCACGTTGTAGTGTTTGTATCAAAAGTTTGGTCCTCACTGCACTAGGCACACACTCTGGTCCGGGCGTAGCTCAAGGGAACGGGCGTGTTCCTGGTGGGCTTGGCGGATGCTCGCGAGTCGCGGATCGCGAGGGTGGATGCGGCTCCTGTCCACGGTGTAGAGACGGCGTGGGACGGGGGACAGCGGTATCACCTGGTAGGGGCGCTCTGGCGGTGCTGTCGACGGGTGGAACCTCTTCGGCAGCGGCTTCCGCGGCGACGTGGATCGACGTCGTTTGTGGTCCTTGCGCCGTGGTGCAGAATGGGCGCGAGTCGCTCGCGGTGGAGATGGCGGCAACGGCGAGATGGCGCGTGGGAGCTGGCTTTCCTGTCCCGCGAAGCGTAGCGCCTGGCGTTGGGCCCGCCTTCGGTCGCGCTGTCTGGTGTTGCTCCGTCGTGGTTGGAACGTAGTGACGCTTCTCTCCATCCGTCCTCTGTTGCAGCTCTTGTCGTCCTTCTGGGTCACCGAATGGCGTTGGGTCGTGCGTCCGGGTAGCGGTCGTCCGTGCAGTTAACGGCCTTACGGTCGTCCACTCTCACTAACTGTCGCTGGAGTAGGTGCTTTCACAGGCCCCGAACTGGTTGTCCGTCTAATGCTAACAACCGAGTCTGAGCGAGTTAGTGCGACACCACACTGACTTGTTGGGCGGTAACGCGGGGCTTTTATACCTGCGGGCCACCCGCTAGGGCGCGAGGAAAAGGTGAGCGCGCCCTCATTGGCCGGCCGAGCTGGCCCCTGATTGGCCGGTCTGTCGCTCACTGTCGGACCTTCTGACGTCACGCCAGCGTCAGTCAGGAGCGTTATGGTTGTGCTAGCTAGGGCGGTTCGCTACAGGACCCCCCTCCTAGTGATGTCGTTAGGAGATCACGGCACAAAACGTACAGGTTGGCGAACCGTCCGGCCACTGCGAGTGACCCTGGTGTCATCCTGTGGATCGAGTGCCGGTGACGTGGTTTGCTGGTCGCCCGGTGTCTCTTCTTCCTTTCCTGCTCGTTGTCCCGGTGCGTCGTCCGGGTCGTTAGCCTGGTATGCCGGTTTCAAGCGGTTAATCGACACTACCACTTCCCGCTCGGACCGTAGTATCGTGAAGTGATGTTCTCCTCTTTGAAGTACTGGAAATGGCCCGTCGTATGGACTTTGCAACGGGTTCCGTGGCCCTTCTCGGCGGACGAATACGCGATCCACGGTCCCCAAATCCTTGAAGACGAAAACATTCTCTTGCCTGCGTTCTGCACTGGAAATGGGCCGTACTGTCAGGAAGTGCCTGCGTAGCTGCTCCAAAAAGGCCCCTTGATCCGTCGCCGGTGGCGGGCCGCTCGCCAATAGTTCTCCTGGTAAACGCAGGGCCTCTCCGTATGTTAATTCCGCTGCTGTGGCCCCCAGGTCCTCCTTCCAAGCGTTTCGGATGCCTAACAACACGGTTGGTAGAGCTCTGGTCCATTGCCCCTCGGCACTGCATTTCAGGGCTACTTTCAGCTGACGATGCAGTCGCTCCACCATTCCGTTGGCCGCGGGATTGTAGGCCACCGTATGAATTCTGCTGAACCCCAACAACCCCTCCAATTGCTTAAAAAGGGCGGATTCAAATTGCCGGCCCTGGTCGGTGGTGACGCGGAGCGGCACTCCGAAACGAGAGATCCAGCCCTCGTAGAACGCCCGGGCCACCGTCTCAGCTTCGATGTTGGGCAGCGGGATAGCTTCCGGCCACCTGGTGAATCGGTCGACGCACGTGAGCATGTAGCGTTGTCCTTCGGATACCGGGAGTGGTCCGACCAGGTCGATGTGGATATGTTCAAACCTGGCGGATGGAGGCGTGAAGGTTCCACGGGGCGCGGACACGTGGCGCGTAACCTTGTTCCGCTGGCACGGGAGACACTGCTGCGCCCACCGTCGACAGTCCTTTTTAATTGAAGGCCATACGAACCGCTGTGTCATCAGCTTCGTGGTGGCTTTCGGTCCGGGGTGCGAGAGTCCGTGCAGACGTTTGAATGCTGCCTCACGGTGTTCGAGCGTCAAAAACGGCCTGGCCCTTCGGGAAGACGTATCGCAATACACAGCTGCTCCGGAGCCTGGGATCTCTACACGCTCAAGTCTAATGCCCGAATCGTTCCTAGTGAGGTACGTAGCTAGCTCCTCGTCCTTGGCTTGATCGGCCGCTAGCTGCCGGTAATCTACGGCCTGGGTCACTGCCTCAATTCGTGACAAGGCGTCAGCCACGGCGTTATCCTGCCCCGCGACGTGTTGCAGGTCGGTTGTGAACTCCCCAATGTAGCTGAGGTGACGCATCTGCCGTGGTGTCGCCTTGTCGGGCTTCTGCTTGAATGCGTAGATTAGCGGTTTGTGGTCGGTGTATATGGTGAACATCCTGCCTTCCACGTGGTGCCTGAAGTGTCGTATAGTGGAATATACCGCTAGCAACTCCCGATCATAGGCCGCGTAGCGTCGCTCGACGTCGCTGAGCTTCCGGGAAAAGAAAGCTACGGGCAGCCACGGCCCGGCCGCAGTTCGTTGTTGTAGCACTCCCCCCAGGGCTATGTCTGAAGCGTCGGTTACCACCGAGAGCTCTGCCTCGGGGTTAGGGTGTGTCAGCCGCGTGACTGTAGCAAGGGCCTCCTTGGTCGTCCTGAAGGCTTGGTCGGCTCCTTCCGTCCATGTTATGGCCTTGTTGCCAGCGCCTTTGCCCTTTAGTAACTCGTTTAAGGGAGCTTGCGTCGTTGCCAACTGCGGTATACACTGCCTGTAGTAATTTACCATTCCCAGGAACCGCCGCAACTGTTTCGCGTTCTCGGGTCTAGGAAATCCTTGAATGACATCCACTTTTTCCGGCAGAGGTTTGATCCCTTGACCGGACACCATGTAGCCCAAAAACTTGACTTCCGCTTTGCCAAAACTGCACTTCGAGGCATTGACCACGATCCCGTGTTCTTGCAACCGCTGGAATAACGCGCGTAAGTGACGTTGATGCTGCTCCTCGTTCTCGGAGGCCACTAAGAGGTCGTCGATGTATACGTACACAAATGGGAGGTCCCTTAGGATTTCGTCCATGAACCTCTGAAATGTTTGTGCTGCGTTTCTGAGGCCGAAAGTCATCGCGGTGAACTCGAAAAGACCGAACGGCGTGGTGATGGCCGTCTTTGGTACGTCCTCTGGCGCGACGGGTATCTGATGGTATGCCCTCACCAAGTCCACGGTGGAGAAGACGGTCTTGCGGTGTAGTTGTTGCGTGAAGTCTTGTATATGCGGGACTGGGTAGCTGTCGGGTATTGTTCGGCTGTTGAGTCCGCGATAGTCGCCGCACGGCCTCCACTCGTTATTTTTTTTCTCCACGAGGTGTAGCGGCGCGGCCCATGCGCTTTTGGATGGTCTTATGACGCCGAGTCGGAGCATCGTTTGGAACTCGTTCCTGGCGATGAGGTATTTGTCCGGTGCTAGCCGACGGGGACGGTAGGCTACCGGAGGGCCCGGAGTTGTATGGATGTGGTGCTGTGTGTTATGCTGTGGTGCCTTGGAGAGTCCACCGGGGTTGGTTAGGCCCGGGAATTGCCGCAGAATTTGGTGGTAACGTCCGTGGCCTTGTATTAGTGTTATCTTGTTTGGCGTACTTCCGGTAACCCGTCGGCCTATGCTGTTCCGCCTGGTTTCTCCGTCCGTCAGACACCGGCGTCGTACGTCCACCATGAGATCATAAAAGGACAGGAAGTCTGCCCCGATAATGGGTTTCTCCACGTCGGCTATGATGAATTTCCAGGGAAGTGGTTTCGGGAGGCCGAGGTCCAGTGTTAAGGCGATGGTTCCGAATGTAGGTATTTTTGTGTTGTTCGCCGCGTATAGACACAAGGTGGTTGGTTCGCAAGTGCGCCGGACGAGGCGTCTTGGGAATATGCAGAAATCGGCTCCTGTGTCGATAAGGTATTCCTGTTTAGTCCCGCAATCCTTGACGAACAACCGTCGTGGTGGAGTCTCGGGGTCGCTAGCGGTGTTTAGCGACCCCCGGTGGCGTTTCCCGCCCGGGGGTAAGCGCATGGCGGCCGGCATCGTCGGGCCGCTGCCCCGTAGGTGGCGTGGTAGAAGCAGATCCCGGCTGCGGGCTCCTGCGCCGGGTTCCTTGGTTGTCGCCAATTTTCGGAGTCTCGACTGTTGGGCCTGCCCGCCTGTGCAGATTGACGGCGGACCTCCGCGGTTAATGCACTGAAGTCGTTCTTTAGCTGCTGCATGGCTTCCTGCCACGCATCCGGAGCTGGGGTGAGCCTGGCCTCGCTGACCTGTTGCTGTGTCTGCGAGCTCACGACGGCGTCGGCTATCAAGCCTAGTTTATCGAGGCCCTCGTGCTTCTGGGTGGCGAGTATGGCCTGTGATGCTGCCGGTAGTCGCTGCAGCCAAATGTGTTTCAGCAAGTCTTCGGTCATGATGGCGCCTCCCAAAGCCCGTAGATCTCGCAAGAACTGAGAGGGCTGTCGGTCCCCCAGTTCTTCCCGCTCCAGTAGCTGCCGAATTTTTTGATCTGTGCTGGTCGCTAGTCGAGAGATGATCGCCTTTTTTATGCTCTGGTATTTGGCGGTCACTGGCGGATCCGCGATAGTATCTCTTACCGCGGCGAATACTTTGGGCTCAAGATTCGCAATCACGTAACTATACCGCGTTTCGTCGCTGCTGATCCCGCTGATGTTGAAGGCGTGCTCCAACTGCAGGAACCACGCTTCGGGGTCGCTTGGCCAAAATGGCGGAACCTTCATTTGCACTCGCTCGACGCGTGTTTCGGCTGTCGTTTGTTCCATGTCGACGCGGTTGACACGGCGCGGCAGCCGCCTATTCCTATCGATCACGTCGGGGTCACCAGTTTTGTCGGCACACCGGTGCTTGGTGTGTCAACTATTTTTTACTTAATGATCGATAGGATAGGGGGTTTACACAGAAAACGTCAGTTGTGATGTAGTCTATTTATTTACACGAAAAGAACATAAAAAGCACAGAACATAAGTATGGAATGATTGTCTAATGGGGCGCACGTTGTAGTGTTTGTATCAAAAGTTTGGTCCTCACTGCACTAGGCACACACTCTGGTCCGGGCGTAGCTCAAGGGAACGGGCGTGTTCCTGGTGGGCTTGGCGGATGCTCGCGAGTCGCGGATCGCGAGGGTGGATGCGGCTCCTGTCCACGGTGTAGAGACGGCGTGGGACGGGGGACAGCGGTATCACCTGGTAGGGGCGCTCTGGCGGTGCTGTCGACGGGTGGAACCTCTTCGGCAGCGGCTTCCGCGGCGACGTGGATCGACGTCGTTTGTGGTCCTTGCGCCGTGGTGCAGAATGGGCGCGAGTCGCTCGCGGTGGAGATGGCGGCAACGGCGAGATGGCGCGTGGGAGCTGGCTTTCCTGTCCCGCGAAGCGTAGCGCCTGGCGTTGGGCCCGCCTTCGGTCGCGCTGTCTGGTGTTGCTCCGTCGTGGTTGGAACGTAGTGACGCTTCTCTCCATCCGTCCTCTGTTGCAGCTCTTGTCGTCCTTCTGGGTCACCGAATGGCGTTGGGTCGTGCGTCCGGGTAGCGGTCGTCCGTGCAGTTAACGGCCTTACGGTCGTCCACTCTCACTAACTGTCGCTGGAGTAGGTGCTTTCACAGGCCCCGAACTGGTTGTCCGTCTAATGCTAACAACCGAGTCTGAGCGAGTTAGTGCGACACCACACTGACTTGTTGGGCGGTAACGCGGGGCTTTTATACCTGCGAGCCACCCGCTAGGGCGCGAGGAAAGGGTGAGCGCGCCCTTATTGGCCGGCCGAGCTGGCCCCTGATTGGCCGGTCTGTCGCTCACTGTCGGACCTTCTGACGTCACGCCAGCGTCAGTCAGGAGCGTTATGGTTGTGCTAGCTAGGGCGGTTCGCTACAAATTGTTTTGCATTTTTCACCGTTAAAATTTTCATATAATATCGCCTAACTTTGTCCATTTAACTGTCTTTCTATATCTTCAAATAAGAAAGTTTGCAATGGTGGCTCGTTTATGGCAGACACCTGTACGTATTTTACACCAATTCCATACAGAAAGTTCCTTCTAAAAGATCCTATATTCCCAGTACATTACCTTCCGTCAGTTCTAGGTATTTTGTACAAATTCCATACAGAAAGTGAAAGTTTCTAACAAAAGTTTATATATTTCCAGTCAAATTATAATACAAACATACTATGTCAATTGCACTTGATACTGACATCTTTGAATCAGAATTTTCTTAATATAGTAGCTGTTTCCATGGTTATAGCATAGCTTGCTGCTTATGACATTTAATTTCTTTATAATTTTTTTAACTCTATATCCATTGAATTTGAATTATAAAATGCAATCAAATCGTATAGAAAATAAAATTTAACAGCGCTTTTTCAAGAAAAACTGCAAAATTCTTCAAATGAGGGGACTTTCGGTTGACGAATTATAACCAAAATCTAATCACGTCTGCACATGGATGTAAGGAAGAGAAATACGTAAAAATCGTTTTTTTTTTTTGGAGTTATCGCGGCTGAAATTATCGTCACACACACATACAGATATCATAGTAAAATCGTATTCTAGGGACCCTGAAATGTGCTTAATCATTAAAAACTCACCATCGAATTTTTTGAATAAAGACAATACCTTCTTTACCTAAAGGTGACGGAAGGTAAAAACAATATAACATTAACATGCTTGCGAAATGAGAACGCCGAAGGAAGCAATTTTTTTTATCGTTATTAACTTCCATGTATTATACAATTTTAAGTGGCTCCCATCAAACTCAAACCATAACAAATACAAGCTATCAGTGTCATGGTGGCCACTGTTTTCAAATTTCACATGGTCAAAGTGCTTAAGTTAACGCTGCCATATGTGATTAGCTTTACGTAGTCGTAATACTGTCCCTAATACAAGGGAGGCTTATTCTACATAAAAAAGAAATCTGATAAAAAATGAATGTGATTTTATTGTTACATAACTATTAATTTTAAAAAAAAATACTCAAAATGACCGGCTCGTTCTTTGACATACCATAAGCGGTAGTCCAAAGGATTGAGGTCTGGACTTCCAGAGGGCCAATCTTCAACGACAATAAATTCCGGTAAATTCAGCTCTAACCAGCGTTGCGACGACTTCGCTTTGTGTGCGGGCGCTGAATCTTGCTGAAAAATCCAGTGCTTACCAGCGAACAAGGTATCATTCAATGGCTTTACAACTTGCTCTAATATGTCGCTCTGGTAATTTCCTGCTCGCGTTTTTACCCCTTGTTCGCAGAAATGCAACTTCATAACGCCGTCATACGACACCGTCCACCAAACCATCACTGACGCTAGGTGGTGACCCCTTTCTACCTTCGGGATTTTCTCTGCAGCTTCCCGAGAGCTATGGGTATACATTCAATCATTTTGGCGGTTGAATTTTTCTTCTACAGTGAAAAATTTTTCATCCGTAAAAATAATTTGCCGATGACTTCCGTTTGCGTGTCGCTGGAATAACATCTTAGCTCTCGTGGCTCTTATGTGACGTATGGTCGCTGTTAATCGTTGCCCTGTGCTTCTGCGATAAGTTCCAAGTTTAAGATCTTTCAGAATGCGTGACTTGGTTCTAGCGGGGAACTTCATTTCCCTACACATGATTTTCTGATTCCGGAGTGGATTTCTCCAAATTCTCTCGCGAACAGATTTGACGGCTGCTGGATCCCTAGTTGTGCATGGCCAACCGCTCCTTGATCTGTCATCAATTAATAACATATCGTTGTAACGTTCAATAGTTCGGTAAACAAACTTCTTCGTAATTTTCAGAAGTTTTAACAAATTGAAAATCTCTACTGGTGTTTTGTTGCACTTGTATTGAGAACTGACATGTCCGATGGCGGCAGCACCATCGGGCCGATCAGCTGCTTCTGAATTGGTACTCGCAGTGTTGTGACATATGAAAACAAACAACAAAAGCAATTTTTTTCACTTAAAATGGGGTTTGGTACCACAGAACATTTTAGATTTCTGGAAGCAACAGCTACTTCTAAATGTATTATAGAAGATATGTTAAAATGTATTTATAATTTTATATGCATTTAATCAATCGAAATTGATGATCGCAGGTGAGCGAATTATAAACGCTAATCACATAATATTATGTGGAGTATTAAAAAATGACGGTATAATGTGGGTAATATTTACACTTTGTCTGCGAACCAGTGCAATTTCTGCAAAACCACATGAAATAAAAATACATTTAGAGAAAATTTAAAAATTATTAGCGCAGAATGCACGTGTAAAGCTAGATAAAGACCACGAAATATGTAATTATTCGATTTAAAATGACGAGAACAAACTTTCATATGTTTTGTTATTTGTTTTGCACTACGAATTGTATATTCCCATGCATTTCGTCGATCCATATCCATTTCAACACTTGCTCTTGTCGTAATTTTAACTTTATTTTGGCCATGTTTCGGAAAGTTATAAAACCCAATGCCTGTGTCTCGACCAGATCTTGAGAGTGACGTCAGAATATACAACAATTTGTACGACTTTTTCCCATTTTTATTCACATCAAATGATCAAACCACATGTAACTCAAACATACAGTCACAATATAGTACCAAATCGGAAAGTTCATATTTTTCCCACCAGATGTCATGTCGCAGCTTGTCAGTTGTCAATAGCGCAATCACTGCTACACGGTTCTTTTTAATACCCCACTCCATGTTTACTGCATGAACCAAGGAGGAACGCATGAACTATCGGTTTGAAATTAATAATTTACAATATGTTGACAGATGAAAAAAACAAATGCTCAAGGTACCCTTAATTTTATTTTTATATATTTTTTTATCGTGTTTTATACCTACTCAGGGACAGAATTTATGGCACGACTACGTATTTGAATAAAGATGTGAGGTGCAACAAAAAAATAGAGCGACTGTATAAAAATATATTTGTTTTTAAAAAATTAACCAGAATAACAACTTATGAAAGAAACTTAAATTAGACGGAAAATAAAGAATGTTACATATTTAATACCTACTTTAATAATTATTTATAATAGATTGTATTCGTCATGGCATTTTGTGCTTTATATATCTCCATGCATCCGTTATAATTTTAAAAAATTACTTGGAATTATTAATATTATTCCTTGCAATATTTTTGTCAATGGTTTCCAACAGATTTTCAATTGTATTAAAGATCAGGTGACTATTTGCAAGTTATAGACACATATTCAAATCGGCTCATTACTCCTTTTTCTTTCACCACTCTCACACGGTTATAAACAGGACAACGCAGTTTCGAAATATGAGTTCAGCATGAAATTCTCTTTCTTATTATGTATTACACGATTTGAGTGAAAGAGTGGGTCACAAATAAAACACACTTCAATTCCAAAGAAATTTCTGTAATATTTTGAACAGATTCATATCGGCAAATTTCAAACCTACTAACCATTCCTTAGCAACAATCGTGCAAATTCATGAAAGGAAAAAAAAATCATGTCGAATTCAAACCATGTTATAATGTCTTTAACGGTGTCGGAGTAGTGGATGATATATGAGAAATTTGCTGATTTGGCATTTTCTAACATTTAGGGAAATGTTACTACATCATGAAATAATATTAAAATAATTTTAGAAGATAGTGGGCTCGCCATTTCTGAATATTTTTACATTATCAAAGTTGTTTGAATTTAATTCAAAGCACAAATTGTCTATAAAAAGAGCGAAAATAAGAGGTGTCAGAGCAGAGCTTTGTATGACGCCAAACCAAAATTAACAACGATTTTATGTGTATTATAGATTGTCATGTAGACATAGCCCATAATCATCGATGTTTGATAGAACTTTGCAGTATTCACGACTCTCACGAAACGATTTTTTTACTATAAACTTTGTAATCAAACTATGAATCTGTAATGAGAAAAATAACATTTATTTCGTGTTATTATAATATACATACTTTATAATATTGGCACTTCGTTTAGAAAATGTAACTGTAATTGTTTATTTATTAAACGGTAGAACGGTTTATTATTCAAAAAATGTTTCAAGTTCCACATATTTTCCGTAGATATGCCTGTACTGTACCTATTATCTAGAATTCAGTTATTCAATCACATCGTATATAGTTATCAATGAAGCTGTCATTTTTGACATTTGAAAACGTATGTCTATTATTATTCTCATCTAAATAAATTAAAGTACACTACAATATCGACAATGCATACGTTTCGCAGTGACATCTAGTGACAGGTAGCCTAAACTTTTACATTCGGTTTTTGAATATTCGGGTGTTGAATGATTCTGTGCATGAATATTCTGGTTTTGAATATTCGGGTGTTGAATGATTCTGTGAATGCACATTCTGGTTTTGAATCTTCTGGTTTTGAATATTCGGGCGTTGAAGACATTCCCGAATAATTTATGTAATTCAATTTTTATTAAACAAAATTTAGCACTTCGAGGCAAAAGCAATAATCTTTACAATCGCAACAATGGTAATTTTTTAAAATGTATTGAAATGCTAGAAAAGTTTGATCCTATTATATCAGAACAGAACACACACGACGTATAAATAGCGATTCTGAATTTCACAAAATGCCAACATATCTAGGAGACAAAATCCAAAATGAAATACTTTCCTTAATGGCTTTTAATATTAAAAATCATATTATAAATTTATGTCGACAAAATAAATATTTTTCAATAATATTAGATTGCACTCCGGATGTTTCTCATATTGAGCAAATAAGTGTAATAATTCGTTCTTTCATTTCAATTTAGCATTAGGATCGACTGTAATACATGAACATTTTTTAGCATTTTATCCAATTTTAGATGTTACAGGGGCTGGATTAACAACATTTCTTATTGATCTATTAAAAACATTAATTTTAGACATAAATAATATAAGAGGCCAAGGCTATGATAATGGCTCTAACATGCGCGGCAAAAATATTGGCCTACAAAAAAGAATTTTAGATTTGAACCCGCGAGCTTTTTATGTTCCTTGTGCGAATCACAGCCTGAATCTAATTGTAAATGATGCCGCTAATATCAACCATGAAACAGTATTTTTTTTAATATAGTACAAGAATTATACAAATTTTTCTCAGCGTCTACTAATCGATGGAATATCTTAATCAAGCATGTTACTATGTTACTAATTTAACTTTAAAGCCCTTATCCGAAACACGCTGGTCAAGTAGAATTGATGCCATAAAGCCTCTATAAATATTTACCAGAAGTTTTTGATGCATTATTTAAAATTTGCAATGATCACACAAGAGTCGACGAACAATCTAAATACCAAGCAAAATGTCTGGGAGAAAAAATTCTACATTTACATTTATTTGCTCCGTTAAAGTGTGGTATGATATTTTAAATCAAGTAAATTTTGTGAGTAAAATGCTTCAATCTCAAACTACAAATTTGCAACTTGCTTTGGATGCATTAAACGAACTAAATACATTTTTAACTAATTATCGATCTGATGCTAGTTTTGCAGAAATTGTTGAATGTTCCAAATTAATTGCAGAAAAGTTTGACAGAAACTGAATTTCGTAGTGCGAGGCAATTAAGACGACGTAAAAAATCTACTCAATTTGATTATGAACATGAAGATCAACCTATAGTAAATCCTGAAAATTCATTCAAAGTAAATTTTTATTTCTGTATAATAGATCAAACTTTAATTTCGTTACAAGACAGATTTTCTTTATTAAAAGAACATATTATGGATTCATTCCAATTTTTTTATTCATTAGATAATTTACAAAATAAAGAATACCTATTATCTTGCTGCAAAAAATTACAAGCGAAATTAACTCATGAAAATCAGTCCGATATTGACGCAAATGATTTATGTGAAGAAATTTTACAATGTCAAGTATTTATTACGAATTCAAAAAAAGATATATCCCAAATAATTCAGTATATTTATTCAAATGATTTAGTAGGAGTTTATCCAAATTTTACTGTAGCACTCCGTATTCTTTTATCATTACCTGTGTCAGTTGCGTCCGCGGAGCGGTCTTTTTCGAAATTAAAAATCATAAAGAGTTATT
This sequence comes from Harpalus rufipes, assembly GCA_951394225.1. Lineage (NCBI taxonomy): Eukaryota > Metazoa > Arthropoda > Insecta > Coleoptera > Carabidae > Harpalus > Harpalus rufipes. The sequence continues at coordinate 25,140,214 of OX596280.1, forward strand.
TACACTCCACAATGGCGCAAAATAGATTATCAGATCTCGCAATAATTTCAATTGAGTCTGACATACTGGATAAACTTGATATTCATGATATTATCCAAACTTTTTCTTTGCTAAAAGCTAGGAAAGTAAAATTTATTTAATGACTTATTTACATTGTTTGTATTTAATTTATCGTATAATATGTATTATGTTTATATTATAAATATTATATTTTTCATTTATTATTGTTCTTTATCTGTTTTCTTGTGTTTGTAATTTTGTATTTTAAATAAAAAAGTTTACACAGACTATTTAAATCTTTGTGTTTTTTATTACTTCCTTGTACGTAAGTAAAGGAAGTATTGTAATCGCGAAAAATTTCGGTTTTCAGATTTCAGCGGAAATATCAATTTTGATGATCCCTGAATCCATTTTGACTAATTTCGTCGTGACGTCTGTACGTACGTACGTACGTACGTACGTCCGTACGTACGTATCTCGCATAACTCAAAAACGGTAAGCCGTAGAAAGTTGAAATTTTGTATTTAGGACTCCTATAACATCTAGTTGTGCACCTCCCTTTCTGGTTATTACACAATTTCCAGAAGTGGCACTTTACTTGAAGCCTATAATAGATTTTAATGAAAAACTGTTTTAAAATATAATCCAAAACTTTTCAAATTTGGTATAAAAGACTTTTATGTCAATCGAAATAACATAATAGATTTTGGTTAAAATAGGCTAACCGGAAGTGGTACATTACTTGAAGTTGTTAACAGTTTTTCTTGAATAAAATGATTTTATTTTGATTTTAGAAATAAATGCTTCAAATAAAAGTTTTAGAGAATTAATTTCTGCGTCTAGCACATTAAGTATTATTAAATTAGCCCTTTGTATAAGCGAGATATGTAAATTTAAAAATTATTTTTTGTAATAAAGCTTGCTATGGATTAGGACAAAAAAAATAAAATGTTCATGTCAAATTACGTTAAATACGTGCAATTTTATGATTCGTACAATAACAAATATTATATTTTTATTGTGAAATTAGTCATATTCATTGTTGTGATCAAATATTTCTTTGTTGTAATCAAAACTCTCTTTAAAAACTACCTTTATCGTCGCTATATATCTTACTGTTTTGAAGTTAAAATTAATATTTTGTAATTTATTTATTAAAAAAATATGTATAGTTTAATAATCGTACAAGGAAGTCGTGTGGTGTCCACATCAGATTTTTTCAATGCGTTAAGAATATAACAAAAACAGTCATTTAAATGTCCCTAAACATAAGCCTAAAAATTATAGTATTTCAAACTAATTATTCATTATTTTTTTATTCATGACGTATTACTTAAAAATGCTACTAGAGAATTAAAAATTAAAGTGTCCGAAGTCCGAACCTATAGTTGTTGGGGCTCTTATCACCTAGGCATGCAAAATATTTATAATACAGTAGAACGCCGATTATCCGAACGCCGATTAACCGAATCGCCAATTATCCGAATCGGTCCTAAGCGTAATATAAAAAATTAAAACCAAGTATGTATGTATGTAATTTTTGTTTTGTTTTGTTGTAACAAGTTGGAACTCGCTGGAGTCCAGATATATTTCAACTGTTATGATTTTTGCTACTACATATGTTGTACCTCTATTATTGTTGTGAATTTTTATACATACTTTGTATTTTTGTTAAGTCCTGATGGGGTTGCAACTTATTCTGATCGAGATGTTCAAGTGAGCGTTATTGTAGAACTGTGTTTGTTAAACTTAATAAAGTTTATTCTATGTGTGACAGTTCGTTTTTCTTTATTACCAGTCTATGTCCGATTATCCGAATTTTCGATTATCCGAATCGACCCCGGTCCCAATTAATTCGGATAATCGGCGTTCTACTGTATTAGTTTTTGATACAAATGTTTTTAATTAATGGGGCGCCATCAAAAATTTTGACACAGGCGCCGCATGCTCCTGGCGCGCCCCTGGCTCGAGCAGTGATTTTATACGCAGGCGCGTGGTGAACAGAGCACTGAGTCGGCGGGCGGATGAAGTTCTCATCACCTTTGCCTCTGCTTTGTAAACATTTCGATTTCAATTGCGCGTTTTTGGGAGTTTGAAATTTCATAATCTATTTTTCTAAAATTAAGTTCAACGTTATACCAATAAACCTACAAAAATGAACCAAACAACTTATATTTTACTTTAAATTATTTATTGTTGTTTAAATAAAACAAAAAATATTAGTTATAGAATAAATGTGAAATATTTTATTTTTATGTCTAATCGAAACAATACTCAAAAAAGTACATAAAAATTAAATAAGAAATAATATACCATTTAAGTAATATTACTTTAACTTATTACTTTGGTGCAAATGTATGAACGTGTTAAAAAAGGGTAAATTTTTTTAATGGTACGTATAAATATTTCGGTGTGCTTATTCTCAATCAAGAATTTTTCCAAAATTCGTAATTTCTTTTTATTATTTAATTCCTATGTACATTTTTAGTGAAACTGCCGACATAAATTTTTTAATAAAAATAATAAGGAATTTATTTATTTATTTTTTATTCAACGTTTGTGACGTGATTTTTAATAAAAAAATTGTGTCGGCCAGCGGCACTAAAGTTGAACACGAAGAATAAATTAATTCTCCGAATTTTGGAAAAATTCTTTTGCATTGAGACTCAATATATGGAAATGTATACCATCCAATTGTGTACCGTATCCCGTGCACATAAAATTTAAAAATAAAACGTTTTATCTATTTTATATATTGTCGATGTTACAGTATTTTTTTTAAATGTCCGATCAAGGTCATCTACGAATTGTATGAATAAAGATTTTAACTACGCCCATTCTGTGAAATTCAGTAGTGTCGTTTAAATTATTTCTAAGGGTACATAAGATACCAAAATTCAAAACTAAGTAATTCACGGCAAATATCTGGAATTTTTTTATTGGTATAACCGGGTTACATAAGGTTTAACGATTAGTAAGTTCGGTAACCGGTGTGAATAAAATATTCCCAGTTACTGCAACATTTTTGTCAAATTAATAATTTGACATTTGTCAAATATTTATCTTGTCATAGTGTGATATATTTAATTTAATATCAATACGCCATTGATATGATACAAAATACGTTCACAAAAACATTCCCTTTTTACTTGCAATGAAAATGCCTAACTGCCAAAATGTTATAGAGTACGTGCACGTCACATTGACACCCATGTCAAAATTAGCTGAGTGGAAGCAATGAAAATGCCTAACTGCCAAAATGTTATAGAGCATAGGTTATAGCGTACGTGCACGTCACATTGACCCCCATGTCAAAATCAGCTGAGTGAAGTAAACATATGGTAGTAGGTAATAATTTAAATTTTTGGCATCAAGGTGGATCTGCAGGGTCTGTATCTGACGTGTGATATGATTCTGACGTTTAGCTTAATTTACATGGAACGTTATCACCGTTGTGGCCGTCAACCGTTCACGCCGTATACTCCATAGTGGGGATTTTAGAGGGAATTTCATATTTAGTAACTTCTGAAAAAACAAAAATAACTACATCTCTATGCTATCATCTGTCATCTATAGCTGCTGTTTACATTGCGACCACGAAAGTGAAAAATGAATATAAATATAAAGTACCGCGATTGTTTCTATATCCATAGTAAATACACAAATATGAGATTTTAGATTACACAATTCAACACAAATACGAAAACTTATATTTATACCATTCAGTTGGCTAACCTGATTTATGAACAACAAACTCAATATACGCAAGCGCAGCGGTCATAACGGCCGACAGAATAGAACACAGTTCTAATTTGACCTTGAACGGTTGCAACGTTCGCGCCATTAATCATGTTTGATTTTAGCCAATCAGAGTCGAGAACGGCCACAACGGCCGACGGTGATAACGGCGACAACGTTCCATGTAAATTAAGCTTTAGATAGAGGGGGACAGGGCACGCTATGTATTTCGCCGTAAGCAGACTTTCCAAATCATCATAGCGATTTTCGACCTTATTGGAACGCCAGAATCAGCTGTATCCGTATCGTATAGTCCGCCAGATGTGTTATGTACTTGTGCAGTCGGACGAATAAGTTTTCAATATCAACAAGCGTGGCGTCACCCACCACCCACCGCTTTTGTTACCATTTTGTCTTCTGACGTCGTCGTGTACGCATTTATTTTGATTTCGATTCAGTTTTCTTTGTTGTAGTTGTAATATATTAGTTTTATTAGTTTAGTTTTGTTTAGTTTATTTTTTATGCTTTTGTTTTTAAGTTTACTTTTTATACTTTAGTTTTATTTAGTTTATTTTTTATGCTATTGTTTTGTTTAATTTACTTTTTTATACTTTAGTTTCATATATACGTGTTTAGTTTTATTTATAGTTTTCTTAGTATTAAATTTTCATTTTTGATAAATTAGTTTTATTTAGTTTACTTTTTTATACTTCATTCATTTAAACCAAATTATTTACGAGTGACGAGTGTTTTGTTTGTTAAATTTCAATATGGGTAATAGATGTTGGTTGTGTAAAGAACAAGACCCGAAATATGTATATGAATACTTCTTTCGTATTTATTTTACATTTATAAAACGAAATCAAGATAATTTGTTCTTATCAATAATTAAGTATTTATTTAGATTTGGAAATCATAAGTTTTAATCATGTTTACTAAAGCTTGTAAAATATATTCTTTATACATAAATATTTGCAATTTATTTTTACTGTATAATTCATACTATACCTTTGATTTATAATTGTAGTGTATTCTTTAAATATTATTACTTACAATATATTTTCATTCTTGTTATGCAATTCATAATCTACTTTTGAATTTAAAATATGTAATATATTCTTTATTATAATTACATATTTGCAATATATTTTTGATAATATAAAATATCTAATTTATTTCGAAAATATAGACTGTTAACTCTACGTTAATTTCATCTAATTATATCTTTGATATCTAAATACTTATTTTTTTATATGTAAGCATTTTGTTATACATATATTTGTAATATAAAACTTGCATGATATTCTTCGTGTACAATAATTCATAATTTGTAAAACTATACATTTAAATCATAATTATGTAATTTTTTAACAGCCTTTTGTATAAAGCTATAAGCCAAGCTTTACAATAAATAAAGTATTATTATTATTATTAAAAGTCAACGAATACGGTATAAATACAAAAATAATCAATTTTAAAAACCAAGAAAATATTTGAAATATGTTGTATATATTTTATTTAACTTGTCCGTTATTGATATTATGTTTTTTTTTATGAATATTACTTCTTTCGTATTTATTTTACATTTATAAAACAGAATCAAGAAAATTTGTAGTTGTGAATCAAGTATTTATTTAGATTTGGTCAACTGTAACATAACAGTATTTAACTGGTCGACTATACGGATACAGCTGATTCTGGCGTTGCAATAAGGTCGAAAATCGCTAAGATGATTTGGAAACCTACCCGTGACTATGCCTTGTCTCCCCTCTATTCCTGACATCAAATAACAAATCTACTATAAATTAAAATAATATAGTGCCTTATATATTTTTAAATTACCTCAATATAATATAATAAATTATTTTAAATATCAACAAATCTAAAATATATCACATGTAAATCACATACTAGCGTATGTTTACTTCCATTCAGCTGGTTTTGGCATGAATGTCAATGTGACGGTACCTGCATCATAGCAAAATACGACAAGAGTACATTTAAAATATTTCATCATTCAGTACTTATCCATCTATTTTGAGCAAGGCATGTTCGTGTATTTCTAGGATATTTAAATGAGTACTTGCAAAAAAATTCACTCCAATGTTTCGTACGATTCAAATCTTCTCTAACGGAATACATAAAGGTCATTTTCCTTTCAAATTCAAATGATAGGGATGCTCAATAAAATGCGGTTACCATGTAACATAAAAAACGCCTTCAGTTGTATAGATAAGAAATATGTCTGATTTTTAAATATATTGAGAAGTGCGTCATCCGTAAGTTTTAAACATTTTTTTAAAACCAAACGTATATCATCTGACCAAATGGACTCATGTTAGCGAATAATAAATTTTCCGTAAAATGCAACTGCCGAGGATATTGTAATCTTAAAATTTGATCGATGGATTGCATTTGTCTATATTTTTCGCATTTCACTGTCGCGTGGAAATTTGAAAACATTAGCAAATTTGTGTATGCCCCTTCATATTGGCACACAGCATTATAAAACCATTTTTATACTTTTCTCCAAATCCTAAATAAACAAAAACCAGAAAAAATCTGGTACGAGAGCGTACAGAAAACTTGAAGATAAAGCGAACCACAGACTAAAAGCAAAAATATGTGTAAAAATTAGAAAACAAACAACACATATACGTGTTGTGCTCTATAATAGACTCAAATCCTAAATCTAATCTAGTATATAGATGTAACATTTTTATAAAAAATGCAACTAAATATTTTCAATTTTTTTTAGCAGATTTAGGAGCAATTATTACAATCCTAAACTAAAGCGTCATGGGCGATAACGCTGGATGTGGATGACGCTGAATTGCTGAACACCCGTCGCAGAATATTTTATTAAATATTACAAAAGACATTCATTGCAAACCAAATATTATACGAATACAATACATTTAATATTATTGGATATAGCGGTGGAATAATAAACACAACCACGAGCACAATTAAATATAATATATATTTATAGTCACTGCCAAATACAATTCTTATAATGCCCGTACTTAAGAGCATTCTCTACCCGTTTAATTTAACCACAAAAATGCCTTTCTTTGTATACCTATAACTCCAGTATTATATAAAAATTTAAATTAAAACTCAAATTACATTAAACGTAAAGGTTATATCCGTGGTTCTGCAGTGCCACTTTTTTTAAATTGTTGACGAATATGACAATAAATTTGGTAAAACTTCAACGAAATTCAAAGTTTCAACATCATTTTTTATAATATACACAACAAAAAAATTAAAAATTAGCGCTGCAGAAACCTAAATTGAACTTTCATGAACATGTTTTTATTTATATATCATTAATTTCATATCACATATTGTAAATATCGTACTACGATTTTGTCATTATAAATGATTTTAAATACGCTAGTAAGTATTGCTCTCTAGCGGCGTAGAATAGATTTAGAAAATCGATGGTGAGCACGTATAGTTTGCAGTATGATGTATTATTGAACAAACCTTTAACTATAAAGATTGTTCAACACGTGGTTTTTGTTATTATAAATAATACGAGCATGGAAATGTATAATATCAAAAATGGAAAATTTATAGCCGATGGAGACAGCAGCACCTATAAAAAAATTTAGAATGTTGTCCGTACAATAATTTAACTATTGAGAAAATAGAATACACTAACTATTTACTTCGTAATTTTTGTAACAAAATGTATCAGTTTGTACAAGATAATTGTTGTAAAGTTGTAAAAACAAGAATTGAAGGAAAAACTTTAAAGTTAAGAAATGCTGCAGTTGGAGCAGTAAATCAGTGGAAGAACCATACTAATCGATAATACGCCATAAAAAATTTGAAAAATGATGTAACAAATTCAATTCGTTGTATTTTTGGAGAACATTCGGAATGTGCGGATTATTTTTGCTCAAAGAAGAATGAAGAATACTTTTATAGAGTGCTCAAATTAGAATATCTAGCAGCTCACATCAAATTGGAAAAACTTGCACAACAACTAGCATTACACGCAAGAAGTTGAATACATAATTGCAATAGTAATGTCGTCGAACACTTTAATTCCATCGTAGCAAATTTGTTGGTGGCAAACGCATTAATTATTGTAACAGGATATCATACACATCGCGCTGATACAGAAGAAAAATACTGCGTCCAATTTTGCGATAATTTTCAAAAGGAGAGAAACAACTAACTGCCGCAAATTAGTTGAGAAACTATTATATAAATCTATTTCTGACATACCAGCTCTTTGTCATGGGAAAAAAAATGAAAATCATGCCATACAATGTATCGAACAGGGTTCTGGAAAACAACGGGGTACAAATATCATGCTCTACAAATTTTAAGAACTGGTTACTTACATGTTTAATTTTTTTTTTGTTTTTGATTTGTTGAAAAATATAATGAATTATACATAGTGTCTCTAAAATATTAAGGTATGAAAATAATTTAAATAAAAGACACACTAGAGATGTTAGAAATACACAAACATAAAAACTCGATTAACTCATATGCAGACATACAAAATCTAAGTATCATATACAATGGCATATTAGTGAAATACTACAGAAATTTAATAAAATAAATACGTGTTGCACCTTGCTCCTCCCACTACAAGAACCAACCCTGCGTCAAATTTATAATGACCTCTGAAATGAATGTATGTGTTTTATATCTATAGTTTACAACAAATCTAAAAAAAAAAAAATTAAATATGTAAGTAACCAGTTCTTAAAATTTGTAGAGCGTGATATTTGTACGTACCCATTGTTATCTAGAACCCTGATGATGGTCCAATTGAGACCGAAACGTCGGTATTGTTTATATTTTAATAAATAGTCTTCTAACAAAGGGCTGAATCTCCATTATTTTCACCTCTCTAAACAACTGGTATTGTCAAATACAAGGCCAGCTAAATATGTGCGTAATATGTGCATATTTGGTGTTTGGACTGGCAACGAAAAAATACCAATAACATAGAATTTATAAAATAAGATCCATCATTTTGGTCTCATGTGGTAACAAAGTCAGAAAGATTTTATTTTAATTGTATGTTACCAGAACTTGTTGACCCAGGCTATATTAGAAATGTGACTATTAAGGCCGTCGCGCACTTGAGCGACGCGAAGCGAAGCGACGCGAAGCGCGGCGAAGAGTCATATTTAGTGCCAACGCGCACTTGCGAGCAGTTTTCAACGAGAAACGGCCACGTTTGTTTCAGTTGGCACATAAGATGGACAGCTCGGACGAAGATATAATGATTGTGGCATCATTGTGTGAAGAAGCCTAAATTCAAGAAGAGAAGAAAAGGCGGAGGATGTGGGTTCATCCCATTAACAAAAAAAGAAAAACATGCCATCAAATTTCATCAATATTTTCGAATGGAACATGAGAATACTCGGCACATTGCATGTCGTATAGCTCTTTATATTTTGATACCAAAATTACTAATTTTCTTCATTGTTAAACATTTTAACCTAATCTCTCCGAAATGTTTTGTTATGGTTATTATTCTTCAAGGAAGGTATTAAATTTTGTTCTAAATCAACTATTTCCGATACGTCTCGGGCGTATTTGCTCTATTTCAGGTAGCTGCGCTATCGCACACTTTAGGTCAGCGAAGCGCCGAGCAGAGAAGAGCAGAGAAAAATATTCTCCCCGAAGAATTCCGCCGGGTCGCTTCGCTGCTCTTCTCTTCGCTGCTCCAAAATGCGCGTATACCCATTATAATATGTAGAATGAAAAAACTGCTCTTCGCCGAGCTTCGCTTCGCGTCGCTCAAGTGCGCGACGGCCTTTAAGGTCCGCAGTATATTACTGAAGCCAAAACGCAACAACAAAAGAAATGTGTTAAAAAAGAATTGATTTATTTGATGTACTTATTGCATAAATATATTTCTTTTTAAAATAAATGTGTTTTCATGTACACCTATATAAATATTTCATTTTCAATATACCTACATGCATTTCATATATAAAAACTTTTTAAATATTCTTGACGTATATATTCCATGAAGGTATATACTATTTTCAATGTTTAAATTGCAATTTGAATATGTCTCTCTTTATGCCGAGTCACCAAAAGGATAAGTTTCCTTGCAGCGTGCCTTCTGACCATGCTTCAACCCCCTCGCCAAGAAATACAGCTCAGACTCCCTACACATTATTATACCTCTACAGCATATAATATAATTATATCCTGTCGTCTCGCCACTACTTACAAACGACTGAAAACTATGTATGACCACTCTATGACAGCCTAAATGTATACGCCCATTCCGCGCACATGGCTTAACCCCCTTTATACCGACCCCGCAGCGCACCACTAGCATAAAGTGTACAGAATCCTCTTAAGAGCATTATGTACTCCTGTACTAAAATATGAAGCGAAAATTCAAATAAATTGTTCCTGTACTAGAACTATTAACATTTTAAAAAATTCAACAATAGACGAACGTACTTCTGATATGAACCTACATTTATAAAAATAAATTATCAAAATCTATTATTACTGGACTTTGATTTTAATAGGACACCGAAAATTTAGTAGCATTTCTTGCTTACCCATTAAAATCAAAGTCAAATACTAATAGATTTCAATAATACTTTTTTTTAAAGCAGGTTCATATCAGAAGTATGTTTGTCTAATATTGATTTTTTTAAAATGTTAATAGTTCTGGTACAGGAACAATTTATATGAATTTTCGCTTCATATTTTAGTATAGTAGTACACAATGCTCTTAAGGTGAAATGATACCCCTGCCCGCGAAATTCAAAATTAGTGAATAGGTTTTTCATGTTTTATTTAAAATTGTGTAAAGTAATATGATCTCTTCGTATACAATAATAAAAAGGAAACAATTTGTCATGAAAATAAAATAGTTTCAATAATCTTTGTATCTATTTATTCACCCAAAACAATAATTTAAATATTATTTTTAAAATATCTTCAGTTCTAAATTTTAATTAAATTTGCATGAAAAATTTGTAACAGGATAGGGAATAAAATATGTGAAAATAAAAAAAAATGAACTTCGAGAACAATTTTAAAAATACAAAAAACCTACTTTTTTCATACATTTTAATGTGTTTCTTCTATACTAAACGTTAAATTTTGTTTAAACTTTAATATGTTTTGAAGAATTATGTTATACAAATCATATAAAAAAAAATCGAAAATTAAACTTCGAGAACATACTTAAAAAAAATAAAATGTTTAATTTTATTTTTTTTCTCAAGTGTCTGAAGTTCTAATGTTAAATTTTGTTTAGTGTTAGGTACTATACATATTTCTATATGTCTCAGATAAGTATTTTAAATATTTATCTTTTAATATAGAATATATTCGTAATTTAAACAAATTCGGTAAGTATTTTCATGAAATATAAGGATGTGGCGCTATGAGTAGACCTAGCGGTGAATAGATAAACTATAATGAAATCGGCGGCTCTATATTTCGTCCCGACTTTATACATTGTCTTACATATTGTTCGCAGCATTTATTTTATATTGCGTTTGCGTTTCGTAGTGTAAAATTGTATTTTGTTGTCTATTGTATTCACGTGTGTTATAATAATGGCAAGCGAGCAGCCAAAGTTATTTTGTCGCAAAAAGATCAGCAAACGAGGTTCTAATTTCTTAAAATCGGGGTAAATAAAAACATTTACATGCGGAGATATTTACTTGGTGTACTCGTATATGGGTATATATGGCGCGACCGAATGAGGAATAATTTCGTGTATGAAGAATAGGCTCGTATGTGTTTACTTCGCGACGTAAAGCTAGAGGCGAACGACAAATAATTGTCAAAGAGCGCCAGGCGCTTGTATCTTGCAAAAAAAAAATTTGGACGTTAGGAAAGTAAAAAGATCCTTTCGCATATGCCATGAGTTATTAAAAATTCAGCATCGGTTGACCGGCGCTTGTACGTATTTAGTAGAATGCTCAGTGCTACGAAAAGCGTCAAAAAATAAGTTTTGTGGGGGAGTCGGTGTAACAAGCTGGAATTTTCACACATGAAAGTTAATGACCTAACAAACCAAAATTTCGAATTTGTTAAACTTGAAGCCTGGCAAAAGGGCACTACAATCAAAATTTGAGGTAGCGATAAAATGATAAAGAGAACATAATATTTTTTTTTTTCAAATTAAAAAAATATCAACTTTCGTGGGTGATCTATTTTTAATTATTTAATACGAGATACATTGAGGCTTACGAGCTTGAGAAATTTGAATGAAAGAATGATGGAAAAAATCAACCCAAATTAACCAATTTTTATGTTTACACCAGATTATCTCAAAAACTAAACCGTAAATCAAAAGAATAGTATTCTTTATAAAAGCTTCTTTGGTCTTCTGAGGACATAGTGGTGTATTTTTTATAATATTTCAAGGTATAGCAATCGAATTATGTTATGATATATAAAATAATACGTTTTCTTATAATTTTACGTTGGTCGAGCGTCAAACGTTCCCACCAATGATCTCATAACTCTACACTACGCATCTTGGCTTGAAACACTGTTATGAACATGTGAGTGAGAAGGAGAATACATAAGACTGCGTGTATGACTGCGAGGGTAATTTCCCCCCCCCCCCTTCCCTGTCGCATGACCTAGGGACATATATTCAAGCGAGTAATAAGTTTTATGTTTTATGCTGAATATTATTAGATATTTTATAATTTTTTGACATATATTAAGTAAAATTATGCTTTGCCATTTATAATATATTTATTTCATTCAATTAGAAAATAAAATACAGACGAAAACTAGAAAAACGAATTTGTATATAAAACAAGTAAAGCTTACACATGAATTTTTGTACATAACTAATTATAATTAGGTACTAAATATTATTACTTATTTCTATCATAAAAAAAACAATAATGAAAGTTACAAATAAAAACTTAGAAAAACATTTTATTGAACGAGTAAGGAATATACAATGAAAATATTAACTAGTAAACTTAAAAATGAGTAGTCGCCGCACAATACCTTCCGTCAATCCTATGTATTATATACAAATTCCATACATAAATTTTCTTGCAAGATTCTAAATTTCCAGTAATATTATTTCATGCAAAACGCACTCGACACTGACATCTTACCTAGAGGTGACGGAAGGTAAAAAAATTACAAACTGTATAAAACGCAAAATATAAAAACTACAAGTAATAAAGCTATTCATGAAACGAACTAAATTTAAATGAACTAAGAAAAAAACAATTACAGGCCTGTAACTAAAATTTGATGAGTAATTTTTTGCCTTATTCTTATTTTAGCCTCATGTGGTGTAGTCTGATTTTGAAAAATAATTGCAAAATTTAATTTATAATTTGCAGTAAATGATTATTTAATGAGTCCTGGTCAAGTACATGGTTATTGAGGGTTGGAAAAATAGTCTCTAATATTAATTTCAAAATAACATTCCTGTAAAATTTGCTGTACCTCTAAAAGTAATTTCTTCGATTTTACATATATTTAATACATATTTCGAAGGCATCGTTAGTCCACTGCGATTTTTTCTATTTATTAATTGAGACACTGAATATCCCTGCCCTAATTTCGCCGAACATTCTGTGCATTGAATTTATTTCTTTAATTTTTTCATAATAAAACCACATATGTAACCTAATACACCATTACAATATGTACTAACATTGGGGATTATGAGGTCTTGTAGACTAAAATTATTATTCGAAATTAAAACGTCTGTATTATTACTGTCATTATTTTATTCATCCTAATAGCTAAGCCGTGAAAAGATATTTTTCCTCCTTTTTTGCACGATTTGTGCACTCAAAGGCACTGCAATACATCACCATTATAAAAATATATTGCAATTGAGAGATAAAAACGGGGGCTTTACTTGGATTCATACTCATACAGCAAAAATAATTAATTTATAAGATCGTTTTACTGGTAACTTTTTACTACAATTTATAGCATAGCACGAAATCAACAAATGAATATTTTAAATAAGGTATAAATAAAAAAATATATATAGTAATTATTTTTTTGTTAAATATACAGGGTATAACAGAAATAAGTATATTAAATTTAACCAGTGACAGAACTCGTCAAGTGCAACAGTATTTCTTAATAACTTTTTTAAATGTAAACTATAACTACGATATTCTCCTTCGTTCTAGTCTGCAAAAATACAATAACAAAAGTATATAGTACAAACAAAAGAATGACTTTTATAATTTAATATTGAATAATTTTATATAAAATTAAATTTTGAAAAAATCGTCTCGCCTAAGGGCCCAAAAGAAGGCTAGGATCCACTGAGAATTTTCTCATCATCTCGGTGGATTCAGTCCGATCCTGATTTTTATGTATGAAACACTGGAAATTTCGCAGAAAACTACCCGTTCTATACACACACACTGCACAAGCTCTGCTATAGTAACCCTACCACGTGACATACACTACCTGTCGCTCTCTAATGGTTAAAACACAATCTCTCTCTCTCTCTCTCTCTCTCTCTCTACGGCGCATCTACAGAACAGTTACGAGATCATTGGTTTCCAGTACAGCGTTATATTCTATCTCTTACAGTCTCCAAAGCTTCGTCTCCGTCTCTCTCACATTCTCGTGCACGACGAATGTGTGATTGTATGCTTCACGATTTCAATTACTCAATTACGCGCTTTTGGGGGTATATTTTCTCTTGTAGCTTGTTGTTTGTAACTAAATAAATAATAGTATACTCTACAACTACAACAAGTATTGGAATAAGCCATTCCAAACATGTTGCAGAGTACTTTTTCCAACAAAATTTAGAAATGATTCGAAAAATGTAGCTTACTTACGAGAATAATATTTTTTTTTAGGAAACAAACAATATTAATTTAAACATGTCATAAATTGCTTATTACGCAATTCATATCTTTGTTTAGATTTATTTGGTAATAACTAGCTCTCCGTTATTTCATATTTGTCTTTATTACCTACCACTTGATATTTTTCTCGACAAAATATTTAGTTAATTTTCCAAGTAATATATTATTATTTAGCTAAACTTATTATTCTGACGTCAAACGCGAATTCAGAAATAAATAAAACAAGCAGACGTTACTATAGCATCCCAACCATAATATTTGATATACACAATATAGCAACGCATGCGCAGTAACAAAATGAAAGGGAAATTATATTGTACAGTGTCCAGCATAAAGCGTAGTATGTACCAATATCTTCCGTAAGCACGAATCCGAACGAAGAGGAGCGAAGCTTGCCAAGCGGTTATTGAAGTAGTTGCACGACTGTACAAATGATTATTTAGCTAGAATTATAGTATTATTTCTCTCTTTTCATCAGGCTATCGCATGTTATCTTGTAAGCAACCTAGATGAGTTCCTATTTCGGAGACCTGTACCTACCGCGCTAATATACCGCTGAACACATACTGATTTGTCGGAAGCCGTGCGTAATTATTCTAAACGGAGTTATGCCACACTGTTTGTTCGAATGATATTAATTCCAACATAATTTGTAGTGGTGGAATGTGTAGTTCCTAAAATAATGTTGGAGAAAATATTTTATATGCCATGTTTTTAATAGTGTATTATAACTGAGGTGGGATGTTTCATTATAGCTTATAGCCGAGGGCTTATGTGTATTACCGAGAGGCGAATCCTTGAGGTGAGATACAGCGCGAGGCTGTAATGAAACTCCCATCGAGGTATTTTATTCACAATCATCCTCTTTTTAAATCAATAATTTTCAGAATAAATCATTGAGTTAATATTTTTTGACAGCTATATTAAAATTTGTTTGGCCTACCTTATTATAAGGATCTATGACAATAGTACTAGGCAACCCCTACATAAACATTTTCAACCCGTGGGGTGGAAGTGAAATCTACGTTTTCGCACCCAAAAGATTATCATTACAGTTAGGAATGGCGTATTCCCAACCTCTAAAAGGTTAGGAATCGACATATTATTATAATAATTGCAAATAAACTTAATATTTATTAAAAAGTAGACAAAACATTTTTTTCATTTTGGTATTACTACAATGTATAAGGTAGGCGTTGCCTTTTTGCCTACCATAGCGAGTCGCCACTGCTACGGATAACATATTTAAATAATTTGTTGGTCATCGAATTGACGAAATACAAGAGACAATAAAATCCGGCAAATAGCGACAGGTTAGCATTGGAAGAAAATATGGCAGGTGAAGTCACAAAATGGTCTAAATTGTCATTATTAAGAAACAATGAACGATGGTTGTATGGTCAAGAATTTTTAAAATTACCAAAAGAAAACTAGTCATGTGGATTTATACACGAGAAAATATATGTGACCTAAAAAGGAATTAAAAGAAGTTACAAATTCCGAGTGGTGTCAAGTGCACTTGGAAATTTAAGAATTTTTTTAAATGCAACGATTTTTGAATATTTATATATATATTCGATTCCTACGCAACTGTTCACGCGCTTGTTATTGTCGATGTATTCCCTCTACTCTCTTTATCATTCGACTTCTATCTTATCTTATAGCAGTCACAGCGATGTGGCGTCTCCAGCAAATTTCATCAACTTAATAAATATTTTTGGGTATTACTAATTTCAGAGAAGAATGCAAAAATAGAGAATTTTTTTTTTAAATGAAATTAACCCCTATTTACATAAATATGTTATTATATTAATATAAAAAAGGATTTAATTATTTTGAAAATATTTGGATAAATTTATTCTTATCGTACAATACACTAAAACTGAAAAAATAAGGAGAAAGTCTTCAACTTCAGAATATTCAAAACCAGAATTGCATGCACAGAATCATTCATATCCCGAATATTCAAAAACAGAATTGCGCATCACCAGAAAGCGTTTCGCCCGAATCATTCAATGACCGAATACGTGGGCGTGGTTTGGAAAACGCTAGGTTGAGAATCGCTGCATTATACGATGATTTCATTTAAATGCAACCTTATGAAAATTATTGTACATAGTTATACGTAAAATGACAAGAAATATGTGCAAGAAGAATGAATGACATTATTCCGATGAGATTTGAGATAACACACGTAATTTTGAGTGTTCATTACGATAACTTCAATGTCCAGAGATTCACAACACTGAATATATGTACGTACGTTTGTGTGACTGACAGCAGCTGAAAAATTTGTCAACATAACCTATAAAAATAAATATTCCTTTCATTTTCACAAATTTTCTGTTTTGGCACTGAAGTTCCTTTTTATCATCATATGGTTTATTTCCTCAGCCTTACGGCCTCGGCAACTAAATTCCACATTCATGATAAAAAGTAGAACTTCAGTACCTACCTTAATTGATACATAAATAACTATTATTCTGAAAGTACGAACACATATTCACAATGAAAAGCTTGTACGTATCTATGACATGATGAATAATTAGCAGAACCATTCGGATACTTATGTACAAGAAGGTATAATAGGGCTGTTACAATCATTTTTATATGCTTTCTAAATATGAAAACTGAAAATATTTCGAAATATTTATTAGATATTTTACAAAATATTTTTGAAATTTGGATATTTTGAAAAAGTCACGTGTTCTGTTTTCTTTGCGATCCTCAAAATAAGCATTTACTGCTTCGATGGCTTCTTCGTTGGATCGAAATCTCTTTCCAGTGAAGAACGTTTTGAGTTTCGGGAAAAGATAGAAGACCGGGGGAGCTAAATCGGACGAGTACGGTAGATGGGGGACGATTTCAGTTGGGTCAATTTTTATTGAGCAATACGACTTGAGCATTGTCGTGGTGAAACAAACTCTTTTTCTTTGCCATTCCCAGGCGTTTTTCTTGAATTGCTGCTTTCAGCTTGTCTAAAAGTGTGGCGTAGTATTGACCAGTTACAGTTTTTCCTTTATCAAGAAAATCAATTAGCAGAATGCCTTTGGCGTCCCAAAAGACTGACGCCGTTACCCTTCCTGCGAATGACGTAATGTATGTACTAGGATGTCACAGAAGAGGGGGTTGTTTTTCATGACTATTTGGCGCCAATTTTTTTACCTCCCGCTACCCTTGGTAAGGGAGGTATAGGGATCGTGCTAAAAATCGCATATCGAGATTTTGGTAAACGACCACGTTTTAAGGTGCCACAATCATATTTTAACATTTTCACGATGATGTATGTGTGTGTGGATCCTCTTTACGCTCTAACTCAAATACTATCGTTCAGAAAATTTTGAAACCTTGTATTTCTACTTTACTCTTATATGGAAAGATGTCATTAGATTTTGGAGTAAATCAGATAACTAGAAATGGCATTTTACTGGAAGCTCAAAATAGTTTTTCTTCGAAAAATACCTTTAAATGTTATTTTTTCGAGATTTGTTATTAAAAGAATTAAAGTTTTTAATTTTTTTACATGCTTGCGTTAACACTTTTTGTATATATTTTATGGGTAAATTTCTATAATTTTAATCCCGGAGCCTACGCTTTAAACACAACTCCATAGTTATACAGTTCAGATCTCAAATGTATGTAACTGACTGATATGTCACTGGTAACAAATTAATCATTTCAAATAATAATAGTAACGTTTTAAAAAGAAATTAGTAAATGGAACAATAATTATATGGAAAGGAACTTAATACTGTTTCCAGCATAAGTAAATATGTAGGTAAGATAAAATATATAATATATCATCACGGTATATTACCCATTGCTGGATTAGCCAATATGCTTTGTACACAGATGTCAGTAATAATGATAACATATTTGTACCACAGTATAAAAATACTTCAACCAGTAGCGACACTTCGCATATTTCATGATACCAAAATTTGGGTAGACGTGGCCAGTTCTGCTGATGAGAAGATGGCCGCTCGCTCACAGCCACTTGTCTGATTGTTGTTGTTATTGTCATTTTCACGTATAAAATGAGTAGAAAAAAGAGAGGTAAAGTTATGTGTGCTATGAAAAACTGTAAAAACTTTTACAGTGTCGGTGGAATGAGTTTTTTTGGATTTCCTACAGACCTAGAAAGGTAATATTTAAGTTTTACATTAATAACCAAGCTTACATTATTTGTATTTCCTCACAAATATTTGATAAAATTGGATTGCCGTATGCGATTATTTTATGCACGAATTTTTATAAATAGAAATTTAAAATCATCCAAAGGGAAACGGAAGCAAATTATAGTAAAACATTTGTAATATTATACAAAATAAAAATATTTGTATTTATAAAATATAGTTTTATAATATATTTAATATAATTATACTTATTTGTAACCAATGAAATAATAAATACCGTACTAATATATCATTCGCAAATGACATTTGTTTAAATTCCCGCCACGTACCGCTTATACCAAGATGGCCGCTTACTCCATTCGATGCGACATGAAGATCAAAGGTGCCGACAACATGTGTCGCTACTGGTTAAGTATTTTTATACTGTGTTTGTACCGTGCGGGCGTTTACCAGGTGTCACCTCACGAGCACTTATTGCTGGCCTGGAGAGTGCACCACAGGGGTAATTTTTGTGCCATTTAAAATTCGAAATATTTGGTGTCGGTCTGGATCGAACCCGATATTTAAATTTAATTTAATTTTTAGTATTTACATGAATAAAAATTGAATTATACGAGAGATATTGAGTTGGCCACATCAGATTTATATTTAATTATTTACGAAAATAAGAAATTATTAAAAAAATATATTACTAAAAAAATATTGCATAAACTTTTATTTCAAATACTTTTCGAAAAATGTGAAACAGGTTTATTATCTGTTTGGCTTATATTACATCATACATAATGGTATATAGATTGTAACATATTTATAAAAAATGCAACTAAATATATTCAATTTTTTGATTTAGCATATTTAGGAGCAATTATTACAATCCTAAACTAAAGCGTCATGGGTGATAACGCTGGATGAGTGGATGTGGATGACGCTGAATTGCTTAACCCCGTCGCATAATATTTTATTAAATATTACATTAAAAACAAGACATTCATTGCATACCAAATATTATACGAAGACACATTTAATATACGAAAATTATTTATATTGTGATGTACCTACCTACCTATTTTTTTTTTTTTTTTAATAATTGTGAAAATGTAACATTTACTGTTACAGTCTATAAAATGTTCATAATAAAAGTTTCCTACGGTAAATACAAAATATTATGTAATTAAGGAATAATATGTTATATGTTACGTACGATTTTTAAAATTTTGTTACTTATTATTCATTCACTTCATCACTTTTCTCTCTTGCAATACATTATTAATATTTCATACAAATAAAATATCTTTACGTCCGTTAATACTTTTAATGTCCAACTAGTTTATTATTATGTTAATAATAACTCCGTTCCTATGGAAATTACATAACAAATAACGCCCTAGGGCATTATTTTTCAAAAATAACGCCCTAGGGCAATATAAATTTGATGTAATTAAAGTTCCTAGATTTTCAAATTTCGCGGTTTTTATTGATGGACGTTCGCGCTATAGTAATCTAGGGACTTTAGATGTTATGAAAAAGACACAAAATAGTTCACTGTTTAAGAAGAATAATCTTTATTTTCAATATAATCATACAGAAAGAATACTTATTTAAAATGAAAAACACAATTGTCAAATTTACCCGACAACACAATGCCTTCGTATTCTTTTGTACTCAAAGTTTCTGAGGTATTTATGTTAGACATAACCTGAATCGTAGATTCTTTTACTATTGTGTTAGTGGTACTTGCTTTTATTCCAGCTACTAAGCAAGAATTTGTCTGTTTGGAACATTCGCTATTATCTACGTAGCTTCGGGCTACCGATGTACTTTTCCATCCATCTAGTCTCATTAGGCTTTCTGTATTGCCACCAGCATCAGAATGAAGAGTTGCTGATGTGCGTCTCAGGCAGTGCCCTGTGTATAATTTTGCATCTGCCAAACCTAAATATGTTGCTATTGACCATGGGATGTTTCCAAAAGTATTTTTACCGACAGGTATTGTACTCACTTCGTTTTCTGTCATCCATTTTTCAAATCGGCTGTATTCCTTTTCATAAACTTCTCGAGTTTTTTGAGGAACAAGAGTTTCAATCGCTTTTGCAGCTTTCAACAATACCTTTTCGGGTAATTCTTCGGTCATTTTGACAAAGGTGTTATGCAGTGTAGCGTCGTTTTGATAAATAAACAAACTGTATTTATTGAGAAAAAGTACATCGCGTTACTTAGTTACAGTGTTCAAAACAATTATATTGTTGTCGAACAATCTGATAAGCAACAAAAAAATACAAAATACATTAAAAAATTGTGAAAAAACAATAAATTAGTTGGACATTAAACGTTGAAGGCACCTCTGGAGTTAAAGGAACAATAACGCCCACGGTCGACGAACAACCCTCGGGCCAGAGGCCCTCGGGAAGTTCACTGTCGACCTTAAGCGTTATTGTTCTTATAACACCCTTGGTACCTTAATAACTATAAAATTATTATTATACGTTCAATAAAATGTTCTATTTTCATTTGCTATAGGCAAAGAGTTAATGCCAGACGACATGTTTTACTTTTAGGTTTATAACTTGGAGCAAAGTATGACTATTACCAAATAGATGGAGACTGTTAAATGAACAAATATTTCTACTTTATCGATTCAGCCATAATTATTCATTTCAGCGTACACTAGCGCTCGCTTCGGCGTAGAAACAAAATAAAAGGGAGTATCATTTCACCTTAACGTTAACTGTGACCCCTCAGTAATTTGTTTCAAGTCCGAGGCGAGCGCTAGTAGGCATTATTTTATAGCACGTCGATATAGAAGAAACCTTTATATTTGCTAGTTGTAACTGTTGGACAATTGCCATACTTATATCCAAAACATAAACCAAAATTCAAAGAATACGCAAGTAATAATCCTTATTCTTCACTTTGAAATTTTAAAAAAGTTGAAATCAAAACAATATATTTCAGAAATATAAAAAATGTTTAAAAATAGATACATACTATATCGCCATTATATAAATATCTCTAAAATATCGTTCAATTTTATTTTATATTAGTTTGCAATAATTTAATACGATATTTTTATTGCAAAAGTACATATACATAACAATAGTTTGTTTATAAATAAAAATATCATCACGGCATATTACCCATTGCTGGGTGTGCCAAAAATACAAAACATACACATAATCATTGTGTTATTATCATGTATTATTAGGATAAAAAAAAAAGAATTATGCATTTTTATTAAATCCATATTTTGATTATTGTAATCAATTTTTATCATTGTTAAAACCAATTTTTTTATTTATAAAATATTGTTATCCATTTCAATATCTATCTTATATTTCCAATTACAATAATTTAGAATTAAGCTTCTTCTATAAAAAAATATTTAAAGTATTTTTCTTTTGTGTCAACAATGTGTTCATTGTTTGGTTTTTTGTTTTGTTTATATCAAATATTCGTGTCAAAATGAATTTCTTAAATGCTAACGATCGAGTGAATCTTATAAAAATGTATTACAATTCGTAATTAATTCATAAATAAAAAATAAATAATACATAAATGGAATATGTAAACAAATAAATTAAATATGCTGCCCTCCCGTGGTAAACATATTACACAAAATGAACACAGAACACACAAAATGAACCGTTCAATGGATTCACTGTTTTCACTGAACCTTCCAATGATTTGTTTATTTTTTAAAACTTGTAAATTCATTCACATAAATAATCCCAATAGCTCAGTCACAGCCTTCTCTAACATACAAGCCGTGCTGCTGACACTTGACAACGCTGTTGAGAGTTCTACTGTCGAAGATTTGCGCGCGTCGACTCGTATGTGCATTGTATTTTTGTATTTATTTTTGAGTAAAACCCAAAAAAGTATGTTTTGTTCAATTTTATAATTTCCAACGATGTTGTCTTACTAAGTAAAAAATATTCTTGAATTAAATAACAAATTAAGAGTGAAAAACATAACTTTCAATAACATACGAGAAGTTTCTAAAGGATTTTATTTACTAATTAAACAAAACTTGTAAAGTAATCTTTGCTGATCGTAAAATGCATACAGTGAGCTACAATGTCTAATATTAAAATATTTTATTACATCTTTTGCATTATTGTATAGGTAAATGCCTCATCACTGATGTGTACCAGGTTGAAAATCGAACTATAGTTCGCAATTAAAAAAAGAAGATTATCAAGCTACTTTTAGTTTTCCAAAGAATCCTGAATTATACAAAAAATGGATTAAAGCTATTCCACGAAAACAATGAACCCCTACGTGTACATCAGTAGTGTGTGCAAAACATTTTTCAGAAGGTGATATTATTAAATATGATAAATTATTGAATAAAAGTGATGGAACATAATCATCAATTGTTTCTTAGGCAACCAAAGCTGGTGGAAAATGCAGTACCGTCCGTGGATAATGAATATACCTTAAACATTTGTAAAAAGAGGCTGTAATGATATTTAGGTGTTCACAATTACTCGAAAGTTTCATGAAACAGCATTTATTCTTACTAAACCAACGTTTCGGTGCACCCTTGCACCTTTTTCAGTGTAGTAAGATCTTAGCGCATCCATTTGCTCTTTGAATTTTTTGTACGATGTTTAATAAATTAACTGAATGTTTGTACGAATGTATTTTGTGTACATGATTTGTAACAATTTGTAAGATCTTACTACCCTGAAGAAGGTGCAAGGATGCACCGAAACGTTAGTTTAGTAAGAATAAATACTGTTTGACTGAATTTTCGAGTAATTGTTAACACCTAATCACATCACAGTCGAGAAATCACCCACAATTGTAATGATAATATTTATACACATGTATGCTATCTTGCAATACATTATTAATGATAATGATTTAGAATATAAATTTCTTAGATGTAAGCATCAACAAAATTTATTATGCGAACTGAGCATTCTCAGTCTGAAAAATGATTTCTATTCTGACGATTTTCGCAATATTTGTGTTTGTGGTAAGGGCTATATACATATTATGAATATGTTAAGTAGTGTTTTTGCCAACATATTGCTTAACAATTATGTAAAAAATAAAAATAATTGCAAACATGAGCAACGAAAAATATAGAATCATGTCCAAAAAATAAGAAAAGGAAACTAGGTACATACTTTTAAGAAGTAATTGTAATTTTAATACAAATAATATATTTCTGTACACTACAGTATTAAAATTAAATGTAGGATTTAGTACGTAATAAATATGTATAACATAATTATGTGTATTTGTTTCTATAAATACAAGCGATACAGCGGTGATCCAGTATGACGGTAAGAACACCGAAAACAGATTTTGCGCTGTTGCCATTCGAACAGCATGGCTTGTATATTAGAGAAGGCTGTGGCTCAGTCAGTGCTGAGTGTAAGGTAAAGCTAGAGGTGGCAAGCATACTCTGGGATTCGGAAACTTTCGGGCAAGTTCGGTGAATTATACTCATTGCCTGAAGCACGTAGCTTTAGCGAGCACAAATCTTACTGCACAATTTCTA
The DNA here is from genome assembly GCA_951394225.1 of Harpalus rufipes. Lineage (NCBI taxonomy): Eukaryota > Metazoa > Arthropoda > Insecta > Coleoptera > Carabidae > Harpalus > Harpalus rufipes. The sequence goes on from OX596280.1 coordinate 25,164,447, forward strand.
TAGCACGTATTTCAATGTTTTGGGGTACTCCTGACAAAACTTGCTTACTATCGGGAAAATAATTATAGTCAGTCGAGTTTGAAACTCAATAACTTGTTTAAAAGAAATTTAAAAAAATAATGAAACAAACTTTCTTTTATACAGGCTGACACTGAAAAACGGGCCACTCAAAATAACTTACTTTGTTATTTATAATTATTTTTTAATTCTCTTTGCATATTTGTAAACTAGGTTTACGGGCTCAGAAATTATGGTATTTGGCATGATGGTAGCGCTTCCAATTTGACGGGAAGTGACATTAACTTTCATATTTGAAATGAGGCAACCTTTATATTTTTATACATTTGGAATCTAAGTAAAATTACGAATACAACGATATACTTAAAGTACATTTTTATTGAAGAAATGAACTATAAAAACGTAAGAGAAAATTATGAATATTTAACCTGGTAAGCCATTAATTAGGCAAGCTGTGAAAATAGTTGAGATAATATTAAGTAATGTTTAAGTTAATTGTTTAAATAGTAAATTATTTTTGTAAGATTTCATATTTTGTTACAAAAAATGATCAATTTGTTATCACAGCCTACCTGATAAGACTTACCAGGTTAATTATTCATAATTGTCTCATACGTATTTGTAATTTATTTCTTCAACACAAATGCACTTCAATGATATTGTTGAATTCGTAATTTACATAGATTCCAAATATGTATATAAAAACATATAGAATGTTCCATTTGAAATATGAAAGTTAATATCATTTCCGGTTAAACTGGAAGGGCTACCATCATATCAAATACCATGATTTGTGAGCCCCTAAGCCTAGTTTACAAATATGCAAGGAGAATTAAAAAATAATTATAAATGAAAAAGTTATTTTGACTAGCCCGCCTTTTCAGTGTCACTCTGTATACATTCTTACCTATTTATACTAATTTTCAAATTTTTAAATTAATTAATACAGATAATATGCCAACATATGTGAAAAATGACACCAATTTTTAGAGTTTTAAGTGATACTCAACTCTCAACTTTATTGGTGTTCAATACTAATGTGTATAAATTCTTAAACACACACACACACACCCATATACACATAGACATTATTGCGAAATTGATGATATCTAATCCCATAGACCTTTAAATTTACTTATTTATGAAAATTTCGATATATGATTTTTTCACGATTTCTATACCTCCCTTATCTATGGTAGGCGGGCGGTACATATCAGCGAGAGATATTATGGTAGCCATAAAAATGTATTACATTACTTTATATTTTCTGTTTGGTACATCATTTAACGAGGTGCAAAATAAGATAAATTGCGAGGCAAGTTGTCACCCATTGTCCCGCCAATATAATAAAACGATAACACCACTGTACGACGACAAACTAAACTGAATATTCGTTAGGAAGGATATTTACCCTTCCCAATAAATTTTCGGTACGATGAAATTTCGTTGTAAACAATTCTGTGAAATTAGGGGTAAAATCGAATACAGTAATACCCAGAAGTTACGCGATAGGTGGGACCGACAAAAATCGCGTATGTCGAATTTGTGTCGGGGTACAACTTTACATACAAATACATGTATTACATATTTAATTGGGACCAAGGGCTAAAAAACTACTAGTTTAGAAAAAAACCAATCAAACATATTACAAAATAAAATATAGAACTTTAACCAAAAAATGATTTATTGTTAAATACTGTAAAATTTATGTTAATTGATAAAGTAATGGAAAACAATAAATAGCTAATATTATAATAGTAGTTACCATAATTTATGCATAAATAGTTTTATGCCTTGTGTCAAGTATATGCACATGACATTACCTGTGAAATAGCGGCCCGACCCTTCACAGCTGGATGGCTGGATATTTTGCTGGGGATTTGACAAGGTTGGGATTAGGAAAATTTTAAAGGATGATTATTTTCAAAGAAATATAATATTTTTCAAATATGATTATAATTTACCAGTCCAAAACAATAATTATACTTTTGTGTACCCGTACATGTATTGGATCTGAAGTCAATAAACAAATAAAAAGTGAACTAATTTTGTTTGTAACTGCATTCATTTAATAATTTTATGAAAGCTATTATTTAATAGGTACTGTAATGACAATAAATTGTTATAAATACGTATTTTTCTTATTGATTAAAAAATTATATATATGCGTATATATATTTATAAATGCATTTTTTTAAATAATTATAAGCTTTATTCGTCAAAATAATCTTACTAAATAAATTTTAGAAGCAGAATTTTATTCTCTATAACTTTTATTTGAAGCATTTTTACCTAAAATAATTAGGGAAGCAGGAAATTACAACAGTATGTTTTTACATGTTAAGTCGTATGTTCCGGGGTCGCGGTCACCACATTTTCATAACCATTTTAAATTGGTAATAATACGGTTTTAAAGTAACTTGCTGTTCGCGGCATTAGAAACAAGATAGCCGGTAATATTGTATTAGTAGTACAACTACTACTCACTTAGCTACTCGTGGCGCCTGGTACTTGCACAGGAATTATGAAAATTTCTGTGACTTTATAATAATTTTTTTACAAGTACCAGGTACATTATTAAACTTTATAAAATATCTATGTTGAAGGTAATATAATATATTTTGTAGTAAAAATTGTAAAATTGCAATTTTCATTTACGTTTCAAAGAAAAAGTTAGAAACGCCTTATTTTTGTCAAACTTTGTCTTGTAACAAAAAACTGTACTGCTTAAATTTGTTAAAAAAAATAATGTAGATATAGTGCGCTCCCCTACTTAATATAAGTAAAAATTAAAAAAATTGTTGATTCTGTTTTTGAAATATTAATTTTTATGTTAGCTTTTGTACCAAAAATGGCACTTTTTCTTTAATTACACAAAATTGTGCTGCTCAATTTTAATTAAATTGTATATGTGGGTTGGTGGGATATGTACACATAACATACTAAAAAAAATAAAAAATTGTTGATTTGGTTTTGGAGTAATTAATTAAAATTTAAAAAATATACATATTTTCCCAATTATCTATAATTTGACTGAAACTATCATATATATCGTATGTTGAAGAATAAAGCTTAACTATCTTCTTCATGATTTTAACAACAAAAATGATTATTTTTATAATTTTGCTGTTTAAATAATTAAATTTATTTGTCAGCGTTCTGACCAACGTTCGAACGCGCGCCACTAGGGGTTCCATTTAACCTTAAGAGCGTGCTGTTACTTTCCCGGTGAGGTAAGCTTGTCCGCGACGTGGGAGACGAAGACGGTAGTGGGTTGGATCAGAAGTACCCCCACTCCTGTAATGTATACACCCCTATTTACGAAATATTAAAGTGATACTGGCTACAATTTTAACATTTCAAATATGTATGTAAAATGTTATTTATTTATTTTATAAAATAATTACATTTTACATATACGAGTACTCGTATTAATGCAAAACGTATGCACTTACAATTTTATTAATCAGTCTTCGTAAAAGTCCTTATTGGAAGATTTCTCGTGTGGCGAGGATCTACGATTTCTGGTAGCATGCCTTTCAAATAAAATTCTATAAGTTTTGGTTCCATATTTTGTAGCCAAAATTCATCATCTCTAAAAATCTGATATAAAACATTATAATAAATTAAACAATATAAATAAATTATTTTTTACCTTTTCTGCTACCATTCCCAGAGAAGTCCAAATAACGAAATAACAGTATTTTTTATTCGATATATGCATTTGGCCCTGTATCTGGTAATAATATGCCTTTTGGATCTGTGATGGATCCATTGCTGATTTAAATTTTGACCGATTGTTTCTTTTTCAATAATTGTTATTTGTTCTGGAGTTACAGTTAGTTCTTTCAATAAATTTTTCTTCATTTCTTCAAAAAATTCCGGGACCATATCAGGGGTACCAGAAGCTTCTTCTCCATAATCAAAATTTTGTAATTTATTTATTTATTGAAATCGAAACCAACAGGATACGGAATCCCAATTACAGGTCGATTTTGACAAATATAATTAATAATGAATTGTCACAAGACATATTATGAAATTTCTTTCTTAGCTTAAACATATAAACAATTTTATACAAATTATACATGAAAATAAAAAATGTAATTAGTAGGTACTGGCATTATCAAATGTTACATACACTCAAACTTGATAACCACTATATAAACCAGACTTAAATTTGTTAAACAGGTCACCAAAAATGTCAACGGAACAAGAAATAGTATTAAAATTTGAGCAAAGCATTTTAACAGGAGATTTGAGTTCATAATTCGTGCGTGATATATTACAATAAAAAGTTTGGAAATTACGTGAATTAGGTCGAAGAATAGAAATTGATATTAAACCAAGGATGATGGGATCGTCAATCTGATTGTGTAGTATTTTATATAAATAAATGCATGATAGTAATTTTCGACGGGTGGCAAGAGATAGAAGTTTCAGTTCTTGGTATAAGATATTGCAATCAGTATCTAAGTCAGGATATTGCTTATTAAGTTTGAAATAACAGTATCTAGCAAATTTACGTTGTATGGATTCAATTAAACTTATATATTTGTTATAAATGGGATTCCAAACTTGTAAACAATATTCCAACTTAGATCTAACAAACGCAAAATATAACCTTTTAATAGTAGAAATTCTAGAGAAGCATTGGGTAGAACGCATTATGAATCCCAAATTTTTATAGGATGATTTTACAATAGCATGAATGTGATTGTTGAATGATAATTTTTCGTCAAATAAAACTCCTAGGTCTTTGCATTGTTTAATTCTTTCGAGAGTAAAGTTATTGATTTTGTATTCATAGGTATAAACAAATTTTTTGACAAAATAACTCATAATTTTACATTTGCTGTAATTAAGAAAAAGATTAGAGGATAAAGACCAGGACAAAATTTTGTGAACATCACTCTGCAATAACAATGCGTCTTCAGTAGAATTAATTGCTTTGAATATTTTTATATCATCCGCGTATAGTAAAATTTTAGAATGCTCAACCCTGTCGACAATGTCATTTATAAAAAGTAGAAATAGGAGTGGTCCTAAGTTAGAACCCTGCGGTACACCAGAGGTAGCAATAAACGAGTTAGATTTGTAGTTGTTATAACGAACAGTCATATAACGTTGACTAAGATAAGAAGAGAACAATTGAAGTAGATCAGGAGAAAAATGAAAGTAAACATTTAATTTGTGGAGGAGTGCATTATGATTAATACGGTCAAATGCCTTTGAAAAATCGGTGTACACTACATCAACTTGGTTGTTATCGTGTAAAGAGTTGAGGGTATATTCAGTAAAGTTTATGAGATTTGTTGTAGTTGATCTACCTTTCATGAACCCATGCTGATGAATAGAGATTTGGTTTTGTACTGAACTGTAAATATATTTGTATAGGATAGATTCGAATACTTTGGAAATATTTGAAAGGATAGCTATAGGACGGTAGTTCGAAATATTATTTATTTCACCAGATTTAAATATTGGCGTGATGTGGGATTGTTTAAGACAAGAAGGAAATATATGTTGAGAAATGGAGAGATTAAATAAGTAATGAAGAGGTTTAAGGAAAATGTCAATGGTGTAATGTTAGTAGTTCGACGGTTTGATTTGGATATTTTGCATTTCTCAATCGTTTCTAATATTTTTTCATTGCGTATTTTTCAATGTATTTGCCGGGGCTTATTGATGCAATAGATTTATAGACAGACTGGTAATACCGAGATTTTAAATTATATGTAATAGCTGCAGCTTCACATCTCAAATTGTAACTGCCTCTCTTTGAAAAATGAATCCTTTTCCCTCCTATAAATTTTGCAATTAAGCTGTTGTATTGCTCTGCAGCGTTATTTGTCATGTTTCGAAGCAAACTTTCCGAATTTGAGGCTAATCGATTTAGACAAATCAGTAATTCCTCGTACAGGCCACTTTCTTTAAATTCTGTAATTTTATTTTTTTCTTGAGGTTTGCTTCCTTTACAGAAGTAATCTTCACAATTGTCGTGTTCTCCAAAAACCTGATGAATGCTATTTAAAATATCCTTTTTCAATAATTGAACTTTCGTTGCAAAATTGCATTCCATATTTTTTCTTTTACTTACAGCACATAAAATTGCACTGCTCAGTCGTTTAATGTTATTATTTAAACAATTTCTTTGTGCTACAGGAATTATTTGTTTTTTACAACTGATTTTTCTTTTAGTCAATGCTCGCAATTTGAAGCAGTAATTTCGTAGCAAATGATTTGTACACTCAATTTTATGCACAATAGGATTAAATTTATAAGGTCTATTTTCCTGCAATTTCCTAGTCACACTGCTGTCACCATCACCCACCAAATATGCATATTTAATACCATGCATTTCCATGCTTTGGTTGAAACCTTCTAAAATTATTTCAGCCTCCATACTTCCTGAAGATTTGTCCCAGTTTTTAAAACATTTATGTGGTTTAGGTACAATGTTTCTACTTTCTGCTTTGCTACAAACACAGCAATATTTGTTTTTTATACCCATGTATAAATTTTTTCCTGTTCTATATCCCACAATACACTCTACACCTGACGCCGAATCGTAATTTACATTGTATAATCTTTTTGACCATGCACCATCTGCTATAACAGTTATTAGTGGACAACCATCTATCCAGCTATCAAGCTATCCAGCGCACTAAAGTGCACTTTCGTTATTCATCATGCCAAATATAAACATTTTATTATTTATAATACAGTCACAGGTTTAGTCTGAAAAATCTAATTTCGAGCAGCATCCTCTTAACAGTTAAAATAATCAAATTACCTTAGTCTTCGAAAATAGAATAAAATTGTATAAAAACAAAATATGTTTATAATGATTGTTATTACCTTATTGGTATTTTTTTCTCTTAATTAACAAAAAACGGAAAATGTTAGTGCTGGTGTATATGCAGATATGATGTTTCTTTATGGATATTGTAACGGTAATGGTATATAGTCGTGGGTCCAGGGAATATAGACGTGTATGTACATATATCCAAAAAATAATTTATGTGAATTTGACTGTTACTTAGTTGTTACCTATTTTTTTTTTTGATTTATTAAAAAAAATATATCTTGAAAACTACTGCTTTCATCAAGTTTTAGCAAAAGTACCTTTTTGTGTATTTTTGAATTGTTTGTATTATTTTGTTACCAAAAATGAAAAAATGTTAATAGGTAAAAAAAATAATAATGTAAAACTTTCAAAGCCTCCCCAAATGAGACGCTTCTGGTTGAGATACAGAAACAAAACAAAGTGTAAATATGCATCTAAATAAGTAGTATCCTGATACTAAGTTTCAAAAATTTTGTGCAACTAGTGTCAAAGTTATTTAAAAAAATGTGTCTCTTGTGGTGCACCTTCAAAGGGTTGTATATATAACTCTGTAACGCAATGTTTCCGGATACGGGTTTTAACGTTTTTCGCTTTCTTTTGACCCGTTGTATCACCCATGAAAAATAAAAAAACTGTAAACGCTCTGTATATTTTGAAAAATATTTATAATAGAAATACTCGTAAATGCTGAATGCTACTTTCTGTTGAATGAATCACAGAAAGAAGTATGAGGGGATGGTAAACCAATCACAAAATAGACGATATGAGTGGGACGTACCATCAGTAAAATGTCTGCGAGTGACATCTAATAGGGGAACTACACACTAAAATTGAATTAATTTTAAATTGTAATAACATTTTAACACATTAATAAATTATCATTTTTTAAATTGAAATCTTTTTTAAACAGCATATATTAATAACTTATTACGGTACATTTTAAAATTTCGTGGTCTAAACCATAAAAAAATATACTTTAAATTTAAGAACTTTGACTTTCATTTACTTTGTAATAATTAATAATAATACAAATATGGCTCTATAGCGCACTTTTTACAGGTTTGCTTATCCAGTGTGCAAAAGTAGAATGAAATCGGTACAATAATACAGTCTCCACATTGTACCAAAATTAGTAGATATCGCCAAATTGACCTATTTTAACAACATATTACTCCTTTATTTTAAACTATTTCATAAAAAGGCTCTATAGCGAACAAAAGTGAACCTCCATAATTCATCATACCAAAGTTCAATAATTTATTATTTATAATAAAGTCACAGGATTAGCCAGAAAAAGTCACAATTCGAGCAGCAGCCTCTTAAAGTTAAACAATACATTGATTGTAACAATATCGCGTCTATGCGGAGGCCAACTACAGACAATATGGCTGACGGCTGAGCATGTGCGAAGAACAAAACATGACAGGCTTCTCGGATGCACCGACAGATGGCGCTGCGGTGTCAATACGTGAACGGGTGTGTTCACATTCATACCAACAGATGGTGCTACGATGCTAGATCGCATGTGATAATATCCGACAAATATACGAAAATTATTTATATTGTGATGTACCTACCTACCTATAATTTTTTTTTAATAGTTGAGAAAATGTAGCATTTACTCTTACAGTTTATAAAATGTTCATAATAAAAGTTTCCTACGGTAAATACAAAATATTATGTAATTAAGGAATATGTAATATATGTTACGTACGATTTTTAAAATTTTGTTACTTATTATTCATTCACTTCATCACTCTTCCGTCTTGCAATACATTATTAATATTTCATACAAACAAAATATCTTTACGTTCGTTAATACTTTTGAAATTATTATCATACGTTCAATAAAATGTTCTATTTTCATTTACTATAGATAACCTACAAGTCTATGCCAGACGATATATTTTACTTTTAGGTTTATCACTTGGAACAAAGTATGACTATTATCGAATAAATGGAGACTGTTAAGCTTAATTTACATGGAACGTTATCACCGTTGTGGCCGTCAACCGTTCACGCCGTTAAGACCGTATAGTCCGTAGTGGGGATTTTAGAGGGAATTTCATATTTAGTAACTTCTGAAAAAACAAACATAACTACATCTCTACGCTATCATCTGTCATCTATAGCTGCTGTTTACATTGCGATCGCGAAAGTGAAAAATGAATATAAATATAAAGTACCGCGATTGTTTCTATATCCATAGTAAATACACAAATATGAGATTTTAGATTACACAATTCAACACAAATACGAAAACTTATATTTATATCACTCAGTTGGCTAACCTGATTTATGAAGAACTAACTCAATGTACGCAAGCGCAGCGGTCATAACGGCTGACAGAATAGAACACAGTTCTAATTTGACCTTGAACGGTTGCAACGTTCGCGCCATTAATCATGTTTGATTTTAGCCAATCAGAGTCGAGAACGGCCACAACGGCCGACGGTGATAACGGCGACAACGTTCCATGTAAATTCAGCTTAAAATGTACAAATATTTCTACTTTATCGATTCAGCCATAATTATTCATTTCAGTGCTCACTAGCGCTCGCCTCGGCGTAGAAACAAAATAAAAGGGGGTATCATTTCACCTTAACCTACTGTCAAACGGGCAAACACATAATTTATAGAATTGTATATTTTTCATAGTACTGTATTATATTTAATTTTCTTTTTATATTATTTTATAGTAAGTTTTATATTATCCATTAAGGGTAAATTAATGTAAATTTCAAGTACACTTTTATAAAACTTTAACTTAATTTGTATAACCACTTCTTTTTTAGATGATACTTTCAAAAAAATTATTAAAATAGCAAAATTTCTCGATTATATTTCTTAATCACTTGTGAATATTAGTGTAGGATGTTTTCATGGAAGTGAAGATGACATAAATGATATTTTTGTGAACATTTATAAAACTAACCTCGTTTTGAAACAAAGTTTTCTTTGAAATATAATGAATAAATCTTCAAAGAATACAAGACGGATATATTAATTTATAATTTTCTGATCCACGCACTGTATTATTATATTCTTTCATCTTGTCAAGCATATTTTTAATATAAACAGGAACTTTTCGTTTACACGGGAATTCGTGACAACATAATTTATTAGCTTTCTGTTGAAGGATATGGTAAACAATAACCACACAGGTAATTAAAGTATTCAAGATGCCTTTTTATTTAATCGACTAACAATACACGCGGATCGGCAATGGCTAGAGAGCATCATCGAGCACACACTCTTGATACATCCATAGTTACAACTTAAAGGAAAAGTTACTAACTAGCTCACTACACTCTCGCGCCAAAATACATAATGAATTATAACAAATCTATTTTTCATACTCAACACTCCCACTATTTGTTTATATTCATGATTCACTCCTTTACATAACAAGTTTCGTATGCTCAACCTTAACAATATTTAAACGAATACGAAGTCCTACATATTTATCTTTGCTTAAGGCTTTGGTAAATGTATCAGCCAATTGATATTCACTAGAAACATACTTAACACTTACTTCGTGATTCTCGTACTTCTCACGAATAAAGTGGTATCGGACGTCAATGTGTTTGGTACGCTTATGAAATTCGGGGTTTTTCACAAGCTTTATCGCGCTTTGATTATCTACGTACAGAACTGTTGCGTCCTCACAATGATGTCCGATATCACTTAACAACTTACGAAGCCAGACTATGTCTTTTACGGCCATACATGCCGAGACATATTCAGCTTCGGTGGTACTTAATGTTACTAATTTCTGACGCTGTGATACCCACGAGACTGGGCTACCCGACACTAGACAAACAAAACCTGTCATTGATCTACGCGTGTCAGAATATCCTACGTAATCAGAATCGCTAAATCCATACAATAAATCTTTTTCGTTGTTGCGTTTGTACATCAAACCGTAATCTACCGTTCCTTTAATGTACTTAAAAATTCTTTTAACCGCGTTACAATGAGTCTCGTCAAAATTGTTCAAGTATATACTTACTAGACTAACAGCGAACGCAATGTCTGGTCGGCTTACTGTGGCCAGAAACAGGAGAGAGCCTACCGCTTCCCGGAAAGGATACTTCACATCACGACTATCTTCGTCCGCACTCTACAGTCGAATACCAGGCTCTGCAGGAACAGCAACTGGGTTAGCGTCGTACATGTCAAATCGTTTCAATATCTTCTCGGCATATGTAGCTTGATGGATGTAGATGGAGTTTGTCGCTCGATTCCGGACGATCTCCATACCACAGAAGTTCTGAGCATTCATGACTTTAATACTAAACTCTTTCCCAAGAGCTTTCATGATGTCGTCTACTGCTCTCCTGTTTCTGCTCACTAGTAGCCCATCATCTACAAATAATGCAAGAATTACATCAGCATAGTTTCTGCACACAAAGATGCATTTATCTGCATCGCTAGTAACAAAATTGAATTTACTCAAAAAATTAACAATTTTTTTGTTCCAACATCTTGGAGATTGTTTCAGCCCATACAAGGACTTGTTTAATTTACATACATACCCAGACCTGTCACCTTGTGTTACCTCAACACCTTCAGGAATAGCCATATAGATGTCTTCCTCCAGCTCGCCGTAAAGAAAGGCCGTCTTTACGTCGAACTGCGTTAGCTCCAGATTTTCCGATGCCGCTACTGCTAAGAGGGTCCGCAGGGAGTCGTACCTAACGACAGGAGCGAAGGTCTCGCTGTAATCCAACCCAGGCCTCTGGTTGAAGCCTCTCGCACACAGTCTCGCTTTGTACCGTGTACTTCCACCAGCAGACTGAGTCTTAAAGACCCATTTTGAATCGATGGTTCTTCTGTCGTTGTCCTGCACGATGGTCCACGTCTCGTTCTTCTGGTGGGCCTCGAGCTCTTCTTGGATTGCCTTTTTCCAATACTTACTCTCAGGACCTGCTAGTGCCTCCTCATACGAGATTGGCTCCTGGTATTCCACCAGGTTTAATTCAAACTCATTGAATCTTTCTGGTCTTCTCAGCTGGGCTCGATCTCTAAGACCTCGTCTTTGACCCGGCCTCTCTGGTGACTGGGGATCTGGTTCTTGATGTTGAAGATTCTCTTCTTCAGCGTCTTCTTCGACTTCTTCAGCAAATTCCAACCGTAACGTTTCGTCACGCTTCCTTTCTTCTTCTGTGCCCCTTTCGTTAATCTTTACATCTTTTGACTCGATGATTCTCCTTCTCTCGGGATCGTATAGACGATAATTTTTGGTTTGTCCTTGATACCCAACCATTATCATCTTTTTCGCCTTCTAATTTCCTACGAAACTGGTTCGGTATATGAACGTACGCGTCAGCTCCGAAGGCCTTCAGGTGTGACAGCTGTGCCTTCCTTCCCGTCCATTCTTCGTATGGTGTAACGTTTTTCTTGTTAAATGTCGCTCTGTTTTTTAGGTAGACCGCAGTGTTGACAACTTCCGCCCATAGAAATTTCGGGAGCTTGCTCTCTACCAACATCGACCTCGCACTTTCTATGATAGTACGATTGTCTCTCTCACTCCGGCCATTTTGTTGAGGGGTGTAAGGCGCCGACGTCTCTAAACTAATGCCTCTGTTAGCCAGGCATGGGCGTACGCAGGAATTTCTTCAGGGGGGGGCAAGAAGAAATTATGTTTAAAATGCTTTTGTTAAAAGGTAAAGGTTTACTTAAAGTAAATACCAAAGATAATCATTTTATTTAAAAAAGAACAAATAAAAATTAATAATATATTTAGTGAATTTAAACTTTCTAAAATATTAACCGTAGTGGATTTTCAGAAAATCTTTATGTCACTTCTACCTCTATACGTATAAAAGTATATGTGCTTGGTTATTATAAAATATACTGTAATTTTTTTAAAGATGTCCGATCAACAAATAGGATGAATTAGGATTTTAGCTCCGGCTATTCCGATAAATACAGTTCACTTAGTTTTTATGTGGGTCCATAAGATACTACTGTTATTTTATTATTATAACAATATATGTTAATGCAAAAGCATTCAAAATTCAAAACGGAAATGGACTAATACTTGTGAAACCAAAACTGTGAAAAATATGACACTGACACTCTGTTAGTGTCAGTGACACTGATAGAAAATAAAGTTAATTCGTACGGCTTTGAATCAAGGTAATATATCTGAATTAATAAATAAACTTGCGTTACAGCGAAAGTAATGTCAACAACGAGCATCGTTTTAAAATGGAATGCCCTAACTTAGTCGAAACAATATTAATTTTTGAAAGACAAGCGTATTGTATCCATCCTTATCGCACACGCTTCGTGTTATGTAAATGAAAGAAATAAATGTATGCCAATTTATTAATTCGGTCATGATACAGATGACCTTGATCGGACATCTTTTAAAAAAATGCTGTATGTTATTATACCTGTACAATACACATGTATTATACATTTCATACTGTATAAAACGTATTATTCCTTTAGAGCAGTTTAAAAATATTTAGTATTGATCATATTATATCATTTCATACACGTATATTATATTTTTATACAGTATTTTACGTATGTATGATACATGTGCAATATAAAATGTATAATACTTTTATTTTATATACATATATACAGTAAATTTTCCATTTTACTTTATATATGGAAACTTTAGGGAGGGGCAACTGCCCCACCTTGCCCCACCCTGCGTACGCCCATGTAGCCGGGTACTTTCTCATATTCTCGTTCAGGAATTCAGTGCCGCGATCTACTCGCAACACCTTCATAGTCTGTCTTCGTTGGTTCTTCACTAGCTTCTCAAATTCCTTGAAACATTCAAACACATCAGACTTATTCTTAAGAAAATAGACATACCTGTAGTCTGACGCTTCGTCTTTCAATAAAAGAAAATACCGTGCTCCACCAAGAGATTGTTCCTCCATGGTGCAAACATCCCCATGAAAAATGTCACCAGGTTGGCATTTTCTCTCTTCAGTGAGACTCTTATAAGAATTTCGATGAGACTTCCCCAACTGGCATGCCTCACAGAAAAACTTCTCAATGTCTGCTTGGTTTATTCCTTTGATAGCACCCGAACTTGCTAACTGGCATATTGTTCTCACATTCAGGTGTCCCAGACGACGGTGCCACATTTTGAGGTTGTCCAACGAAGTGAAATTCACCTGACATTCTGTTTCGACCACGAAACAAACCTGACCTCATAATTTCTAGTAGTACAAATTCCGACGGAAAATAAGTTCTTTTTCAGCTCGGGCACGAATAACACGTTTTCGATCAACCCAGGCTCCCACTGGTTATTAACATACTTCCGAATCGAAATCGTCCCCACTCCTTCGACCTCATATCTTGAGTTGTCGCCCAGAGTAACTGTCATGTTCTGGTTCACACACGGTTTCAGTTCCGAAAACCACTCACGTCTAAACGAAATATGCCGTGAAGCTCCACTGTCAGTAAGCCAGATGTCGCGCGCATCACTTTTCAGAATTAAATCCTGCACAGCACCATCTGTTACTTCGTCATTATCATTAGTTTGTTTACTACCTTTATGACCGACACCGACACTGTCGGTAACCACAAACGCATTTACCGAACGCATTTACCGTATGCAATTTCTCTTTCTCTTTATTTTTGTCTCTCTTTTTACAATTCCGCGCTATATGACCAGGTTTACCGCACGCAAAACATGTAAATTTACCTGGTACTTTCGAATCAGATTTTTCTCGCCCACCTTTTTGTCTGTTGCTCATCGATGTTGCTGCAAGTGCGGACGTCACCTCTTCCATCTCGGTGATCCTTCTCTCCTCGGCGATGAGTCTCTCTTGTAGACGCTGAATTGTTTGTTCACCCGCAGGCACGTTGTCCCACGCCGTTACTAGGGAGTGAAATCTTGAAGGCAGGCTTCCCAAGATTTTCGCCATCAAAGCAAGATCTGTCACTTGCTCCCCTACATCTTTCAATTGCGCCACAATATTTTGCAGCTTGGTTATATGGTGTATCACGGAGTCGTTCATCGCCATTTTGTACTCGTGAAACTTCTTCATGAGCAATAGCTTGTTAGCCTCGGACTTTTGTTCATGAACCAGGCAGAGTTTCTGCCACATTTCTGCTGAAGTTTCACAGGTGATTAAGTACTCGAGTTCCGAGTACTCCACTGCCGACGCTATAATGCACATTGCTTTAGCATTCTGCTTAATCCATAACACTCCGGCAGCATCTGCCAGATTTTCTGGCTTCACTCTCTCACCCGTCACTATGTCTTTAATGCCCAATGCATTAAACACTGTTCCGATCTGAAACTTCCAAAGCTGGAAGTTTGAACCGTCGAACTTGACGATGTTTTTAGCTAAACTTTCGTCCGCCATTTTTGGCAACCGGCACGAGTACGTTTTTAAGAAACACGTAATTCTCTTTTTAATTACCTGTTCGCGAAACGCCTGGGCCCATAACCTGTTGAAGGATATGGTAAACAATAACCACACAGGTAATTAAAGTATTCAAGATGCCTTTTTATTTAATCGACTAACAATACACGCGGATCGGCAATGGCTAGAGAGCATCATCGAGCACACACTCTTGATACATCCATAGTTACAACTTAAAGGAAAAGTTACTAACTAGCTCACTACACTCTCGCGCCAAAATACATAATGAATTATAACAAATCTATTTTTCATACTCAACACGCGACATTGTGCATTCAAGTAAGCAGTAATAATTGTTACTCATATTACAATATATATGTCAATTTAGATACACAAATACGTATAATTTTTAACATATTTCTAATATTAGATACTTTAATAACAAGTCAACCTGTAGTTCATTTTGCCACCAGATGTCATATCGCTTAGCAATACTTGCCAATTGTCTTTGATCAAAAATACAATGATGAGTTTTTACTGAAAATCACGTTTTAGGGTCCATATAATACGATTTTACCATTTATACGATGATGTCTGTATGTAAGTAAGTACTCGTATGTGCGTGTGTGTATCTGTGTGACGACGAGAGTTTCGTATCGCATAACTTCAATGCTACGATTCCAAAAAATTATAATTTTTTCGTATTCCTCAAGTTTAAATCCAGAAGAAGAGATTATTAGATTTTGGTTATAATTGGTCAACCGGAAGAACCCTCATTTGAAGATTTTAACAGTTTTTCATGAAAAAACGCAATTAAATATCATTTATTGACATTTAACGTTATTATAACTTAAAAATGGAGGTATCGTGGCCGTGTGCCTGAATGTCTGGTCGCGAATCTTGGGACCCGGGTTCGATCCCGACCGACGCCAAAAATTACATCGCATTTTAATAGCACAAAATTGACCCCTGTGGCGCACTCTCCACGCCAGCAATGAGTACCCGTGAGGTGACGCCTGGTAAGCGCCCACACGGTACAAATATTCCATCATTACCGATATCTGTGTATGAAGCAGATTGGCACACCCAGCAATGGGTAATATGCCGTGATGAAATATTTATTTATTTACTTATTTTTATATCTTAAAAATATAGTATTCTCTATACGATTTGATTGCATTTTATACTTCATATTCAATAGATATAGAGAGAATTATAATGATATTAAATTTTATAAATCGGCCAGATATGCTAACCGTGGAAACTGCTAATATATTCAGATAATTCAAATTAATAAATTTCAGTATCAATGAAAAGTAAATGAATGTGGGCAGAGATGAGGATGTTGAGATAAATGTTGGGAACACATGGAAAGATACGGTAAGGAATGAAAGAATAAGGGAAATAACTCTAGTGCTAGAAGTTTCTAGAAAGATACAAGAACGACGATTACATTGGTTTGAGCATGTTATGAGAAGAGATGAAGAATATATTGGAAGAAAAATGAATAGCTTAGTAATAGAAGGTTAAAGAAACAGAGGAAGACCAGAGATAAGATAGAAGGACTGTATTAATAATAATAAATCTTTATTACCCAACAGGATGAACCCAATTACAGAGTAATAATACAGTATATATATAAAGAGATCTAATACAAAGAAAAAACAAATCAAATTAATAAATTACTTAACTTACTTTTGAATACATTCTAGTTATCCTCAAAATCTAATTCAGAGCACACTGAATTATAAATGCGACACATAGCGTTAACTGGTGAGTTATAATAATAATTTGTCCGGGAAAAATTACAAAGAAATGTGTTGTTATTTCTAGTACTACAAACATTAATATGAAAATTTAATTGAGAAAGCAATTCACTATCGTCAACTTGATAATTAATAATTTTGTACAAAAATACAATTTGTTGTTTAATATGCCTAATCAATAATGGTTCTAGAGTGAAGGTACTAAGAAGAGTTACATAATCGGTATTTGGCCAAAAATTAAACAAACGATAATAAACAGTTATACAAAATCTCTTTTGAATACCTTCTATTGCATTAATTAAATACTGTTGTGTGGGAAACCAAATAATAGAGCCATAGTACAATTTACTGAGAACTAGAGATTCAAATAGTGTTTTATAGCAAAGAAGATTTTTAAATTCAGATGTGGAGCGAAAAATAAAACCTAACATTTTGTAACAAGATGCAATAATAATTTCAGCATGGTAAATTAAAGTTAGTTTAGAATCTAGGAATAGACCTAAGTCTTTTATCATAACAACTCGATTTAAGATTTCACTATTCATGTTGTAAACGTAGCTAATTGTAACAGTTTTCTTACTATAACTGATTACTTGACATTTGCCAATATTAAAATTTAATTGGTTGTTTTTTGACCAATTGGAGATTGACAGTAAATCTTCTTGTAAGAGACAACAGTCATTAATGTCAGTGATGGTACGAAATAATTTAAAATCGTCTGCATACATTAGACATTTAGAATGGTTAACAACACATGTTAAATCATTTATAAATAATATAAATAATAAATGGCCCAGAATGGAGCCTTGGGGAACTCCTGAAAAGGCTATGAAATTCCCAAATGCAAAACCATTACAAACAACATATTGCACCCTGTTGCTCAAATATGATTCAAGTAGTAGATGTAAGTTATCTGAGAAACCAATTACTTTTAATTTATCTAATAGTAGTACATGAGAAACAGAATCGAATGCCTTCGAAAAATCCGTATATATCACATCAACTTGTTTCTTGTTGTTGAAGGCATCATAAATAAATTGAGTGAAACTAGTCAAATTCGAGGTAGTTGATCTATGAGGTACGAAGCCGTGCTGACAAGGACTGACATAATTCTTTGTTTGAAGTTGAATATATTTAAAAAGAGTATATTCGAATATTTTTGCTATGGAATTTAAACAGGAAATAGGTCGATAATTACTAATTTGAGTTTTATCTCCAGATTTAAACAATGGGAATATTTTTGAAATTTTCCACGTATCTGGGACTGAGTTAGTTTTTAAACATAAATTAAATAAAACATGTAATGGACTAGCTAAAATATCAGAACAACCTTTAAAAATGTACACTGGTATATTATCTGGCCCCACCGAAACAGTGTTATTTTGTGCTTTAATAGCATTTATAATTTCATTTAATGATATTTCAGTAATTCTTATTAAATCGCAGTTAGAATCTGGAATATTAATAGCTGAAATATCGTGATGAACAATAGAATTATTATAAACATTCAGATATTTCTATACCAGATTCAAACGAGTGACCATTGTAATACATAGTTGCCGGAATTTTGTTACTATCTTTTTTCTTATTAATATATGTCCAAAAATATTTAGGATCATTTACAATATTGGTTTGTAGTGAACTCATATAATCATTGTAGGCATTTTTAATTAACAATTTACAAGAGGAGCGTAATGCTTTAAATTCATTTAAATGAAAAGTGGAACCATGTTTGCGGTATAGTCTCCTGTGATATTCTTTAAGATTTAGTTTGGCTTTGATATCTTTTGTGAACCAAAATGGAAATCTGTTTGAATGCTTTACAATTTTGGGTATACATTGATCCAATACACCATAAAAAATATTGTAAAAAGTTTGCACAGCAGAGTTAACATCATCACACGATTCTAATGATCGCCAGTCTGTATTACTAAGTAGAGAATAAAGCAATTCATAGTTGCCCTTTTTAAAATTATATGTAATGTTGTTTTTTACATTAAGCTTAGAAGAACGACCGTGAGAAACCGAAATATCAATATTAAGAGCGGGATGATGTGCGTCTTCTGTCAATAAGCTATTTAAACATTTTGTCACACTGCCATTTAAATTTGTTATGACAACATCTAAAATATTGTTATTAACGTTAGGAATATAGTTAACTTGTTCCATATTTAAGAAATTTACAAAATGCAAAAAATTATTAATTTGATTGTCAGTGATATTTTCTTTATAATATTTATTTAAGTTCGTTAAATTGAAATCTCCGACAATCAAAATATTGGAATTAAAAATAAATGGCATTGTACTAAGCATTTCATAAAAAGTGGAATATTCCATAGAAGTAGTGTCCGGTGGGATGTAAGCTGTAACAATGTAGATGGGATTGAATGAATTCTTAGACGCAACTTTTAAACAAATAAAGTCAATATTAATTAATTCACAGCTGATATGCATATGTTCAGCGTTGAGAGTGTCATTGACGGCGATGAGTACACCTCCCCCTCTGCTTTTCCCAGTTCGTACGCGATCACGGTCACTCCGAAATACAGCAAAGCGTTCATCAAACAACTCAGTATTAAAGATGTTGTCGTTGAGCCAGGTTTCAGAGAAGACTAGGATGTCATATGTTGTGGATAATACATTTAAAAAAAGTTCTGACAGTTTTGTGTTGAGTCCACGCACATTCTGATAGTAAACAGAAATATTTTGAGTTGTTTTTATTAGTTTTTTGTTATAATTATACGCGGTACACCATTTAAGTATTTAATACGCAGGTTCTCTTCACCATTTTCACTACGACGTTTAATTTCGATTTTTAATTCATTAAGATACTCCCTTTGCTTGGGAGTTTTATCACTGACTATTTTAATCATATTAAATTTAGTATTTTTATTTTATGTGTGTTTTTTATTATGTTTATAGCATCGGAAGTAGTTTTGAAAGAGACTTTTACAGGTCTAGGTCTAGTGTTAGCACTGTTAAATTTACCCAAACGGTAATTTTTGAATTCCGTTGTAGCTACGGGATTAGAAGACACTGTAGTTAGAAGTTCACTAATAATTGAGGAATCAGTAACAGCACCTTCGGAAGAAGATAAGTTACTTTCAGGCAGATTGTATAAAATCAAATTGGATTGACGATTACTACGGTCATTGAATTCCGAAATGAAGTTTTCGAATTCTACACATTCTTCCAATTTAGTTTTTTTATTAGAAGAATACGCTGCTTTCAACTCTTTAATTTCGGCTTGTAAACAAAGAATGAGTTGTTTTAATTCTGTGGTGTCATTGGTTTTAATTCCAGCAGAAGATTCACATGTGTCACAGAACCACTTCATATTTTTCCTAGCACGAAGCATTCGAGTATCGACCTGGGATACTTCTACACAATCAACGTGATAAGTAGTAGAACAACCTGTACATTTTACTGATGAGTTGATGTCAAATTTTTTTGAACAAATAGTACATACAGCTGCCATGATTTCGTGTAATGGTAGACCTACACTTGAAGTAAAGACGTACTCTTTAAGCCAGACAGGCGCACGCACAATGTTGTTTAATTATGGATTTCGTAAAAAATACACTAAAATTTAGAGTTTAACTAATGAAAACTCAGAATTTTAAGTAGAGCGCGACACAGTTGCTTAACAGAAGATATATAATTGATGCACACTTTAGTTACTCACACACTAGTACCAAATAAATTTCACATAAATTCAAAATAATTATAATAACCGACAAAAAGTAAGGAAGCGAAAAAACAACGTGTATAAATCTCAAAATTAATACATACATATTGTGGAAGACTTGAGAAAAAAGGAACTGAATGAGAACGACACGCAAAACAGAAATGAGTAGAAGAAGAAAATAAAAAATAGCGACCCCTAACGAATGGGAGAAGCTAAAGAAGAAGATGTCAGTGTAAAGTGCAATTTGCATAGTTTGTTTATGAAATAATTTTACTGGAAATTTAGAATCTTTTGCAAGGAAATTTATGTATTGAATTTATACATAATACACAGGATTGGCGGAAGATATTGTGCTGGCCACATCAGATTTTTTAAATTAATTATATTTCGGTTAAAGTAATTGTAAGTATACTAAAATACTTTTTTCAAGTAATTTGCCCAACTCTGAGCGTAAACAATGACGTAATTTATAGCATAAACTACAGGTCCATCCCTGTTTATAGTTGCCGACTTCCCAATAGTGGCCTTCGAAATCCGAACACCTGTATACATCGTACTACGACCACGGAAGCAACAATGCAGAAATAAAAACTTACCAATTGCATCGCCTGCATTAAATTAATGAGTTGCCTCTCATTACGAATTAGTACACGGTACACGTATTTTACGTTTGAACTGATTCATCTTTTGCATCAAATTTAAAGTGCATTTGCTAGTTTATAAATTAATGATAATAGTATTTAAGGATCATCAATAAATATTTATAATTATAACGTACATTTTTATTTTGTATAACATTGCAAATTATGAATGTGGTATAAATTAGTAAAGTTAGTACATAGATTGACTCATTGAAAAAAGTGGTACAAGTGTATGTCTTCTCAAAAAATGGGTGTACGAAGCATCGAAGCTATACTTAAAGTTCATATTTATTTCCTAATGACATTAGAAATATCTAATGTATGTACAGAATCACATAGATTTTTCATTAAAATATTAACTACTCATTATTTTGTAGTCGTCTGTCTTCTATATTTTTTTATTATACCACTTTTGCACTGAGCTCTTTCCATATTATAACATAAATATCAGTTTATTAATTACTGGAAGGTTTCCAGGGGCCACATTTGGGGAAATTTTTGGGAACGGGTTTCATTTCTTCATGCTCTCCTATTTTAAATATTAATGCCATACCTGCAGACGCATGGAAGTCAATGTGACAGTGGAACAGCCAGTATCCTGAAATATAATATTCGTAATATTATTTCACCACTAGATTTTACATGCAGGTGGTTTATCGGTTTGCTTTTTTAAATAACTCGATTAAAATGAATATTATGGAAAAAATTCAAAGTATCTTTTAAATTAAAATATCTATAATTCTGCAGTACAGGCTTTTCTATCAGTGTTCCATTTTCATGCAACGGTACGTAAGTTTATATTTTTTAATGGAACACCTACATATTGCAAAATTTTAAATGTTTTTCACTTTTCAAACAGTCCTTATCAATTATAGTCCTAAAATGACCAGTACATAAGCTATTAATGATTTAAATAAATAAATATTCTCAAACAAAAACTAACTCTTGAAATAAAGATCAATAAATATGTATTTCCTCAAATTTAGATGGCACAAATGTCAAGGCAAACTAATAATACATTAAAATATAATTTTGAAAAATTAAACTTGGTTATTTTTTCATATATGTTATAAATTTTAGCCGGAATTGTTTTCATATTGTTACGAGAGCTGATTGCCTAGCAATTTATTGAGTGGCACGACAAGAAAATCACGAGCTGCTAAGCGAATGATTTTTTATCAATGTCACGAGATAAATAATTAGTAACAGGCTCGAGTAAAGTAATCGGAAAATTTTACCAAGATAAAATTGAACCACAAGTGGTATTCGGATAACTATTTCCAAAATAAAAATCTAGTAATAATTTAGTTTCCTTTTTATTTTGACAAAAATCTTTAAATTTGTATTGTGTATTTAGGTGTTATATTTGAGATTGATTTTTTCAATGTTCTGAACAGATTCCTGTCTGATTCGATTCATTTTTAATAAAAACTGAAAACATTGAAAATATGCGCACTTTGGCAGGTATATAAACAATATGTATCTAGGTACTCCTAAAACGTCAAAAAAAAATCGCTTATCAAAACTCGTGCATTCAAGGAAGTAAGCAAATCAAGCAAATGCTAGGTAAGCAAAGAAGACTTGTTGCTTAGTACAATGAACGATTTGCTAGCTATATGACGAACTGTCATCGAGAAAGTTTGTATCTCTCGTATCACTTTTATTGGTCTGGAAAATCATATAAAATGAATTTATATAATAAATAATTCAAATTTAATAATGTTATAAACATTCATCACAAAACTTTGAAAGCCTTTTTAACATGTGGTTGACATAAACACATCATAAAATGAGATAGAATCAGTACAAGTTAACTTCTTGTATGTATAATTTGTATTTCCCGTCATTATATTTGATAACTTAGCAAGACAAGCGAGAAATTTGGCGCTTGGATTGCTTGCGAGCAAAACAAGCAAATGTTAGGCCTAGCAAAGTCGTTCAACAAATTTTACTTCCGGTTGCTTGTTTTGCTGGGCTTATTGAAAACACTTACGTAAAAATACAGCATTTTATTGGCTCGAGGGATACGATTTTTTTTGTGACGGTGTTTTGTCGAAATAAAGCTTGGTAACTAAGTAGAATCCTCAATTTTGATTGGTTTATAAATTTATGGGTAAAATTGTCAATGAAAATGTAAATATTTGACATAATTGTAAAGCTAATTTAAAGTACTTTCCGAATATATATATATATATATATATATATATATATATATATATATATATATATATATATATATATATATATATATATATATAGTTGTTTATTTTAAATGAGCCACCATAATTGTAAGTGCTACAAAGACGGTTAAATGGGCAAACTTTCTATTTTACAAGACAAATTAAGGTAAAGAAAAAAATGTTATATAACGATTTTTTTTTGGAGAAAAATACATATAAAGTTCTATTTGACTAAAATATGACTATAGTGAAAATGATTAGGCAAATGACATACGTCATCAACCTGAAAAAACCTTATAAAATGAAATATAACTTGTAGAAATTATTACTTGTTATTATTTTTTTTAAAAAGAAGAAAAAATATACTAGTATTAAAGAAACGTATATACGAGTATATACAAATTTTATTGAAAATTATGTTGCGTATTTTTTTGTATTTTTGAAATAATGGGAAGAGTGAACACCAAATATCAGGAAGCGATGCAATACTTTTGGACGGCAGTATATATATATATATATATATATATATATATATATATATATATATATATATATATATATATATATATATATGAATTTAGAATTTAGTGCCAACGTATGGTATAAAAATAAACTACAAATATTTCAAATAATTTTATATTCCGTAAAAGGAATAATAATTGATATAGAAATAATTGTAAATATCATTAATATACATGGTGGTTAAAGATACAGCCGAACATAGGACATGTAAAATCAGACTTTCCCGATCTTCTGCTTCCCTAATTATTTTAAGTCCATACCTGTGTGCCATTGATAACAAAATGATGAAAAAGAAAATATCTATGAAATATACATGTTCTTGAATGTAAAATTTTTAATTGTATAAAGTTTGCGAGGTCCATGATAAATTATTAGACTTTATAAATTATTTCAGTATGTATAAAAATAA
This sequence comes from Harpalus rufipes, assembly GCA_951394225.1. Classification (NCBI taxonomy): domain Eukaryota; kingdom Metazoa; phylum Arthropoda; class Insecta; order Coleoptera; family Carabidae; genus Harpalus; species Harpalus rufipes. The sequence goes on from OX596280.1 coordinate 25,188,869, forward strand.
AATCAAACGACATGAAAATTTTGCAAATTCTACGTAATGTGTTTTAGAATTGATAACAACCATGGAAGCCCACGAAATATACCAAAATATGCTGTCACCTGGAAAAGTTTTGCATGTGTGCTCTCATTGCAATTAATAAAACGGCTCATTTATATATAAAACTACATTCTACACGTAAGAAATCCTACCAACACTATTTAACGGGAAATCCGTCAGGTGGCGCGAACAGCTGCTTGGATAGACTATAAATTCTGTGTAAAAATTAACATGTATTCATTTATTCCATTCGTGGCACTTTTATTATAGTCATATTGTAATCAAAATTGTTTGTCCATTTAACCGTTTAAATGAACACTCTGTTTACCATTCCATTTAAAAAAAATCAACGATGATTTCGCCTCAGGCGAAGCCGGGAGTAGAAATCAAGACCTTTTCACACCGAAAAGTGGCATTTAACTTTGCCCTGAACTTTTTAAATTCAAACTACATGTAGGTCTAAAAATAATAAAGATAGCAATTTATTCATATTTTTTCAATCGGCCTGTATCCTGTAATACGAAAAGCGGGCTATAGGCGTTTAAGATGGAAAAAGTTTTCCCTTTCGCTTGACCTATTAAAGATAATGGGCTAAATTCAGCACTCTTCTTAAGTAATGAAGCTTATAACTTGTCTAAAAATAACAAAACAAAGATAGATATACAATGATACATTAATAAGATAAAGACGCAAGATATTTCTACGGGTACTGGAGACGATAACTAAGCTAAAGAAGAGTGCTGAGTTCAGCCCATTAATCCTAAAAATAAATATTGCACAAAATTTACTGTTTCAGAAGAACGCAACGCAAACTTTAATTTGTAATTTAAAATTTATCATAAACATAATCTACGTATATTACAGATTTTTTTTTGTACTAGTGCATCTTAAGTTTTAATTAATATAACCAAAAGTGCAAAATGTAATTTATGAAAATACACTCCCTATTAATGTTCTGTCCCATATTTTCAGATTTCAAATTATTCTCTGTAATTCTTTAATAATTTGATTGAAATAGCGCTTGAGCAGTTGTAAATTATCGTTCATTTTCGTAAAATAACTTTTTTTTCTTAAATTTTACGGATTAATAAATAAAATAAGTATGTATTCCGGTTTATTCTTTCATTCGGTGACTCGGTTTTATGTACTCTTCTAAAATAACTATATTAACTATTCGTTTAAACCTAAATTATTGATCTTCCAAAATAATTACGAAGATATTTATTAATTATTTCTGATATTACAACAGTACCTACTTGGGCTTATACAGGTTGCCCGTTTTTCAACCATTGCCATTATCGGTTATCTAAAGAAATACAAAGTCGGTAAAATAAAGGCTACGTTGGGCCATTAGTAGACCATTTTAATGGTGTAATTGTTTTCCGAAAAAAAGCATAGGTTAATAGATAAATTAAAAAATTACATTAATAAAATAAAAAAGTTGTTACAATGAAACAAATTAAATCATGAGTTAGTATTTTTTTCTTTACTTTCATTAATATTTGGAACGAAATTGTGAAAAATAAATTAAGAATTCCAATCTATAATTGTGTTTTCGTTTGTTTCATTTCCACAACTATTATTTTTATCCTATAAATTTATTATTTTTTGCATTGCTAATGTTTGAAATAAATAAACATAAGTTATACATCGTTCGAAAGCTAAAAAATAATATTTTTTTAATGGTGTACCTTTCCACTATGGCCTCTATATAATAATTTGCTCTAATTTAACCTAATTTTTATCTCAAGATAACAGATCCCAATGGTGAGGGTCAAAAATTAAATTATATAGTCTATTTCTTACTAGTTAATAATACTGAAAATATGTATAAAACTTTTTAAAACGACACAAAGCTCAAAATTATTCATTTTTGAAAATAACTTGTTTGAATGTAAACAATTAAAATAATGTTTCAAATAAATTTTAGGCATACCAACTCTTAATTATAAGATCAAGGCTACAAGCAACCTTCTACCCGTGTATATCATTTAATATTTGTTAGGTATGTCAAATTGTATAATGTAGAATAAACTTCAAATTTAAAACCTCCTAATATCTAATTTAATCGTATCTTACTTTTAGCAAGGACTGGTTATTTACAGTCTTAGGAAAGCATTACCTGGATTGTCAGCTAAGAACCTAATAATAGTGTAACCTCCATCAGGCACTGTAACTGTGTCTTTCCATGGAGCGTTGCGTAATTTCCTTTTCAGGTGGCCTTGCTCATCCAATGTTCTTATAGTTTCTACGTCAACATACTCTTTAATTCTTTCCATGCCGATTACCCTGAAAGCGTACCCATGAAGGTGATAAGGATGATTGACATCGCCTGCGAATCCTGTATCTACTAAAATTAATTCGACGACTTCGCCAAGAGGCACCTGCGAGAAGTTTTATTATTATAATTATTATTATTACTTTAGTAGTGTAATAAATCGAATAATAATTGACTTAATGATAACCGCAAATATCATGATCGTATAAGTAAACTTAATGGAAACAACGTATTTTCCCAATAAAAAAAAACAAAGTACTACTTTTTGACATATAGCCGATGATTTTTTTTTCATTAAGCCAAAAATAGCATATTGAACGATTAAAGAAACTTTAGTTTTTCAACTTGGGTAAAATTTAATGTACAATCTTTTATACTCGCCAGAAAAGTATCACTTTTCTTGTATGTATTTATTGAACAAGATACTAATTTTACACTTACTTATTAAATGCTTTTACTTTGTTAGATTACATTTATCATTATGGAAATATTTTAAGGTTGTGCTAAATGTATCGTATATTAATGTTAAATAAAGCTCAATGGTTTTACCAATTTATGTTTTACAACAACAAAACTACGACGATACACTTATTTTAATGTCTATACCTACAGGCTGATTCAAGACTAGTGTATCAAACTTTCTCAGTTTATTGTTGGATGAGGTAATTTCGAGTGAAACATATATTCTTAAATATAGGCCCCATATACCTTAGATATATGCTCCAGATGCCCGTTGTTTCAGTGAGCTCGGTGAAGGGGGGCAAAAAACTAAATTTGTTTTTTACGTCGGTACGTACCAATGCGCATGCCCTAATTTTGCATTTAAAATTATGTTATTCCCGGCTGGAAAAGTGCGCGGGCGCGCTAATAAAACACACCCCTACTCACGCCTGCGCATCAGTAACCAAGTTCTATAAACCATATCCCTTCATCGTGCTCGCTGTTTTTTTTTTGCAGGTATGTAATTGGCCCAATATTGTCATACTCATACATACCAACCAAAAAATCTGTTGTGGTGTTATTACCAGCACAATACCTCTTGCCGTTTCCATTTTATGTTACATAATTAACGAATTTAACATTTCTTGTACACAAATAATTCGAATTGTATATATTATTTTTTTCTATGAGGAATTTTGTCCTACTCTACTAATGTCTTCAAAATTCTTCATATTCATTGGCGATATTATCGATATTTCTTAAGGATATATGTAATATTAATATACCTATATTTTTAGTAAATTTTAAATGTACTTCCCAGAAAAAGCTTTTAGTAATGTCATGAAAACTGATAATTCTTGACACTGACTTTTTGCATTTATCTGTCAATTATAAACTTTTTTTTATTCATATTTGAATAAAATTATTTCTCATATATCTCAATTATTTTGTTTTTCTTGATTTTTTTCAAATACATTAATAAAAACTAATACATCGTAGAAAAGAAAAAAAATGGCGGTTTATATTTTAGTAAAATAATTACAGGTTTCTATTTAAAAATTAAAAGTTGATGGTTGTATCTTGTATGTTATAATCGGATTCTTGGGACCTTAAAATGTGCTTTTTCAATAAAATCTGGATATGCGATTTGTAACATGAATCCAATCCAGCGAGAGAAATTAATATTTTCGCCTATATATAGTGGCCTACAGTTATTTTTAAATAACGATGTACCACTAAAATGACTCCCAATGAAGTACCTAACTTTTGTCTATTTTAACTGTATCTCTTGTAGTTCTCGAGATTCCCATGCAGGGATACCTGTATACTTCTATACCTTTTCAACTTGAATTTCTGAAGAAGTAAATTCAATTTCGGAAAAAGTAAATTCAATTTCAGAAAATGTAATTTCAACTTCAGAAAAATACATTTTATCAATTTACCTTTTTAAAATTGAATTCACTTTTTCTGAAATTGAATTTACTTTTTTTGAAATTGGATTTACATTTTCTGAAAATGGATTTACTTTTTCTGAAATTGAAGTTGGAAAGGTATAGAAAGTCATTTTCAAGAAGTTGGTATTACTTAACAGAGTAGATCGGGCCTATATGTATTTATATTACACATTTCCCTCGAAATGGCCTTCCCAACAAATAATTATTAGTAAAGTAACACTCGTCGCTGTATATTTTTAAAAGTTTTTTATACATATAATACAGATTTTTCTGACTCAATTTTATGTTTAAAATCTTCATATTAATAGTCGGTTACACCAACATTTAATTAGGAATTAAACAAAAATTAAATTAAAATCAACGTTTTTATACATATAAAAACATATTGTATAAGTGTTGATTTTAATTTAATTTTTGTTTAATTCCCAATTAAAATGTTGATGCAACCGGCCATAAAATTTCTGTATTAATATTTTAGTCAAGTAAATTTGTTGTATTTGAAATTAGTTCCACTGCCCTATTGTACCTTTATCTATGGTAAGGAGGGAAATTCTGCTTTAGGTAAAACTGTGCAACTTATTTCAAGTAAAAATTATATTAATTCATTTATATACGAACCTGCAGGACGTGAGTACATTGACAAAACTCTTTTGTACAATTTGACACAGTGCTTTCATTACAAAACATATCCGGTGTTATTTGATTTCTCTGAGACAACAAGGGAAAGGGTTGAAATGCCAGAGATATATGATTCAATTGAGGGGTATTAGTTTTAAATCTAGGGTTACCTAAAAATAATATATCTGTAGTAACAGTAACTTGTAAATAACAATAATCATACTTGCGTTATATTCATACAACTCATGATTAAAATAATTCGTATTAGAAATATTATACATATCAAAATGAATATAAAACTTTTTATCAGGAATTTCTTTCAATGTGACATCATCATTTTGGATAGCACTCAGTTCTGGAATACTAACAGAACTATTTTTCAACATTTCACCATTGACGGAATTTAATTGCTACAAAATAAATAATTTAAACATGGAAAGGATTAATATAAGCTTTTATTTACCAATCCATCTTCGCGTCTATATTCATAGTTAGGTTCTTGGTTTGGTATTCCATTTTTGTCTGCTCCTTTGTAGCTTAAGACGGCTACTTGATGCGCCCGTGATCTTTTACAACTCACCAAACCATGTAGACGGATCCAGTAATTATCAATATCTTGGTCAGCGTTTATTATAAAATCGAATCTTTCGCCGGAATATGTCACCAAAGAAGTAACTACAAAAAAAAATGTTAATAACTTTTATGTAAAAAAACAAAATAATTATATCATCACGGCTTACTACCCATTTCTGGGTGTGCCAATCTGGTTTTATTCACAGACTTCCGTTGTACCGGTAAGAGCGTTTACCAGGAGTCACCTCGCGGCTTCTCTAAGCTGTCATGAAGAGAGTACCACAGGGGTTACCTTCCTGGAAATAATTTTCCATTTTCAAGGTTGACGTTGGTCGGAATCGAACCCGGGCCGTCGTAATCATAACCGCTCATCATGCACTCAGCCACGCGACATAATAATATGTATTTCTACCCCGGCTCCACACGTGTTGTTCGTATACGAATATCAAATATTCGTATGCAAACAACGCATGTATGGATCAAAATTCGTGTTCATACGCAGATATTCGGTATTCGTAACCGAACACGTATGTTTCCAGTGCCGAGTCGGTAAATCAACACACATCAAAGAACCCAAACAATCGTTTTATATTCATTTGCGTTCATATTATCCACACTTGCGTTGACAATTTTCGAATTAACGTATTGTGACGTGCGCCCCTGAGAAAAGAGTATACAACGCCGCCACTGAAAGAATGTACCAGAGCGATGACGCGATCCCCGGCGTCGCACCAGCTAGAGGTTAATTACGCCGTGACCTCATTCTTTTGTCATTGTCGCTTCAGAGGGTTCTAGAAGTATATGAGCTGTATAAATACCGGCCGAAAGAAAGCAGAGCGACAGTCTGATATATATATATATATATACAGGTGAGTCACCGAAATCGCCGTCTTCGATATCTCCCTTGTCGTTAGAAATACAGCATAAGTTTATTAACAGAATTTATTCGTCTACTCAAGGAGCATAATGTAAAATTATTTTCACATATACAGGGTGTTGCATTACGGGTCGGCGAGAATTGTTTGTCTTTTTTTAAATGGAACACCCTATATATTTTTATGTATTTTGAATTGTATTTTATTCACCTATACGAACATATGAATTTTGTTTTAGTTTTCCACGGCGTTGCCAAGTTATTCCGTTTTTTTAAGTTATTTTAATATTAAGAATTAAGAATTTTCTTTTCTGTATAACTGTAATTCTACTCTATGTTCTGACATATTTTTTTTAAATGTAATTATACAGGCTGTTCAATAAAGCGAATCAAAAGTCCTTAATTTCAAATGACTATAACTCGTCATTTTCAAATGGAACACCCTATATTTTATTATTCAGTTGTGTGTATTTATGTATTATCTTCGTATGTTATTAAGGGTATCACATGCCTAAAACCAATAATTTTGGAGATTTTCACCATTTTTCTCTAAATTTATATATTCACTTAAAAATTAAATCTAGTATACCATTGATATTGTTTTTTGAGTAAGAAACAATTGCAGTAATGATAGTATTTTCATTAGCCAGGTTGTTATTAATAACAGAGGGATTAAGTAAATTAATTTATTAATATGAGTCTCTCACAAGAAGAACTTACGAATATGGTGTACGCACTTGGAGAAGCGGAAAGAAACCCTCTTTTGTCGTACTGAACATGACCAGTTCTTTCAAACCTTTCCCTTAGTTTTTCAAAAGAACGCGGATTTGGATGTCGTCTTCCCGGAAACCGTTGTGCATAAATTCTTGATGCCAAAAGAGGGTTTGTTTCCGCTGGTTCAAGTGCGTACACCATATTCGTAAGTTCTTCTTGTGCACTCTCCACGCCAGCATTGAGTGCCCGTGAGGTGATGCCTGGCCTGACCAGCATACACCATATTCGTAAGTTCTTCTTGCGAGAGACTCATATTAATAAATTAATTTACTTAATCCCTCTGTTATTAATAACAACCTGGCTAATGAAAATACTATCATTACTGCAATTGTTTCTTATTCAAAAAACAATATCCATGGTATACTAGATTTAATTTTTAGTTAAATATATAAATTTAGAGAAAAATGGTGAAAATCTCCGAAATTATTGGTTTTAGGCATGGGATACCCTTAATAACATATGAAGATACAAAAATACACACAACTGAATAATAAAATATAGGGTGTTCCATTTGAAAATGATGAGTTATAGTCATTTGAAATTGAGCACTTTTGATTCGCTTTATTGAACAGCCTGTATAATTACATTTTAAAAAAAATATGTCAGAACATAGAGTATAATTACAGTTATACAGAAAAGAAAAATCTTAATTCTTAATATTAAAATAACTTCAGTAAGCCTTTATAAAGCAATGCGCGTATTCGGTCTTTTTTAGAGAAAAAACGGAATAACTTGGCAACGCCGTGGAAAACTAAAACAAAATTCATATGTTCGTATAGGTGAATAAAATACAATTCAAAATACATAAAAATATATAGGGTGTTCCATTTAAAAAAAGAGAAACTATTCTCGCCGAGCCGTAATGCAACACCCTGTATATGTGAAAATAATTTTACATTATGCTCCTTGAATAGACGAATAAATTCTGTTAATAAACTTATGCTGTATTTCTAACGACAAGGGAGATATCGAAGACGGCGATTTCGGTGACTCACCTGTATATTATACAGGGTGTCCCATTTTACATTATCTTCTTGAATATCTCGAAATGAAAGCATTTTACCGAAAAGTATGCCGAATCATAATCGTAATGGTTTTGAGGGGGACATCGGATTTTGACAAAATGGCCCCCTTAGTCCCCCAAGGGGGGCCGGGAGGGGGGTCAACTTAAAAAATTTAAATGGGAACCCCTATTTTTTATTGCAGATTCTGAAAGAGCGTTAAAAAATATGTAGGTTTTATCCGGATACTTTTTTTCAATTTCCAACAGGTGGCGCTGTAATCGTGAAAGTATTTTACATTATCTTCTTGATTACAGCGCCACCTGTTGGAAATTGAAAAAAAGTATCCGGATAAAACCTACATATTTTTTAACGCTCTTTCAGAATCTGCAATAAAAAATAGGGGTTCCCATTTAAATTTTTTAAGTTGACCCCCCTCCTGGCCCCCCTTGGGGGGCTAAGGGGGCCATTTTGTCAAAATCCGATGTCCCCCTCAAAACCATTACGATTATGATTCGGCATACTTTTCGGTAAAATGCTTTCATTTCGAGATATTCAAGAAGATAATGTAAAATGGGACACCCTGTATAAGCAACGAGCAATGAACTTGGTGATATAAATATACAGTTTACCAGTTGTTAACATAAATAAATGTAGTTATATAAATAAGTGTAGTGATATAAATATTCTATAGATATTTAATCATAGTGTTAGTTGTTTTTATTATTTTTCATATTTAATCCTTAATTATTTATCGTTTAATAAACGTATTATTTTACTTAATAATATTTCACCGATTATTTACACTTCACCCATATAAATAAAAACGTTACAATTGGTGTCAGGTGTGGGGTTGTTAATAACTGTGAAGTGTAAATAAAAATAAATAAAATGCCTCCTAAACAATTAAAATTAAGTGAATTAAAAGTAGGTGATCTCAAGAGAGAACTAGAAGAACGGGATGCGGAATCAACAGGAAGGAAGTCAACACTTCAAGAAAGACTGCGGCAAGCATTAACCGATGCTGGTGAGAATCCTGAAGATTACCTATTCGAAATTCCGGATGACGTATCCGATCTTGGTAAACAGTTAAAAGAATTAACAGAAAATTCTAGAACATTAAAAGAAGAATTAAAACAGGAGATGGCAGAAAGTTCTAGAAAAGCGGAAGATAATTCTAGAACATTAAAAGAAGAATTAAAACAGGAGATGGCAGAAATTTCTAGAAAAGCCGAAGAAAATTCTAGAACATTAGAAGAAAAATTAATAGAACGTTCTAGAAAAGCCGAAGAAATTTCTAGAACATTAAAAGAAGAATTGACAGGAACGTTAGAACAAAAATTAGAAGAAAATTCTAGAGCATTAGAACAAAAATTAGAAGAAAATTCTAGAAGTTTAGAAGAAAAATTGGAAGAAAATTCTAGAAATTTAGAACAAAAATTGATGGAAAATACTGAAGGTCTGAAGAATTTAAAAGATGAGTATGACAAGAAGATCGAAGAAATACAACAAAAGTTCACCAAAATGACATCGTCGTTAATGTCGAATTCCGTAGTTGCTAAGCCAAGTCTAATAGAAGGAAGAAAGGTAGTAAAACCTGATACTACTTCAAAAATGCACATAAAAACACCGGAATTTGGGGAAGTCTTCGTGGCCGAATTATTTAAAACAATTTGAAGCGGCCGCAAAAGCAAATAATTGGACGTCCGAGGAGAAGGCTACGGCGTTGACTGTCTCGTTGCGCGGAGAAGCCATCGATATCTTAAAAACGCTGAAGGAAGAAAAACAAGAAGACTATGACCAACTAGTCAAGCGGTTGGATATGCGATATGGCAATGCGCATCTGGAACAGGTATACCAGACGCAATTAAGAAATCGGTATCAGAATCCAAAAGAATGCCTGCAAGAATTTGAAGTCGACGTAGCCCGTTTGGTTCGTCTGGCACATCCTACAGCTCCTGATAGCGTTTTGGAATGCCTGGCTACACAATCATTTATCTATGGAGTTCGAGACAACGAAACTCAGCAAGCATTGCGATTGGCCCGTCCAAAAACTTTAATTGACGCGCTCTCGTATGCAAACAAGCTTCACGAAATCAATCGCGAGTGCGAAATATGGATGCTGAGAGAAAGGAAAACATTGAAGATCTAGAAGAGACATGCGAAGAATTGCAAGTGAAGTTTTTACCGGAAGAAAGAAACTCCGCTGTTGGAATTGCGGTGAACTGGGCCATCCGCAGAGACTTTGCAGAAAAATGCAAAAGAAGACGGAATCGACAAAAGAAGAAAAGTAGTCGGAAAACTAAATCGGGTTGATGCGAAGGGGCAACTGGCGACCCGTAAACTAGAAGCCCCACAATCCATCAGTTATGTCGCATCTCTTCATCATAAATCCAATAGCATCTATGTGGATGGCTCTATTAACGGAAGGCCACTGAAAATGCTACTGGATACGGGTGCGAGAAAAACTATAATTAGACCCGACCCGACTTGATAAGGAAAACTGGCAAGACGCATCTTCAACCAACTAGGTGGCGAATACGCACAGCGACGGGAGAACAAGCTACCGCATTAGGAGAAGTAGATCTCACCATCTCTATTGGGAACACCTCCTTAAAACATCGTGCGCTGGTAGCTGATGTTGAAGATGAATTAATACTTGGGATGGACGCAATGACAAAGCATGGTTTTAAACTTGACCTGAAGAAGGGAGTGATGATGGTCAATGAAGAAGAACTCATATGAAATCCACGAAATGACAAGGCTGTGCGTGTACTAATGGCCGAAGACGTTTCCCTCCCAGAACAAAGTGAAACTATCCTGGAGGCACATTTAGATGGTAGTTTCAGTGAGGGAAACATTGTTATGCTTGAGCCCAGGAATGACGATGTCAAAATTGGCACTGGAGTTGTCGGAAAATCACTGGTCAAAGCCAGCCAGGTAATTCCAGTTCGGATAATGAACGTAAATAACTATCCGGTTATTCTTAAAAGAGGAACAATTGTAGGAGTATGCTTGGCAGTGTCATCGATTATTCGAACTATAAAGGCCTCAGGGAACACATCTCAGAAAGTTCCGGACATGTTAATCAATCAATTGACAACATCGTTTGAAGAATTGACCGCCGACCAGAGAGCCAAGGCGAAGGATTTAATTGGGAGGTTTCAAGATGTGCTCCAATATGAGAAGAAAGCCAACGGAAGGACTAATGTAATTCACCATAAAATAGACACCGGAGACGCAAGACCCATTCGCCAACCAGCAAGAAGACTGCCATTGGCGAAGCGTGAGGAAGCCGAAAGAATTATTGAGGACATGAAGATGGAAGGGGTAATCGAACCTTCAAGCAGTCCTTGGGCTTCTCCAGTGGTGTTAGTGAAGAAGAAGGATGGCTCTACACGATTTTGCGTCGATTATCGTCAACTCAACAACGTGACGAAGAAGGATAGCTACCCGCTACCTCGAATAGACGACACATTAGATACCTTGGCTGGCTCAAAGATTTTCTCCACTTTGGATCTAAAGAGCGGTTACTGGCAAGTAGATTTGGATCCAAAAGACAAGGAGAAGGCAGCCTTTACCATTGGTACAGGGCTCTGGCAATTTACCGTAATTCCGTTTGGGCTCTGCAATACTCCTGCAATGTTTAAACGGCTCATGGAAACAGTATTGACTGGGCTATCTTGGAAAACCTGTTTAGTGTACCTCGACGATATTATTGTGGTAGGTAAGACATTCGAGGACCACATGAAGAATTTGGAAGAGGTTTTCCACAGACTGAGGAAGGCTAACCTGAAACTTAGCCCGAAGAAATGTCACCTGTTTCAAAGAGAAGTTCATTACCTTGGACACGTGGTTTCCGGTAAGGATATTGCAGTTGACCAGGAGAAGATAAAGGCTGTGAGAGACTGGCCAGCACCCAGGGACAAACACGAACTTAGAAGTTTTCTTGGTTTGTGTACCTATTATCGACGATATGTACCTGGATTTGCCAACATAGCGAAGCCACTGACAAGGCTTACTGAAGAAGGAAGAAGATTTATCTGGGAAATGGACTGTAAAGCTGCATTTAAAGAACTAAAACATGCTTTGAGAAGCGCACCCGTCTTGAGTTATCCTTTACCTGAAGGAGAGTTCATACTAGACACAGATGCCAGCAACGTCGGAATTGATGGCGTTTTTTCCCAGATACAAGATGGGCATGAGAAGGTTATTGCCTACTTTAGTAAGACCTTGTCAAAACCAGAGAGGAATTACTGTGTGACCAGGAAAGAACTCTTGGCGGTCGTGAAATCCGTAAAACATTTCTACAAATATTTGTACGGAAGAAGATTTTTGATTAGAACTGACCATGCTGCATTAAAATGGCTGCTACAATTCAAGAATCCTGAAGGTCAGGTGGCTAGATGGATTGAAAGACTACAGGAATACAATTTCAAAATCGATCATAGGACGGGTACCAGCCATCGTAATGCCGACGCATTGTCCAGAAGGCCATGCCAAGATGACTGCAAGCATTGTAGTCGAGTGGAAGAGAAACATTTTACTGTCGCCAGGACAACAGTAGTCGATGATAGTTGGCAGCCCGATGGACTACGCGAAGACCAAGAAAATGACCCGAATTTGAAAATTATACTGGAATGGAAAGCAGAGGATAGCAAACCAGTCTGGGAAAACGTTGCACCACACTCACAGAGTGTAAAATCGTACTGGGCGCAATGGGACTCAATGGTGATTGAGGATAGCCTGTTAAAGCGTTTGGTGGAAAATACCGATAGATCTGAGACGAGAACTCAGTTGGTTATTCCTAAGAATAGAATACCAGACGTGCTGAAAGAGATCCATGGCGGATCTGGAGGTGGCCATTTTGGAGTCAACAAAACATTAGAAAGATTGCGCCAGCGATTTTACTGGGTTAACTGCAAGGAAGACGTTAAAGACTGGTGCAAGAAATGTGTGGTTTGCGATTAACGTGGCCGGATCATTTCCAGAAAGCGAAGACGGAAATAAATACATCGTGGTTGTCATGGATTACTTCACCAAATGGGTTGAAGCCTATCCATTACCCAACCAGGAAGCTACCACGGTCGCCGAAACCTTAGTCAAGGAGTGTGTATGCCGATTCGGGGTTCCACGTGAACTTCACTCCGACCAGGGAAGAAATTTTGAGTCTGCCGTTTTCCGAAATATCTATAAGATATTAGGGATTAATAAAACGAGGATAACTGCATAACATCCGCAGTCCGATGGCATGGTTGAACGCATGAACAGAACGATCAACCGATATTTGTCGAAGGTAGTCTCCAACCACCAAAGAGACTGGGACCGACATCTTCATCTGTTCTTAATGGCTTATCGTTCATCCGTGCATGAAACCACAGGGCAAAGACCTGCGAACATCTTATTTGGGCGTGAGTTGCGCCTGCCATGTGACTTGGTGTTCGGCAGTAAACCTGGGGAAGATCTGGCCGGGGAAGATTACGTAACGGACTTACGGAGAAGAATGGACGATATTCATGAACAAGTCCGCACAAACACTCAAGCTGCCAGCGACCGAATGAAGGACCAGTATGACATCAAGGCAGAAAAAGGTGGATACCAACCAGGGGATTTAGTATGGCTTTACAATCCTCAAAGGCGCCGAGGTTTATCACCAAAGCTACAAAGAAATTGGGAAGGTTCATATGAGGTCGTTAAGAGAATAAACGACGTGATATACAGGATTAGAAAAACACCAACAGGGAAGCCGAGAGTAGTACACTTCAATCGGCTAGCCCCGTTCGCCGGTGACAACAATGAAGACCAGCATGGAGCAACGGTTCGTCGTATCATAGCTCAGGAACCGACTTTTGAAGACTTCATGGAAGAGTATTCCTTTGGTCACAAGGCGCGGTATGGCGTGACGACAGAAGACCTGTTCACCGTGTCCTCAGATTATGTCACGCGGCATAGCGTCAGTCTTTAAGACAAAATTTGGACGACTACAAGAACTGACCAACCAAGGTCCATCCGTCGGGAAGACGCTACGACTGAGGGATAACAATACAGAACAGCAACGGTATATCTACTACCTGGTCACAAAACCACGCTCGTACCAGAAGCCGTCATATCGCAGTCTGTGGAGCTCGCTGTGTGACTTGAAGGATCATCTGCTAGAGAATGACATTTTGAAGTTGGTAGTACCGAAGTTAGGCTGTGGACTAGATGGTTTGGAGGGTTGTTAAGAACATGTTAGAGATCCTTTTCCGTTATACCGGTATTGAAATTCTCGTCTGCAGCTTTAACCCTAACGAACAGAAAGAAGAACTCCAGCGGACCATCGACTGTCACTTCTTCAAGACTTCCAAATGTACCAAGGGTAATACATGTAGATTTCGTCCTCAAGAACTGTTCCGGGACGAAACAGTCTTAAGGAGGGGGCAGTGTGACGTGCGCCCCTGAGAGAAGAGTATACAACGCCGCCACTGAAAGAATGTACCAGAACGATGACGCGATCTCCGGCGACGCCCCAGCAAGAGGTTAATTACGCCTTGATCTCACTCTTTTGTATACAGGTCATTGTCGCTTCAGAGGGTTCTAGAAGTATATGAGCTGTATAAATACCGGCCGAAAGAAAGCGGAGAGACAGACTGATATATATAAGCAACGAGCAATGAACTTGGTGATATAAATATACAGTTTACCAGTTGTTAGCATAAATAAATGTAGTTATATAAATAAGTGTAGTGATATAAATATTGTATAGATATTTAATCATAGTGTTAGTTGTTTTTATTATCTTTTAATATTTAATCCTTAATTATTTATCATTTAATTAACGTATTATTTTACTTTTCACCGATTATTTACACTTCACCCATATAAATTAAAACGTTACAGTATATTCATCTACGCATGTGTGGATCAAGCATTGAATATAGCTCAATACAGAAAATCAAAATTGTAATAAACGAAATAATAATTAGACGTTGATATAACTTAAAATATTTATAAAGTTTATGACAAAACAAGAATATATACAGTAAAAAAAATTAAAGATGTCCGATCCGTCATTTGTATCATGAACGAATTAATAAATTGGCATATTTATCTGTTCATTAGCAAAGACTACAAGTGTGTGCGATAAGGATGAATATAACACGCTTGTCTTTCAAAAATTCATATTGTTTCGACTAAGAACATTCCATTTTAAGCGATGCTCGTTGTTGACAATACTTTCACTGTAACGTAAGTTTATTTATTAATTCAGATACATTACCTTGATTCATAGCCGTACGAATAACGCAGGGGGGTGAATCTGCATTCAGAAACGTGATAACAAGTTTTCAATCTAGTAGCAGTAGGAAGTAATTCCTGACCTTTTCATAGATGTCGTTAGTAGTACAGATTTTACAGTAATTCTCAAACTTTAATGTCAAAATACTATAAAAACGTAAAATATGTTTGAGAACTGCTGTAAATTTCCCACAATTCTCTGTTGCATCGTTCGAAATTCTTTGACATTTAAAATTGTTATATGTGAATTTGTATCTTTTATTACAATACAGTGTTTATCATTCAGTATATTTTCGGTAAGTATGTTATCTTTCATATTAGCATTATAAAACGAGGGAGATATAAAATATTAACAACAAATTAATAATATTTCAGAAAATATTTATAACTTCAGTAAAGAGAATTTTTTGCAGAAGTTTGACACTACGTCAGTGTTCAGTAGAAGAACCAGGAGAATGAACATTATGGCAGTGCTCTTAGATGTCTGCTCCGTAGGAGAGCAGCAAGATGTCACATTCTTTGATGAAAGGACATGAAGCAAGATAAGATTCAACAAAGAATGTTGAAATAATATGGTGTTGCCAGTTTTAATAAAAAAAAGTAGTATAGAAGAGGATAGATTTGTTAAAAAGTCAACAAACATCGATGATGAGGTCAAAGAAGCAGTGCATTTCTGGCTGACATTTAAAGTAACATCTCTTTTATTGAAATAAAATCACCTTTTGTATTAATAATAATATAAATTTCTGTTTCCTTAGTAGTATGTGTTGAAATTTTATTAGTTGTCACTGTGTAGTTTGAGATTTGTAGTTATTTATTATTTGATTTAAATGTAATGTATATATGTTTCAATAAAAACGTTAACATATTAAGTACTTTTATTATTTTTGTACAGGGCAACATGTATTTCACATTTCTTGTTAGTGTCTTTAATAAATTATCTATTTTCAATGGATTTTTTATTAATTACATTATCAAGATATGAAATTTAGTTTTCAGAATAATTTAAAATGAATTCTTATTCCCCGCCACCCATAGATTAAGGAAAATATATAGTAGAAAATTGGGTATCTCCCTTATAAACCGTGATATAGGGTACCTTTATACTCAGGGTATGGCCATGACGTGGCTCGCGTTTCGTCCGCCATTATAGGGCCACTGTCATATTCGTTGTTGTTGCGTAAATTATTATGTATTTTCGTGGCTACTTGTTTTATTTTAATTCAAAACACATTTAAATATACTTCTAATATTTATTTAAAATGTAAGTAATACTTTTATTTTATTTATATGTATATTTTCTTGAGATACTGACTACGATGTCTGGCAATATTGAAAACACATAAAAATTACCAATATTAAGCACAAACATTTAAATTTTTAAAAGGTAAGTTTAAAATATATACTTATTATGTAAATAATAACCACATTTATTAAATTTGATGTGATAATAACAACCTATATCCTATACGCTACATAACCTCTAAATGTATGTCATAATAATAATTGTGTATCTCTTAAATAAATGAATTTTTATTACGTTTTTAGATTCATAGTGTAATTATTTAATATTCCTGTATAATATAATATCACATTTCTTACAAATAAATAGGGAAATGAATTATCAATATGTTTGACATTGGCTCGCTTATGGCGGCGATCTTGCCTCATGGCCATACCCTGTATATAAAGGTACCCTACCGTGACAACAAGTTTATTGCCATCTATGAAAAGGTCAGAGAACTAAATTTGACAGCCGACAAGGTGGCGGGAAATATAAATTCATTTCGAATTGTTCTAAACTTTAAATTTTATTTCTTCATAATGTAATTAATAAAAAATCTATCGAAAATAGGTAATTTATTAAAGACATTATCAAGAAATGTGAAATATATCTTGCACTATAAAAAATAATCAATATGTTGTCTTTATTTAAAAATGTATTCATTACACTATTTAAATCAAATAAATAATTACAAATCTCAAACAACGCGGCAACAACTACTAAAATTTAAGCTTATACTACCCAAGGAACCAAAAATTTGAAATATTATTACAAGACATATATATTTTTATTTCAAAAAAGGGATGTTAATTTAAATGTCTGCTAGAAATGCACTGTTTCTTTGACTCGTCATCGATGTACATTCACTTTTTAACTAATTATCCTATTTTACACTCTTTTTTTATGAAAACTGGCAACACCATACTATTCCAACATTCTCTGATGAATCTTATGAAGCTTTATGTCATTTTGCCAAAGAATCGTGATATCTTGCTGGTCTCTTACAACCAAACTTCTAAGAGCACCGCCATGATGTACATTCTCCTAGTCCACTTATACACACCATTTCTTCTACTCGGCACTATCAACTTCTCCTGCAGGAATGTCTCTTCACTACACAGAAGTTACAAATATTTCATGTGATCTTTTTTCTGAAACATTGTTAATTTGTCTTTAAGTTTTTATATCACCCCCTGTATAATAATGCTAATATGAAAGATAATATACTTACCGAAAATATATTGTACGATAAAGTACTGTATTGCTATAAAGATACAAATAATAGTTTTAAATGTCAAAGTATTTCGAACGATGTGGGAAATTTACAGCAGTTCTCAACCATTATGTTACCTTTTTATAGTATTTAGACATTAAAGTTTGAGAATCACTGTAAAAACTGTACTACTTATGACATCTATGAAAGGGTCAAGAAGTATTTCCAAACGCTACTAGATTGAAACTTGTTATCACGTTTCTGAATTCAGTTTCACCCTCCTGCCGCCACCTTCGCGGCTGTCACATATAGTTCTCTGACCTTTTCATAGATGGCACTAAAACTTGTTATCATGGTTTATAAGGGAGATACCCAGTCTTCTACTACATATTTTCCTTAATCTATGATTCTATGGAATAACGTTATTTTCTGTCAGTGTCACTGATTGATTTTTCACGTATTTTGTTTTACATTTGCTAATGAACTTACCAGTTGACCTAGTTTTGAATTTTGAATGCTTTTACTGTAACATATATTTTTATAGTAATATAGTAGTAATTTATATATATGTACCCTCACAAAAACTAGGTAAACGACACTAATGAATTTGACAGAATGGACGGAGGTAAAATCTTATTTCATGCAATTCGTAGATGACCTTGATCGGACATCTTTAAAAAAAATACTGTACATACATTCAATAGGTCCATTTAATTCACTATGATACTAAAATAAGTTCAGTGCACATTTATAATATGGTGCAATTCTGAATCATTCATATTACTCTGTTATAAATGTAAAATTATCTTGTACAATATATTTTATAATATAAAGCAGATTCAATGTATTTACAGAAGACCTAATATCAATGAGAATATAATTCCTTAGTCACGTGACATGTTTTCCGCCAATCAACATTCAGAATCTCCCTAGATACATGTATATCACAGCGATGATAAAAAACAAGGAAATTATCACCGTATTTATAGTCGTCACTAAGGGATTTGCTTTCTTTATTTATGACATTGACAGTTAATTTTGAGTATAAAAATAAATAATAATAATAATTC
The DNA here is from genome assembly GCA_951394225.1 of Harpalus rufipes. Lineage (NCBI taxonomy): Eukaryota > Metazoa > Arthropoda > Insecta > Coleoptera > Carabidae > Harpalus > Harpalus rufipes. The sequence continues at coordinate 25,207,761 of OX596280.1, forward strand.
AAACTCCGAAATATTAAATAAAACTCGTAAGTTCCATGTTTTAATACAATATGAATATGTATATCAAAAGTTAGGTTAGGTTAGTTTGCAAAAATTCATTATATGTATTCTCTCATTAAATATAAGCTCGTGATATGATTAATAATCGAAAATATTGCTCGTGAAACCGAAGCAGCACATTTCAACTCGTCCTTCGGACTCGTGAAATCTGCAGCTCGGTTTCACTCGAAAATATCATCGATGATAATCATATCACTTGTTATATTACGTATGATAATAATTAATCTTATAACTCAAATATGAAGTAAGAGTATAATATCATCTATTTCGTTATAATTTTTCCCTGCATTTACAGAATATAATGAATATTCTTTTGCAACAGGCTTCACCTATAATGTATTCTGGAGTATTTGTAATCAGACAGTGACTATTATTTAAATAATTTGTGTTATCGGGCATTGCATTCGGATATACCATATTTTTTTTACTTCACGACTTCACCTATCCGATATTCAATATTCAACATACCTGTAATTGGTTCAATATCAAATCCATCAGTACTAATAATTGTCATTGTATGGTTGTCCACTGATACCTCAATAGGGCACATCATAAATTCTGCATTTATTAATCTGAATCTATATCTGTTTCCCTGTAAAACAACATCAATATATTATTATACAAAAGAAGTATAATAGAAGAAATAATATATTATTCAATGAGCATGTAATGTATGCTATTACTCATGAGAATGAAGTTTGCATCACGAGCCGAAAGGCGAGTGATGTAAATCATTCGAGTGAGTAATAGCCATTACATGCGAATAGAATACTATACTTTATCCACAACTGTCAAATAACAACATACTGTACTATTATAAAATCAGAAATAACCTAACAAATTTTAGAAAATTGTTTGTTCACAAACATAAACATATAGTTAGCGTTGATTACTGGGTATTTGTTTTAACAAAACTATGAAGTGATTTGACATTTAGCAGAAATTTTTAAACCGACTATTCAGCTACATTTTAAGCTTAAGAAGAAAATAAAACTATAAAAAACAAGAAACCTAGTATACTTATTTGGGCTTTTTATGTGGAAATAAATATTTATTAAAAGAAATTTGTTTGTACTTTTTGTAAGGTAAGATTTGAATTTGACATAACGATTGAATAATATTATTCCATCGAACTGTCAATATTCTTCTATTAGCAACAGTAACGAAGGTCATTAATTGATAAAAAACGGTTGAATTATGGGTATATTATTTGACAGTCGTGGATAAAACACATTATTATATTTCTTTCAAATTATTAAAGGTATATTTTATTCGGTTCACATGTCTGTATCGACAAATTTACGAGATATATCTGTTTAAATCTACTACTAGCTAAGGGTATAATCGTAAAAAATCCAAAATGTCATTAATGACATTCAGACAGAATTTTTTTTATTTTTATTTTCGTTATATTTGTATTTACAACTGGCTTATTCAGCGAACCAGTAAATTTGAGGTATGATTAAGGCGTGAGAGAATATAATACTCTAGGTTGAGATATCAATTCAGGTAGTTTTCCATTTCATGTACATAAGTCTAAAGGTTTTGTTCTTTTTAGTCTCCTTATTTCGTTTTCATTGTTTAAAAGATTCAAAGCTAGATAGTTTGGATGATGATTTAATCTTGTTTCGTATCTATTATCGTATAGAGGTATTTGTTCATGGACATATTTAATTTTTAAATCTTTATGTAGGGTTTCATTACTAACGTACCATGGCGCGTTGGCAATTATTTGTAATACTTTGTTCTGAAATCTTTAAATGACGTTAATATTAGATTTTTTGGCACATCCCCAAATTTTAATTCCGTAGGACCATATCGGTATTAGTGTTGTTTTATACAAGAGGATTTTATTTTCCAATGATAGGTTTGATTTGCGACCTATTAGCCAGTACATGTTTCTTAATTTTAGATACAGTTGTTTCCGTTTTTTGTGAATGTGTACTTTCCAGGTGCCTAGTTTGTCAAAATGCATACTAAGATATCTTACACTATCTTGTTTTGGTATGATGTTATCGTTTATTCTTACGTCAGGACACGAAGTTCGTTTTGTGGTGAATGTTAGGTGAACACATTTTGATTCATTAATTTTAATACGCCACTTTTGTGCCCAGTTTTCAATGTTATTGAGCGAGTCTTGCAAAAGGTGACCTACATTATTTGGTATTAGGACCAGTATTGTATCAATTATTCACAGCTCATTTACCCTGTAATACCAAAACATTAATTGCAACATTGCAACATATGCAGACGACACTGCAGTTTTGGCCTCTCATACCAACCCAAATAATTCAGACAGAATGATTAAGGATTTTTAACTGCTATATAACGAACGAATCAAGAAATGAGTTTTCACGGAGTTTATTGCAAATGCTCGGCTACTGATGGTAAAAGTTCGTCACTATTTGAATTATAAGGGTATAATTTCATAGGAATTCAGTGAAAGGGCAAATCAGCATAGTTCGTAAATATACTTTTGGGCTCTTCACACAAAAATTCTTATTAATTTTTGATTTAGTAATTCTGCTTAATCCATGGAATGTATTTCATCGCTTTCTCCAAAGAAAGATAACCAAAGTGTAACTACGTGAAGAGTTAAATTTAAAAACCCAAATTTTGAAATAATTTTCATCAAAGTAATGCAGTTTAAAATAATATCAATTTCCACAATTTCATCAATGCCGATGAACACAAAAGTAATAGACCGAAACCTTATTGTAAGTAGAATAATTGTTATTTAAGATTCTGTAGTTATTGTAAACTTATATTCCAGCAAACAAATACTGTAAAACATCAATATTTTCACGTTCTTCATTGAGGCAATTGCCATACACAACTTCACATTATTGTAAATTTTTATACTAAATGTTAACTACTTTACAACTTTGTTTGTTACATTTATGTATTACTTTATAACATTCTGAAGAAGGATTCAAATAAATCGGAAAGATTGATGAAATAATCCTGAACGAACTATACTTATTTGCCTTTTCACTTTTCACTGAATTCCTACGAAATTAGATCATTTATATATACAAAATGTCCCATAACTGCAGGTACATATTAGAAGGGCATATAGTACTCAACAAAACACAAATAATTCAAAACTCGAAAATTAGTTTTTGAGGGGAATAGTTTGTGGCACTGGTTGAATAGGTAGTTTTAATAGTTTTTTATATATCCCCCAAACTTAATTGATGTGACAAAACTTTACGTAATTGCATAAAATAATTTCATTGTTACATTATTTTACGTAATAGTTATAATTAATTTCTTTATTCCCAATATTATAGTACCTATCCAGAGGTACAAAAAAAGTTCTTCTTAAGGTAGTTATATCGTGGAACCATTTTACCCAGAATTAATTGAAATTTAAAGTATATCTCAACTGAAGTATAATCTACTTACTCTCCAAATTTTAAAACAATTGACCACGCGGTAGCTGAAATATTTGCAGTTAAATTTGGCCTTTTTAACACGTGAAGAATAGGAAATGGCTAAGTAAACGCAACATTTTAATTATAACTTTTATATTCATACCGACATTTAATCTAAAAACTAGTATGTTATAGTTGACTAATTAACGGATTTTATATAAAAATTTGAAAATTATTTACCACCCAGATTTAATTTTATTGCCACTAGAAAATTATAATCTGACGATATGATAAATAGGTAGAATTATACTTGACAACCATGTACAAGCGTTCCAGATTGGAGTATCAGTTAGCAATGCCTACTTTGGTATAAGCGAATAAGAGGTGTTCTTTGGTTAAAGGAATTTCAAACGTACATTCGAAGGAAATATTTTTTAAATGGGTATTTTACGTGAAAAGCATGAAAAGTTTAAACAATATAATACTACTTTTGTAATTTTAAAAAAGAAATATATTAATTAGTTTTGCAATTCCGATTTGTAGTTTAGAACTAGTATTTTATCTCAAAATATCTTATTACTTTTATACCCGAATGTAGCAATAAATGTGGGAAAACTTCAAAAATCAAATTATTTTTAAGCGTTTGTCTAGGAAAAAATGAGATTGACTAGGCAACTAATAACAATATAAATATAGAAGCAAAATATTTATATATTTGAAATAATGGTGATAAATAGTCTGAAAAATAAAATAACTTATGAATTGAAATAATAAAGATATTTTTTTAACACAAAGGTATTGTGAATGTAAAACAAAAATCACATTTCAAAAAACAATATTTTAGTTTAAGAGTTTTAGAGAAAATTTAATTTTAGACTAAATTATTGATTTTTACTTAAAAATTCAATAATTTTCTCTAAAACTCTTTTGTTTTTAGGTACACGTGGTTTATTTTTGCCGATTTTTGATAAACGATTGGACATTTTACAATTTACACAAATGTCAAAATTAAAATTGAAGCTCTCAACACAAACCAAATATTAAAATATTTCTGTCCTTGTCTAAGTGCGACGTTGCCACAGTTATTCTTCAACATTCATACTTCAGTGTGAGTACAATGGAATACGACACTTGTGTATCTGTTAGTGCGAGTGGTACAGTTAAAAAAAAACATTTCTATGGAAAAATAAAGAAAATTCATATTTTACTACAGAGTTTGATATTCGCTTTTAACTATTTTTACATTATCTGTGTATATAATATAATGTTAAATAATATAAGTTATTGACATGTATTTTTAAGATCGGAGCGCTAGGCTGGCAAGTTTTGAACTACAGGTTGAACGAGATATGACGTCAACCTACTGTCAAATGGGCAAACACATAATTTATAGAATTGTGTATTTCTCATAGTACTGTATTATATTTAATTTTCTTTTTGTATTATTTTATAGTAGGTTTTATATTATCCATTAAGGGTAAATTAATGTAAATTCCTAGTACACTTTTATAAAACTTTAACTTAAATTGTATAACCACTTCTTTTTACCTCTCGCTAAGAGAGGTATTGCATTCATGCTAAAAATCGCATATCCAGATTTTATTGAATAAGCACGTTTTAAGGTCCCTACAATCCGATTTTAACATTTTTACGATGATGTCTGTGTGTGTGTGTGTGTGTGTGTGTGTGTGTGTGTGTGTGTGTGTGTGTGTGTGTGTGTGTGTGTGTGTGTGTGGATGTGTGTGTGTGGGATGTTGGAAGGACGGTTACTCAAAAACTATAAGACTTAAAATTTGTTTAACAACGTATTTCCCAATCGGACATTCATGGGAAGATCTGAAAAGGTTTTGGTAATAATTGGACAACCGGAAGTAGAAGATTCTTGAAAAAAAATCTTCTAAATATTATTTTTTGAAAATTTTTCGTGGTAATATTAAAGAAAATTAAATTCTCTATCTGATACATTTAAATATTTTATTATATATTCCATAGATTTAGAGATAAAAGAAGTATAATATATAAAATAATCTGTTGTAATAAATTTGACAGCCGAAAGAATGCCATGAAAAATAGTTGATAATTTAAATTATTTGTAACTGACAGATAAATGTCAGTGTCAGAAATAATGAGTAATGAATTAAAAATGTACTTGGAGAATCCCTTAGTTCTTGATCTGTGACTATTATGAAGATGACAAGTCTAGGTTGAAGGACTTAAATTTGTTTCAAACATTATGGGACAATGTACACCAGTACTGTAGACTAGAGTAACTTTGAATTGCGAAAAAGCTATCAAATTCTTCTCAAGTAAGTTGTAAATATTGACAAAATCGGAGTGCAATCTATCCGTCACTTTATTAAAGGGAATTAAGGTTATTTAGATATAACAAGTATGAAAAAATAAAATGTAAAAGAAGATATATAAGAATAGATGCACAATCCAGATATATACATTTTAGACCGCCCAAAATTAATGTTTTTACTAGAAGAATATGAAGAGAAAGTAAACAAAGTTGTTCGAATTGAAAATTGCTGTTACCAGCCTAATATTTATATATGGTAAACTCTACTTTGTAATTTATTGTAACATAATTTATGGTAAAATATCTTCATGTTGAGACATGCTATTATTGAATAATAAAGAAGTTTATACGTCAGATTTATATGAATATATTATTTGTATTTATAAAAATAATCTTTGCTTTATGCATACAGCCAGGTAAAATATACGGCGAGAGGTTATGTGCTGGCCACATCAGATTTTTTAGATGATATCTTCAATAAAAACTTGAAAATAGCAAAATTTCATGATTATATTTCTTATTCACTTGTGAACATTAGTATAGGATGTATTACATGATACAAAGGATGAGAAAATGGATGAAATTAAGAGCTGCAGGCAGTTGTTGTGAATGAATTCTGAATTAATTTTATTAAACATACTACTCTGTACCATTTACTTTGAAAGCATAATATGTAAATAAAAAAAATAGTTTTTAAATGTGTTTGATTTAATAGAATAGAATAGAATAATATTTATTTGTTTTAAGGTACATAGCCTTATACAAAATAGTTGGTAGAATATATATACAATAATATAATAATAATAATATAAAAAAAATTAAATACATATTTCTAAATGTAATCAAAAATAAATCAATGAATGTAAATGTGAATATAAATATAAGCCTAAGATAAATTCATTGCTGATTAATCACAAAGAAAAGAGTACATAATTGATAATTAACCTTGTGTAATTGCAGGCAATACAAAAATACAAAGGAAATTATTAAACGCAAAATTATTCGTTTATACAAAAACTTCTCAGGGCTAGGCTTTTAATAGTGTAGTAACAGATATTATTTATTTTCTTCCAGTCAAGAGATCCCAGTAAAATACAAATATTTGGATTATCATTAGGTACATATATATTGTAATAAATATACATCTCTATATGGTTTGTAGATTGGGCAATGTAAGAAAAAATGTTCAAGAGATTCCTCCTTGTTGAGGTTGCAAATGAGGCAAACATTATTGGTGTCCCTTGTCCCACGTATATTTTATGTTATTACATGGTACGGAAAATATTTTCTTATTTGTTAAACGTAAGTTAGCAATAATTCTTGCTTTTATGATAGGTAATTTTTCTAGTAAGTAGTTTTCTATGCCAAACTCATTCTTAATATTTTTATAATGATTATTATAACTTCCGTTTTTTAGACGTTCGATGTCTAAATTTTTAAGTGCAAGTTCAAGTTTTTCAACTGAATTATTTATTTGAGATTTAGTTAAATTGCTGGAAGGCTCAGTTAAGTTGAATTGAGTTAGTAAGCTTCTTAACTGGGAGTACCAGTTGAATTCGTTTTTATTAGTGTCTAATCTGTCTAATTGTTTCAATCTGTTTAGAATAATAATAATAATAATATTTATTTATTCCTTGTGATCATTACATGATATGGAAAAAGTCATAATTAATTAATCATTCATATATTCTTCTGTTGAATAAAAACATTTATTAATAAGGTAATTTTTCAATTGTTTTTTGTATTCTTTTATTTGTGGAATTTCTTTGATGGCTTTTGGTAACTTATTGTGAAAAATTGCTCCCATAAATGTTTTTTTCAAACATAGTTGATCTATGGTGCTGTAATAGTAATTCATTCTTATTACGCGTGTTGTATGTGTGATAGTCGGAGTGTTTACTGAAATTGTTGAAATTTTTCTTTACAAAAATTAAAACATTGTATATATAGACACATGGAAAAGTTAATATTTTTTGTTCAACAAATGCGTTTCTGCAACTTTCACACCATGATAGACCAGACATATAACGCAGCGCTCTTTTCTGTATTATAAACACTCTAGAAGCGTCGGTGGCTGAACCCCAATAGATAATGCCGTAATTAATTAAAGAATAAAAATTAGCGTAATAATATGATTTCACTGTATGTGAGTTTACAATATCTGTTAGACGTTTTATGGCATAACATACTGTATTGAGTTTAGTACATATGTATTCAACATGTGCGTTATAAGTAACGGATTCATCAATCTTTATACCCAATAATTTTGTACATTTAGCTTGTTGTAGAGATTTTCCATTACACTTAATCAGAATGCTTGCACTATTGTCTGGCCTATTACAAAATTTCATTACATGAGATTTTTCACTATTGAGAATGAGTTTATTTCTACTTAACCATTCGGAAATATTAAGAATTGTATCATTTGCTTGGTGAATAGCGAGAGAAAGAGACAAGTCGAAATTAAGTAGAGATAAATCATCTGCGTAAAGGACAAAGCGGCCACTTGTAATACAGTTTTTAATGTCATTTATATGTAACAAAAACAGTAAAGGTCCAAGTATTGATCCTTGTGGTACTCCCATTTTGTTAATACATTCTGTGGATTGTACTGAATTAATCTGAACTACTTGTTTGCGATTGTGTAAAAAGGATTGAAGCCAATTGTGGCAAGTACCACGAAGACCATACTTTTCACATTTGTTTAATAATATTTCATGATCAATGCAGTCAAAAGCTTTAGATAAATCAATGAAAGTACCAACAATTGTTTGTTTCTTGTCTATCATCGAGTATATTGTTTCTGTTAATTCTGCCAAAGCAGAAATACAATCGAGTCCCTTTTGAAAGCCATGTTGCTCCTTAATTAAAATTTTATGTTTATCAATAAATGATTGAATTCTTATATGCATTACTTTTTCAAATATTTTATGTAACGGAGATACCAAAGTTAATGGTCTATAATTTGCAACGGATTTTTTTTCTCCATTCTTATAAAGTGGAACAACTTTAGATTTTTTTAGTTCAGTAGGAAAATGTCCTGTTTCTAATGAGCAATTTATAATTACTTTCAAAGGAGATAGAATGTAATTTTTAATGCATTTAATGAGAACATTTGACATATTATCTAGACTTGTGGACTTACTGCTATTGAGTGTTATTATTATATTTAATAATTCTATTTCATCAGTAGGAGCTAAATAGATTGAGTGGTTGTTACTTATTATATTCGTAGTAGGTTGATCAGCATTTGTACAATGGAATTGTGTCGTGTTAGTGAGATTTTCGGCTAGTGTGCAGAAATATGAATTGAAGTGGTTAGCAATAGAAAGAGGATCGGTAACTAATTTATTATTTATACTTAATTCATTGACATTTGGTTTCCTAGGTTTATTACTTGTGTTTGCATTTATTACTTGCCAGGCTGACTTAGTAATATTTGTTGATTTTTGTATGAAATTATCGTTACATTGTTTCTTTGAAGTTTTTATTTTATTATTATGAATACGTTTGTATGTATTATAATCTTCCTTTGAAATAAGACCATTGTTACGTAGTTGAAATAGGTGTTTAAGTTTATTTGATGAATCAATTATATCAGAAGTTAACCAATTTTTGTAGATTTTAATACAATGTGGTTTACGTTTAATTAAAGGAAAAGCAATACTATAACAATATGTCAAAGTTTCAGTAAATGCATTATACATGGAATCTACATCATTTGCGTTATATATTTCATGCCAGTTTTCTTTGCTTAATAAGTAACAAAAGTATTGCATGTTATTATTTGAAAAGATTCTAATTGTTTCTTCACCTGTGTTGTTTGAAGTAGAATCATTCACGATGAGTTTCAGAATTTGGGCGGAATGATCAGCTAATCCATTGTGATTCACTTCAACTTCAAAATTAGTGTCTTCCGGGTTTAAGAAAAAATTGTCAATGCACGAGCCACCATTAGTAGTTATACGCGTGGGTTCGTTGATTGTATGATGTAGACCGAATGTTTTGAAAAAATCTAATAATTCACTGCGTTTTTTATTGTTGACCAGAATATTAAAGTTAAAATCACCACAAACAATTAGATTAGAGTTTTTGTTAGAACATAGTTTATTAAATATCATACCTAGTTTATCAAAAAAAATGTTAGTATCTCCATCAGGTGATCTATATATTAATGCCACGTAATAGTTTAAGTTTAAATATTTTATATGCACCATAACACACTCAATATTTTTCTCTTCACAACAATGTATTTTTATTTCACTAATATTTAAATGTGACTTTGCAAGAATTAAGACACCACCACAATTTAGATATTGTCTAGTATAGTATGTTACTAATATATAATCTTTAATTAATATGTTTTTCATTTCATCTTCTGTTAACCAATGTTCGGAGACGCAGAGAATGTCAATATCATGCAAGGAAATGAAGGTTTCTAGCATATCTATTTTATTCCGGATGGATTGCATATTTTGGTGCATTATTTTTAAATATTTAGGTTTTTCTGCAGGAGTCGTATTATTCATTAATTGCTATATGTCATATTCTGTTTTGGATCGTATATATTCGACTATTTTTTTATAAATTTCGCATGTTCTACTGGTAGCTGGATGATTAGTATCATATTTAGTTTTATTTCTAGTATTAGAATTAATACAATTTATGCATTTAGTTGTATTATTCTTACAATCTTTATATTCATGATCACCCATACAATTGGCACATGTAGGTTTGTCTTGCTTGCAGTCTTTAGCTAAGTGTCCAAACACGGAACAGCGATAACACCGTATTACAGAGAAATACTCATCGCATTTATAACTACTCCAATTTAAATAGACTGAATCATATTTCAATAACATATTTCTTACTAATGGACTAACTTGAATAATCACATTTGCTGTTTTCAAATTTTCACGTGTATTAATTTTAACAATTTTTACGTCTTTTGCATATTTTTCATCTATATTATTTTGTTTTATAATATTATCTATTAATTTAACGGTGTCTGTTGTCTCGTTTTTATTTACTCCAAATATTATAAGACGTGGAGAGAGTTTTTTTGGTTCGTAGACATTGTAGTTTTCTTTTGTCTGATTTAAATTTGTTTTTAATTTATTTAACGTATCTTCATTGTTGCAGTTTATGATAATTCCTCCTTGTTTAGAATGTTTTATTCTGTTGACAGACAGAGATAGGTTTATAGGGTCAATCGACTTCACAACCTGTTGTCTAGTAGCTGTCGAGGTTTGTTCATTATTGTTTGGCTTGACAACTAATATTTTTTCTGCAGATTTCGCACATATCGAACTATAAGTTTTAGCACGATTGGTGTTAGATGTCGCAGTAATGTTGTTTGCTTCAATTCTTGGAGAATCATTTATTTTTAACTTTGATTCTAGTTCTTTAATTTTAAATGTTTGTAAATCATTAACTTTTTCCATTTCATTAATAAGTTTTTGTAAATTCTCAATCTCACGTTTCAAATAAATGTTTTCTAATTTAATTTTTTCATTTAAGTCGACTTGACTTACGTTCAAGGGCGAATTTTGCGAGTGCGATGTACAATCTACACAAATCCAAGATTTTTCTTCTTCGTTGTTTCTCATTTGTTCGATTGTTACACCAACACACTGAATATGAAAATATCTATGACACACATCACTACACACTATTTTGTCATCGTATCTTGACACTTTTTTGCTACAAATGCTGCACTCAGATATACCACTACTATTACTCGGCGCCATTACAATAGATAAATTAAATTAGGGAATCTAATTGGATCCATATTTTCTACTTTGAGTAGCCAATTTAAAGTTCTTTTTACAATTTGGACAATAATATGTACAGTCTCAGTCTCTAGCCTCAGCATATAATTCGGAGTATTTCTGGGGCATCTTAGCATCAGTTTAATAAATTTTATTTGGAATTTTTCTAAATTTTCTGTGTAGCGTAGACTCCAAATTTCGGAGCAGTATAAAACAGTGGCATTAATGACTGAGTTAAGTAGAACTCTCTTTTCATTCCAGGTTTGAGATTTACCCTTCGTTAAGATGTTATTTACTTTGCACGTAGCAAGTGTTGATTTCTTTTCTACGTAAAGAGTATTTTCGTGAAATTTCCCCGAGGAAGAGAAAGTAACGCCCAAATAGCAGAATTTTTGGACTATTTCTATGCTACAATTTGTATATTTAAATGTGGGAAGAGGTGGTTTTCTACCACGGTAAAAGGGTAAAATTTTTGTTTTAGATGTGTTTACCGTTAAGTCATTTAGGCTGTAGTATTTTTCTAAAAGGTTAAGTTTTACTTGGAGAGAGACTGGGGAATCGCTTAAGATAACAATGTCATCTGCATAAGCTAAAATAACTATATCGTGATACCCGTCAATATTTATTCCTTGTTGGTTATTTTGTATTAAATATTGCTCTAAATCATTAATATATATATATATATCGCGAATAGAATAGGACTTAATATTTCCCCCTGTAAGACCCCCTTCGTAAAGAGGTATGGGGTGATTTTCATATGTAGTAGAATTTGTTTTAACAAAAATATTTGCATTACTATAAAGATTTTGAATTATTCTTATGAATTTAGAGCTGATGCCGACGTCATGCATTTTGTCCCATAGTTTAATGTGAGTCACAGAGTCGAAAGCGCGTTTAAAATCCACAAATGCAGCATACATTTTACCTCTTTTAAGTCGTAATTGTAGGTGGGCGAGAGAAGTAAGGCAAAATATGTTATCACTCGTTCCCCTTCCCTTTCTGAATCCAGACTGATTCTCTACTAGTAAATTATTTATTTCCAACCAAGTTTGAAGCCTTGTGTAGAGAACCTGTGTGAAGATTTTGCATAGGTTATTTATTAGTGCTATACCGCGGTAATTTTCTGGTTTCTTTGGGTCACCTTTCTTAGAGCATGTACATTTCAATCTTTGACCAATCCTTTGGTACTGTTTCGTGAAGAATGATATTATTGAAAAGATTTAGGGTATAATGTAACCAATTTTCTGGCAATTGTTTATAAAACTCATAATTTATTCCATCGCAACCTGGTGATTTTTTTAGTTTGAAGTTTTTTATGCTAATATGTAATTCTTCTAGGCTAACGTCGTTGTCTAAAAATGGATGGCGACAATCAATGTAATTATCATTTGTGGCGAAAGTTTTATTTTCAATTAAAGAGGAATATAATTGTTCCCATTCATGTATCGTTATATCGTGAAAAATAGTTTTTTTAAATGATATTCTCCGAATTGTGGACCAAAATTCGGTGTTGTTTTTTGTGTTTGCAAGAGAATGAATAATATTTAACTCATAGTTCTTTTTTTGAAATTTTATTTCATTTCTATATTGTTTTTTACTTTGTATATATGATTCTAGAGTTTTTTTTACTTGGTTCTTTCCGATAAATTCTTAAAAAATTAACTGCCTATGATTTATATAACTTACATGTCGAGTTAAACCAAGCTTTAGATTCGATTTAATTTAATATTTATTACTATATTAAAAAATCTGATGAGACCAACACAATACCTCCTGCCATTTACCTATGGGGTCTCGTTGCCGCATGCCTGGTCGCGAATCTGGGGAATCCGATTCAATTGAATTTACAATTATTTTAAAATCGAACATAATGGCCGCTAGTATGAACAAGTGATTAAGGGTGATTAGCGAGCATTTGATTAGCATTGTTTTATTTCTATCAATCGTTTATGGATTATTTTAGAGAAAAATACTTCAAATAAATGCGTAGAATTATTTTTTCTATAACTTTTATTTGAAGTATTTTTCTCTAAAATAATCTATAAACGATTGAAAGAGATTAAACAATGCTAATCAAATGCTCGCTAATCACCCTTAATCACTGTTCATACTAGCGATCAATGTTTTTAATGCATATTTAATTTATTTAAAATAATTGTAGTTCATTTTTTCACCAAATGTTGGCATTACTGGATTTCAATATTTATACGTTTACATCATGGAGGTAGGAATAAATATGGAGGGAGTATTTGCAATCGCTAGTGAAGTCGCTTCCCCCTCTACATTGTGACTGTTGTCAGTTTGAAGTTACAAGGTTGTTGCTGTCATCTAACGTTTAGCATTGTTTGTTTTTAAACGTGTACGTGTTTTGGAGAAGTGTTTACCGTTTATGACTTTTTATGTATATCGTGTTTTATATTGACTTTTCTTTAAGTGCTTCGTAACAACATTTGGTGAAAATTAAGATTTTTTATTCATGTGAGTTATGAAATATTGTTTTATTTTAAAACTGTAACTCAACGTGTATTTTGTGTTTATAGCAATTTAACAGAACAAACATTATTTGGACTAGTTGACTCTTGCACTGCAATATGTAAGTTTTCTTGCAATAATATTATATGTTTCATTTAACATATGTATTTATTTGCAGATTGTTTGTAACTTGGTGACTTGTTGTGTTGTGGGGTACTCCAATAAGTCAGGAGGAAAGTTTTATTTTTATATTATTTAACAATAAACAATTAAAAAATCTAATGAGTGTTTTGAACAATTGTAATTTCGTATAAATACCTAGCCTAGATCTATCGATTTAAATAAATATTGTAAAAGATAACCGTATCGGTTACAGGTAAGTGGAATTTTAATTATTTATAATTTTTCTATATTGTAATTTCTTCTAAGTACATATTTGCTAAAAAAAATATTTATGTTTATTGATATTACTAGAAATAAGAAATCTTAATTTCAAATATTTAATTTTATATTTGCCGCGTGAATTCCCACCACAATGTGACTGCAGCGGTACCTGCGTCCGTCCCCACAGGCCTGCATTCCCCTTGTCCTAAGTTCTAGTTTATGCTCCCTCCATATTTATTCTTACCTCCATGGTTTACATATGTTTCTTGCCGAATGGCCATGTGGTGTCCTGTCACAGATAAACCTACCCAGATCCACGACGTACTGCTATTTCATGTGTTCAGAATTAGTAATAACTGCTCAATGCACAAGATGGTGCACCATGCTCTGCGAGCCTCTGGAAAGTAATTTTGAGCAGTGCAATTCAAGAACGATTCACTGCTTGTGCTAATATTTACCTCCTCTAGAAGATGAATGTACGATGACAGTACAGTACGATGTACGGACAAAATTTTACCTGCTGAGCTGAGCTGATGTGAAAAGTGAAATGGGGTGAAATTGTTTTCTAGATTTAGGTTTACCTGATAATTTTCTTTTCCTTTCATTAACTTAATTCTTTACATCGGTTAAGTAACGAAACCCCTTTTCTACCAAGAAAATTCAGCTCAACTAGATTAATGACTATATTCAATTTTAAGTTAGTTTTGAATAAACATTACAGCATATTATTGGAATTAACTGTCTCTCTAATATCTAAATTTCCAAAAGTAATCTAGAATACTAGAAACTAAAATAGAATCCCATCACAGATACACATAATTGAGATGAGCATAGAATTAAACCAAATTTTGATATCAACGCAAAGATAATAAATAGAACTTGAATTTTTTTAACAATTTACTATACCTATTTACATGTATGTATTATTAAATTATGTTAAATACAAATATTAAATAAAGAAAACAAAATAAAATTATTAAGTGTAGACAAGACATAATTTAAAAAATCCCGTAATAACGAAAGAAAAACAAATTACCAAAGAAAATATTACGATTAATGGTTAAAGCTAATTTTTAAAATTACATAAGAGTGCAGTGAAACAGTAATTCCATTAATATTTTGGGCACTTTTGTGGTGCAAAATGAAATCTAATTTAGTGCGCAGAGGACAGCTGTGCTGGCCATTCATTTATAATAAAGCTTCTCGTTTTGAGCGCATTTATTGTAAAATAGTATATTGAATTATTTTTTTGTTGTCTAACAATTTGTGCAGATCTAATTCGTTGTTAATAGCTAGAATATAGTAGTATATAGTAGAATAGGTTTGCATAAAAGGCATTCAATGAGAAAATGATAAAGGTTTCGGGGAATTCTTGGAAAAAGGGCAATTCCAAGATCACATTCATTAATTTCTAAACTGGGCAAGAAAAGATTTACTTCGATGTTTCATAAAAAATATGTCTTTAATACTAAGTTTGAAGAGGTTTTCAATATATTTTAATATACTTTTTCACGAACCTCTGTTCAAAGCTTCCGGTTGATCAGAAGTGATTTGTATAAACCACCACTATTATAATATAAAAAAATTACCAACTACTTTATTTATTAAGAAAAACAGAAAGTAAATACGAGCAAACTTTTCTACTTTTTCTTTATTAAAACTTTTTTATTTTTTAATGTTTACTATATTAATAACAAAATATATCTTAACGAAAAGAAATTTTAAATAAGCACAAATTCGCTTATAATAACCCAATATATATGTGTCCGGTTTTTTACCTTCCGTCACCTCTAGGTAAGGAAGGTATTGTCTTTGGTCAAAAAATTCGGTGGTGAGTTTTCATTGAATCAGCACGTTTTAGGGTCTTTACAATACGATTTTACTATTTTTACGATGAAGTCTGTATGTGTGTGTGAGTGTGTGTATGTGACCGCGGTTTCGGCCACCATATCTCCAATACTAGAGTTCCAACAATTAATATTCTTACGTATTCCTCTACCTTACAACCATATGTAGACTTGATTAGATTTTGGTTATAATTGGTCAACCGGAAGTATCCTCATTTGAAGATTTTAATAGTTTTTCTTGAAAAACTCAGTTAAATATTATTATAACTTAAAGAATATAGTATTCTCTATACGATTTGATTGCATTTTATATTTCATATTCAACAGATATAGAGTTAAAAGAATTATAAAGATAATATATTTCATAAATCAGTCAGCTTTGCTAACTTAACCATGGAAACTGCTAATATATTCAGGTAATTGAAATTGACAGATGTCAGTTGTCAGTAACAATAAAAAGTAAATGAATGAAAGAATAAGGGAAGTAACTTTAGTGTTAGAAGTTTCTAGAAAGATATAAGAGAGCAGGAACTGAATGAGAACGACACGTAAAACAAAAATGAGTGGAAGAAGAAAATAAAAAATAGCGAGCCCCTAACGAATGGGAAAAAACTAAAGAAGAAGATAGTGTCAAGTGCAATTTGAATAGTTTGTTTATGAAATAATTTTACTGGAAATATATGATCTTTTGCAAGAAAATTTATGTATAGGGCGCGTGCAGTGACGTGACTTTGCTGACTTTGGCAAGCAGATATGGGGACCCGTGTCAAAATGACAGCTATTAATTATGTTCATAACTGACGAATGCCATAATTTTTCTTTCCAAATTTCATGATTTTCTTATTTCATGTGGTTTATTTGTTATCAGGAATGTGGAATTCAGTTGCCGAGAAAAGGAATCATAAAATACCAACAAATTAAATTTTCTTGCAAAAAATCCTATATTTCCAGTAAAATTATTTTATAAACAAACTATGAAATATTATTTACACACTTAATGTTATTATAAATATTAAAGAATATTCTATTATCTATACGAATTGATTGCATTTTATATTTCATATTCAAGGATGTAGAGTGAAAGAATTATAAAGAAATTAAATTTTATAAATCAGCCACCTATCCTAATCATGGAAACAGCTACTATATTAAGAAAATTCTAACTGAAAAGAAAATGTATGTGGTAGAGATGAGGATGTTGAGATAAATGTTGGGGAAGACGCGGAAAGATACGGTAAGGAATGAATGAATAAGGGAAATAACTCGAGTATTAGAATTTTATAGAGAGATACAAGGGAGACGATTACACTGGTTTGAACATGTCATAAGGAGAGATGTAAAATATATTGAAAGAAGAATGAATAGCTTAGTAGTAGAAGGTCGAAGAAACGGAAGAAAACCAAAGATAAGATGAAAGGACTGTATTGCGGAAGACTTGAGAGAAAAGGACCTAAATGACAACACGCACAATAAACGGAAGGTATTGTGCTGGCCACAACAGATTTTTTTTTTTTGCCAGCAGTATATACAGGGTGTCCCTTAACTTCGAGCAAAAACTTTAAGGGCATATAGTACTGACTAAAATGAATAAAAAAGCTTCATCAACATAGGAATGATCTTCAACTGTTTCCGAGAAAAGCGAAAAATCTAAGAAAAACTGACAAAGATAACGATCGAATAAAATTTTGTCTATGTCAGTAAAAAGACTATAAAAAACAATAAAATTTTATATGAAACATTTTTCTCAATTTCTTATAGTTACATAGTTATATGAAAATTAAATATTGACCAAGGTCGCCACAACATTTCACTTTTGATTTTTATAAAATAACAAAAGGCCATCTAAGATTACCTCTCAAAGGTAAACAAAAAGTCTCAATTAATCAAAATCGTAATTCTTATAGTTTTTGAGATAGCAAAGGTAAATCTCGTAAAAACTCATTTTTCACTGCGTTATATCTGGGAAACTATTAAAGATCGGACACATTTTGACTGAGCTTTTTTTACTCATTTTGATCAGTATTATATGCCCTTAAAGTTTGTGCACCAAGTTAAGGGACACCCTGTATATACGCAAAATATACTGTTTGATACTAATAATTATTTATAAAATAAGTCTGCAAGCAATCCAGTGTACTAGAATTATTTTGTAAAATACATAATCTTTATAAAGATTTAATATTCTGATACGATTATACATTTTACTGCAAATATATTTTTCGGATATATAGTCACTGCTATCCTGAGTCAAAATTGGTTATTTCTATGAAATGCCGACATTAGGCAGCGCAGACAAACTGACGCTAGCTCAGGCAGATTGCAGTGGGCCGTACAAATAGTACTTAGTTATTACGTTCATTACTTATACGGGGGTATGTAATCCTCTCTCTACAGTGGTGCCATCTACCACTGTCGTAACAACTATACAAAAAAATTGTGCACGCGAAACAACATACAGTCGTGGATCTGGGTAGGTTTATCTGTGGTCCTGTCATTCGTCTTTACCTTTTCGTGTGATTAACGTTTGTTTTCGTTGTTCGTAGTTTTTTTCTTAGAATTTCATTACTGTTGCCCCTGTTGCGTATCAAATCTGTGTTTTTCAATACAAGCAGTAACTGTTTTTCAAATTGTGCTTCGTTGTTTTTTTATTTATTACGAGTAATAATCTCTGACCAGACAGTTCATGTCTTTCTGTGTTCAGTTGTGCTTTTCGTTTTCTCTTTTTCATTTGATTTTATTGGTATTTTGTCGTTTTACAAAACGTAGTAATAATGCCTAAAGCATTATCCAAGCAGTCGCAAGTGCTATGGTGACAATGATTAGGCAGAAGACTCACATCATCAACTTGAAAAAAAACCTTATAAAAAGAAATATAACTTGTAGAAATTATTAGTTATTTATTTAAAAAAAAAAATTTTGGCCAGCACAGTACCTATCGCCACTTCCGTTTTTGGTTACATAAGTATAGGGCGCGAGCAGTCATGTGACATTGTTGGCGTTGACAAGCATATATCCCCCGTTTTATAAAGACAATTAGTAATTATGTGCATAGATGTCAAATGTCAGAATTTTACATTAAAATTTACAAGATTTTTTAAATTCACATAGTTAATTGGTCACCAGGAGTGTGGAATTTACTTGGTGAGGAAAATAAAACACATGTAATTGGAAAATCACTAAATTTAGAATGAAAAATTATGATATTTGACATCAATGTACATAATTACTAGCTATCATTCTGACACGGGCCCCTATATCTGCTTGTCAAGGCCAACAAAGTGACATGACTGCTTGCGCCCTATTATATTTAACATTTCTTGTATACCTACACTCTACACCACAAATTCTACTTACATCTATTTTTTATATTCCGTCACCTTCTAGGTAAGGAAGGTATTGTTTTTGGTCAAAAAAATCGGTGGTGAGTTTTCAGTGAATAAGCACATTTTATGGTCTCTACTATACGATTTTACTATTTTACGATGATGTCTGTATGTGTGTGTGCGTGTGTATGTGACCGCGATATCTCCAATACTAGAATTCCAAAAAATACAATTCTTACGTATTGCGTTTCCTTACATCCATATACAGACTTGATTAGATTTTGATTATAATTGGTCAACCGGAAGTACCCACATTTGAAGATTTTAACAGTTTTTCTTGAAAAACACTGTTAAATATTATTTACACATTTAATGTTATTGTAAAAATTATAGATTATTCTATTATCTATACGATTTAATTGCATTTTATTCTTCATATTCAGTGAATTAAAGAAATTAAATTTCATATATCAGCCAGCTATGCTATAACCATGGAAACAGCTACTATATTAAGAAAATTCTAACTGGCAGATCGTGGACAGATGTCAGTGTCAATCAAAAGTAAATTAATGTGGCAGAGATGAGGATGTTGAGATGGATTTTGGGGAAGACACGGAAAGATACGGTAAGCAATGAAAGAATAAGGGAAATAACGAGTATTAACAATTTCTAGAAAACAAGAGAGACGATTACATTGGTTTAAACATGTCATGAGGAGAGAAGAAAAATAAGTTTGAAGAAGAGTGAATAGCTTAGTAGAAGGTGGAAGAAACAGAGGAAGACCAAAGATAAGATGGAAGGACTGTATTGCGGAAGGCTTCAGAGAAAAGTAACCGAATGAGGACGACCCGCAAAACAGAAATGAATGGAAGGAGAAAATAAAAAATAGCGAACCCTAACGAATGAGAAAAGCTAAAGATGTCCGTGTCAAGTGCCATTTGCATAGTTTGTATATGACATAATTTTACTGGAAATTTAGAATCTTTTGCAAGAAAATTTATGTATAGAATTTGTGAATAATACACAGGATTGACGGAAGGTATTGTACTGGTCACATCAGATTTTTTAATTTTAAATACATTCAATGAAGAAATTTTGTCCTCTTCTAATTTTTTTAAATGTTTCCAATTCATTGTTGGGTTGACAGTATTTTTAAATATTTAATTATTAATACAATAGGAAATAATATAATGTATGTACTTCCCAGAAAAAATCTTCAGTAATGTCTCTGAATTTTTGACACTGACATTTATCTGTCAGTTACAAACATTTTTTATTTTTCAATTGTTTTCCATGACATTATTTGGGCTGTGAGATTTATTACAACAGATTATTATACACCTTATATTTCTTTATTTCTAAATCTATAAAAGATATAATAAAATATTTATATGTATCAGATAAAGAATTTACTCTTCCGATTGAGAAATACGTAGTTAAACAGGTATTAAATATTATAGATTTTGAGAAATCGACCTTCCAACCGACTCACATACACACACACATACATCCACACACACACACACACACACAGACATCATCGTTAAAATCGGATTGTAGGGACCTTAAAAGTGCTTATTCATTAAAATCTGGATATGCGATGTTTAGCATGAATCCAATACCTCTCTTAGCGAGAGGTAAAAAGATGAAAAAATATGCTAGTTGTAGTGTATTTTATGTATTTTAGTTTAAGATAAAATATTTATCGGTACGCCACTGTACTGATGGCGATGTGTCTTATGATTTTAAACTTGTTAAAATAACATGTTCATACCATATTACGGCAGTTGGGATTTACAATTCAATGAATAAAGATGTATATATATTTGTGTGTTCAATAAAAAGGGATTCGCGTGCAATATACATGGGCGTACGCAGGGTGGGGCAAGGTGGGGCAGTTGCCCCCCCCCCTGAAGTTTTCATATAAAAAGTAAAATGGAAAATTTACTGTATATATGTATATAAAATAAGAGTGTTATACATTTTATATTGCACATATATCATACATACGTAAAATACTGTATAAAAATATAATATACGTGTATGAAATGATATAATATGATTAATACTAAATATTTTTAAACTGCTCAAAAGGAATAATACGTTTTATACAGTATGAAATGTATAATACATGTGTATTGTACAGGTATACTAACATACAGCATTTTTTTTAAAGATCTCCGATCAAGGTCATCTGTATCATGAACGAATTAATAAATTGGCATACATTTATTTCCTTCATTTACATAACACGAAGCGTGTGCGATAAGGATGGATACAATACGCTTGTCTTTCAAAATTTAATATTGTTTCGAATAGGTTAGGGCATTGCATTTTAAAACGATGCTCGTTGTTGACATTACTTTCACTGTAACGCAGGTTTATTTATTAATTCAGATATATTACCTTGATTCAAAGCCGTACGAATAACTTTATTTTCTATCAGTGTCACTGACACTAACGGAGTGTCAGTATCATATTTTTCACATTTTTTTTGTTTTACATGTATTAGTCCATTTCCGTTTTGAATTTTGAATGCTTTTGCATTAACATATATTGTTATAATAATAAAATAACAGTAGTATCTTATGGACCCACATAAAAACTAACTGAACGACACTACTGTATTTATCGGAATAGGCGGAGCTAAAATCCTAATTCAACCAATTTGTTGATCAGACATCTTTAAAAAAATTACTGTACATTTTATAATAACCAAGAACATATACTTTTATACGTTAGAGGTAGAAGTGACACAAAGATTTTCTGAAAATCCACTACGGTTAATATTTTAGAAAGTTTAAATTCACTAAATATATTATTAATTTTTATTTGTTCTTTTTTAAATAAAATGATTATCTTTGGTATTTACTTTAGGTAAACCTTTACCTTTAACAAAAGCATTTTAAACATAATTTCTTCTTGCCCCCCCTGAAGAAATTCCTGCGTACGCCCATGGCAATATATGTTTATTTTAAACCCTTAAACATCACAAATTGGCGACGAGAATAAAAGTGAAGTGTTAAAAATGGCGGTTGACGGTGAATATAGTAAAGCAGTGACCGGATATTTACGTGAATTCGATCACAAAATAAGTAACTGGACAATTTATAAAGCAAGATTGGAGCAGTACTTTACAGCAAACGAAATAACGGATAAAACGCGTATGAGAGCAATTTTACTAAACGCATGTAGTAAAGAAAGTTATATATTAATATATAATTTGTGCGTGCCAGTTAAACCCGAAACAAAGAGTTACGCTGAACTTGTAAAATTATTTGATACACATTTTGCACCAGTGGCAGCGGGGTTTGCCGGACGTTATAAATTTTACAATGCATATAAAAGTAAAAACGAGACAGTGCCAGAATGGGCAGCGCGAGTGCGGAATTTAGCGTGCTATTGTGAATTCGGTGAAGAACTTGACAACATGCTACGAGATAGGTTCATAATGGGTTTCGAAAAGGGGCCGATTTTTGACAGACTTTTTGAAGAAAATGTTACAAATTTAACGTTTGAAAAAGCAGTGTCAATCGCGCAGTGCAAAGAAGCTTCACGTCATAATTATGAATTGCGAGCTGTAGACGACGTAGTGGACATTTACCGGGTGGCGGATGCCAGGAGGAAGCCCAGTGCAGCAAATCCTGACCAGCAGCAACAGCGGTGGCGCGGAGCCGGAGCCGGCAGCAACGGTCCCCATGCAGGTTCGAGGCCGGGCGGCAGCGGCAGACAGCCCAACACCGGCCAGCGCAAGTGTACAGTGTGTGGTAAAAGTGGCCATTTGTCGGCAAAGTGCAAATATCGTCTATACAAGTGTCATGAGTGCGGGGTGACAGGTCATTTAGCGTCAGTGTGTGAACGCCAAGCCAACAAAAATATTTTTTTTATGACTGATGATGTAGAACCTATTTATACCGCAAAATATGTCAATAATAATAAAAATCCCCCTTTTACAATGAATGTACTAGTTGCAAATAATCCTGTAACTTTTGAACTATATACTGGGGCAAGTGTTACAGTTATGGCAGATGATTTATATAATTCGAAATTTAAACAATTCAAATTAAATAGCACAAGTAAATGTCTATTAAGTTATAACGGCAGTAAAATAAAGCCGCTCGGTGTTTTGGAAGTCCCAGTTACATTTAAGAATGTTGTAAAAGACTTGTGAATTAATGACCGGGATCGTGTGAAGATAAATTAATAAACTTATTTCTTATAAGAACTCTATATACTTTTATTATTACAACAACAACCAACCATATACACTTCTCAAAAGACAAAAAAAAACATTACCCATCATCTACACTGTTACCAATACACTTTTTATTTTATAACGCGCGTAATACAAATTTACTGCCAACTTAACAAGACTTAGAGATTTATGTGGTACAAGGTGGTAGACCACCATTGTTAGGTCGAGATTTTTTGAATAAATTTGATGTAAATAGCTTGAATATAAATAATATGAATGATGCTACTACAGATGTCAACCAATTATTGACAAAATTTGAAAAGGTTTTCTCATCCGAGTTAGGTGTATTTACCGCGAATAAATTAAAATTAAATTTAAAAGATAATGCAAAACCAAATTTTTTTAAGCCACGCCCATTGCCATTTGCGATTAAAGAAAAAGTTGAAATTGAAATTAATAGATTAGTTGAATTAAATATAATTTCTCCTGTCAATTTTAGTGAAAGGGGTACGCCTATCGTACCTATTTTGAAGAAAAATAATAGCGTTAGACTTTGTGGAGATTATAAGGTTACAATAAATCCATTTTTAGAAATTGATAAATACCCTTTACCTCGCATTGAGGATATTTTTGCGAAATTACAAGGAGGACAACAGTTCTCAAAACTTGATCTCTCACAAGCATATCAGCAAATTGAATTAGATGATGCATCTAAGAAAATAACTACTATTAGCACCCATCGAGGTCTTTTTCAGTATAACAGATTACCTTTTGGAATAGCAAGTGCTCCAGCACTTTTTCAAAAATTAATAGAAAATGCTCTTCAAGATTTAAATGGAGTAGTTGTATTTTTAGATGACATATTAATTACAGGTGTCGACAAGGTCGAACATTTAAACAATTTAGAAAAAGTGTTGTCACGTTTACAACAATATGGTTTAACAGTATGTAAAGATAAATGTGAATTTCTTAAGAATTCTGTAGAATATTTAGTTTACAAAATAGATAAACAAGGATTGCACACTTGTTCTGATAAAATAGATGCAATTAAAAGTAGTGTCGCTCCTAAAAATTCTACACAATTGAAATCTTTTTTGGGTTTAGTAAATTACTATCATAGATTTATACCAAATCGTGCTAAAATTTTGAAACCCCTAAATATTCTTTTAAGAAAGAATACTTGTTGGCGTTGGACGCAACAATGTGAAAATTCTTTTCGGGAAATTAAGGAAGTATTAATTTCGCCTAATGTTTTAGTGCATTATAACCCAAAATTGGAAATTAAACTTACAGTTGATGCATCAAAGCATGGTTTAGGCGCTGTAATTTCTCATGTTTACCCTACCGGTAATGATAGACCTATTGCTTATGCCTCTCGTTCATTATCGAAAGTGAGGAAAATTATTCACAAATTGAAAAAGAGGCCCTAGCAATTATTTTTGGTGTAACAAAATTTTACCAATATTTATTTGGGCGAAAATTCATACTAGTTACGGACCACAAACCGTTAGTAACAATTTTTGGCCCTAAAAAGGGCATACCGCTATTAGCAGCCAGTAGATTACAACGGTGGGCGGTAACCTTGTCACATTTTAATTATTCGATTCAATATGTAAAATCAGAATTAAATTGTGCAGATTTTTTATCTCGTTCTCCTATGTATGGTACTAAACCCAACACGGATGAGGAAGCTGATTATTTACACTATGTAGAAAATAATGAAAATCTTCCTATAGATGCCAAATTAATAGCAAAGGAAACACAGTCTGATAAAATTTTGTCAGCTGTTTATAATTATATTTTAAAAGGCTGGCCAAAAACGGTGAATAATGAGTATAAACCATATTTTTTACGGAAAAATATGTTATCCGTGAAAAATAATTGTATTTTATTAGCATACAAGATAATTATTCCTTTAAAATTACAACCCCATATATTAAGTGAAATTCATAAAACCCACATGGGTATTGTAAAGATGAAAAGTATTGCAAGATCGTATGCTTCGTGGCCGACGATTAATAATGATATTGTTAAAATTTCTACAAATTGTGAAAATTGTATGATAAATAGGCCATCGCCACCTATAGCCAAATTACACCCCTGGCCCTATCCCTCAGCTCCCTGGGAGCGCATACATGTTGATTATTTAGGTCCCATTTGCAATAAAATGATTCTTGTTGTTGTTGATGCTCACACCAAGTGGGTGGAAGCAATTGTAACTCAATCAATAACTTCTGAAAAAACTATCAGTATTTTAAGAAACTTGTTTGGAAGATTTGGATTACCTAAATTACTAGTTAGTGATAATGGAAGAAAATTTGTGTCAGCGGAATTTAGTTCATTTTTAAAATTAAATGGTATTAAGCATATTACCTCTTCTCCATATCATCCTGCCACCAATGGCGCAGCAGAAAATTCTGTGAAAACTATTAAACATGCAATTTTGAATTGTCTTAAAAATAATAATGAAAATGTAACGGTAATATTAGAAAGATTTCTGTTAACATATAGAAATACCGTTCATTGTACAACGGGTAAAAGTCCAGCAATGTTAATGTTAGGGCGTAATCTAAGAACTAGATTAGATTTAATAAAACCTGATAATAATGAGAATGAGAATCATGAGTTAGAGAGGAAGGTTAAAGCTAAACAAAACAATCAAATAAAAAATTATAAAGGTACTAGAGATGTAAGATTTAATGTAGGAGATAATGTAATTGTAAGGGACTTTAGATTTCAAAAACCGGGGTGGATAAGAGGACAAATAATTAAAATTTTGAGTTTTGTAACATACATTGTTAAAATACCGTCTCTCAATAAAAATTGGAAGAGACATGTCAATCAAATTAGAAAAGATGTGAATTTAAATTTAAATATGTCAATTCCTCAAGATTTTCCTAAACAGGATATTCCACCAAAAAATAGTAATAATCAAATATCAGATAATGTAACTAGGG
This sequence comes from Harpalus rufipes, assembly GCA_951394225.1. Taxonomy (NCBI): domain Eukaryota; kingdom Metazoa; phylum Arthropoda; class Insecta; order Coleoptera; family Carabidae; genus Harpalus; species Harpalus rufipes. Next base: position 25,234,449 of record OX596280.1, read on the forward strand.
CTAGTAGTAGAATTAGAAGACCCCTGATTAAAGAAACGTATATACCAATGAATATACAATTATTTCTAAGTCAATACTTATTCCTTTTACGGAATATAAAATATATAAAATACGCATGGTACGAAAATAAACTACAATTATTTCAAATAAATTTGTATTCCGTTAAAGGAATAACGATTGACTTAGAAATAATTGTAAATATCATTAACATATACATTACTTAATACTAGTATTTTTTTCTTCTTTTAAAAATAAATAACACACAAAAATTTCTACAAGTTATATTTCATTTTATAAGGTTTTTTCAGGTTGATGACGTGAGTCTTCTGCCTAATCATTTTCACTATATGCGCAAATGTGATTGCATATTTTGATAGAGAATTGTCGCACGGTGGACCCTTGTTGCCGTTAAAAGCTGTTCGGGGGGTATGTTTATAATTTCTATATTTTGTTATCAAAATTTAAAGCAATGATTTATTTCTAGAGAGCATCAGATTGTCTACAAGTATCGAAAGGGGTAATCCGTAAAATTTCTGCAGAAGAGGCGAAATGTAAGCATCGCCAAAGAAGCCAAAGGAGAAAAGGAAACCACGAGCTACCATATATTGTTTCAAAAAGAATACTTTTTTTGACTCATTTTATGTTTTATTTCTTTATTAAAACTGTTTCAGAAATAACTAATAATTTATTATTATTTTTTAGTTGCTGCTTCAAAAATGATGGTGGTAGAGGAACCAGTATTTGAAGTTCTTGCTAATAATATGCCTGATATCGAAGGGACACCGAAAACATGTAATCGTTCTGCTGGTGATGCTACTGCTTCTGTTTATGGTATGCTTTTATTTTAAATAATTTTTAATTTTATATTGCACTTAACTTACGGTTAATTATGAGTTTTGAAAGTTATTTTAAATTGTCAACTAATATTTTTATGTCTTTTCAGTTGCTGATCCAAAAACACCGAAGACAGGCGTATCATTTAATGAACTTCCTTCCGATAATACGGGAAATATTGCACCGGTTACACCGAAGAGAAGAAAACGTTTTTCTGCATGAAGTTTGCGATACGAGCCATACGTGGAGTTGCATACATTAGTTTTTCTAAACCAATATTTTTTTTATAAAATTCATTGTATCATAATGATAATTTGTGACGAAATGATAACAAAATCTATCACAATGATTATCTGTATCGAAATAATAACTAAATCTGTATCATAATGATAATCTGTATCGAAATGAAAACAAAATATGTATCATAATGATAATCTGCATCGAAATGAAAATTTGTATCATAATGAGTGTCATTCAAGTACGTATGACATATATTTAATAAGTATATTAAAGCATAGAAGTAGAAAAATGTTTTTTTATTAATTACTTTCAGATTTTTTATATTTAAGTATTAATATATTCCGTAACACAATAGTTTAATTTTTATATATCGATAATTTTCATATAATAAAAAATACCTGACAAAACTATTTTAAAATTTCACTTGTCAAAAGTATTATCGATATATAAAAATTAAATATTGTGTTACAGAATATAACAGAATTTTAAATTTGAACTATTTGAAGCTATCATTCCATTTTCCCGCCTTTTTAGTTCAGTTCATCCCTGCAAAACCAGAGGTGCTGCGAACTGCGTTTTTATATTTACTATAGAGTTGGCAAGTCTGATAGTGTAGATGGACATTTTTTAAATGTAAATTTAATAATGATATTTTCAATAAATCGCATTTATAGTACTACTCTGTAATTTTCTGTAACGCTACAGACTTGTAAATCTGAACAAAATTAAATAAATTTTTGTTTAAAAATATATTTAATGTCATTTAACATTAATTTTCTTTTTTTATCAAGTGCTGCATTTATTCCCCGTATTCCTTCTGAAATCCTACCATGCACCGAATTTTTAATACCATAAATTGGAAATACGTTGTTTTACAATGATATTAGATTATTATTCGTCTAATAAATCAATTATCTTGATCATACAAATTAGCATCACATTCAATTTTCTAAAATTAAATTAGTATACCATGTAAATCTAGTAATTCCGTGACGTCATTACCTAGTTACAAACTTGATGTACAAACTTGGATGACGTGCCCCCTCTGCATATTTTTTTTACTTATAATATCTTGGAAACCGCCATCTTGAATTTTATTCTGACATCACTCTTAAGTTTGCCTTATCAAATCATGCAACTTTTATAAGAAACTTTTTTTATATATATTTTATAATAATTACGGAGTTTTAGACATTTTATAAAATCGCGATTTTCAGTTTTTTCAAGCTGTTCGAAATTTTAAATTTTTGTCAGCCGAATTTGAATGAGCCCTCAAAACTGTACCACATTGCCCATTTTATAACCGACCTCGTAGCTCTTATGAGATCACAATGGTATACCACTTAATTTGGGACAGCCTGTATATACACTCACGGACAAAAATATTGCATTTTTTTATATATTTTTTTAATCTTTCTGTAACATTTATGCACTTTTTAGTGCTAAATGTATTATTTTGAAGTGTCCTACGTACATTAGTATTGCTATACACTCACCTCGATATGTAAAAATGCTTAGATTTGTTGAGTAAAAGTGAATTAGCATTATTTTACAGTTATGTTGACATCTGATAGTGTGCTTTGGTGAGTCAGAATAATTGCTCTTTTGTTTTACATTATCAGAGTGACATTTCTAGTGCAGTGTGCTGTTGATTCTGAGTTTTCTGTTAGTAAAATGCCACATGTAAATGAATTAGTTGCTGTTAAAGTTGTTACGTTAGCTAACGAGGGTCGGAGGCAAGAAGATATTGCTCAAATTCTGAGAATACGTCAATCGACGGTTTATCGTTTGTAAAACGATACGGGGAGATTGGGGAATGCAGAAGGCGACCTGGACAAGGACGTAAAAGATGTACTACGCAAAGAGATGACCGCTATGTGCAACTTCAAGCTTTACGAAATCGCACATTTACAGCTCCGAAACTAAAAGATGAATTATTGAATACAAGGCAAGTTAATGTAGGTGTAAAAACAGTAAGGAGAAGGCTTAAGGAAGCTGGTTTACATCCGAAACGTCCTGCTAAAGTCCTCGGCTTCTCCCACATCACAAAACCGCCCGATTACAGTTTGCACGTACTCATGCTGATTGGGATGAACATGAATGGAGCAGAGTTCTTTTCACAGATGAGACTCGAATACAATTGTGGAAGCCAGATGGACGTGATCGAGTCTACAGAAGAACTGGAGAACGATACGCTGCATGTAATCTTGTGCAAACCGTTAGCTTTGGTGGAAGTTCCATTATGCTATGGGATGGCATCAGTTGGGAAGGTCCCACAGCACTTGTTGAGGTTAATTTGAGAATTAATGCAGACTGGTACCTCCGAAACTTCATTGAAGAACATGTTCTACCATATGTCGGCTTTATTGGGTATGATACATTTCTTTTAATGCAGGATAATGCCCGGCCACATGCAGCTGGAACAGTGCACCAGTACCTTGAGCAAGTCGGGATTGAGTCATTAGATTGGCCTCCATTAAGTCCCGATTTAAACCCGATAGAGCACATATGGGACATTCTCAAACGCCATATACGAGCTCGAAATCCAGCTTCTAATTCAATTGAAGCATTACGAATCGCAGCTCACGAAGAATGGAATATAATTCCGCAAGAAAGCATTACAGATCTTCTGCGAAGCATGCCCGGAAGAATGCAAGCTACAAGTAGAGTTAGAAGAGGAAATACCTGATACTAATTTAACTTCATGTTAGCTAAAGAAATTGTTATGTTGTCATTATTGTAGTTTTTTTCAATTAAATGTTCTAATTAAAATCGCCCTCTTTTATTCAGTCATCCACAAATCTGTTCTAACGCTATTTAATGTATGGAAAATGGTACTAATATACGTAGGACACTTCAAAATAATACATTTAGCACTAAAAAGTGCATAAATGTTACAGAAAGATTAAAAAAATATAAAATATGCAATATTTTTGTCCGTGAGTGTATATACAGTGTGTTTGAAAAAGTGGTTACACCCTATTTTCTCGCTTATTATTATAGATACACATATTGCTTATAGGACATGATTTAATCAGTGCAATATTTGTGATTGAAATGTGTAAAAATTGTAATTGTAGAGCTTCCGGTATAGCCGGAAGTGACATCAACTTTGTGAATTTAAATACAACCTATACTATTTTTTTTATAAATTTGGATTGCATTTTTTATTCTCTTTCCGACAATACTAAATTTATTAGTGTTAACGTTATTCATTTGTTAAAAATAATTATTTTCTTTTGCACGGTTTTTATCGTTGAGATGTAATTTAATACTTATGTGAGAGTGCTATGACAGAAATTAACGAATGTATTTTATTACATTGGTACTGACTGTAGAAGACAAAGTGAAGATAGTATTATTAGTTGAAGGATAATAACAGAAGTTTTAGAGAAGCGGCTGAAGAATTTAATAATGTTATGAGTGAATTAAGAAGCCATACTTTAAAATGTATTAATGTAAATGGGACATGATGAATAAATGTTTTGTTACTTGTAAATTTCTTATTTCATATTCATTAAATTAAAAATAAATGAATTTATTAACATAATATCATGAAAACAATTACTGTCATAGCCCTCTCACATAAGTATTAAATTACATCTCACCGATAAAAATCGTGCAAAAGAAAATAATTATTTTTAACAAATGAATAACGTTAACACTAATAAATTTAGTAATGTCGGAAGAGGACAAAAAATGCAATCCAAAATTATAAAAAAATAGTATAGGTTGTATTTAAATTCACAAAGTTGATGTCACTTCTGGTTATACCGGAAGCTCTAAATTACAGTTTATACACATTTCAATCACAAATAGTGCACTGATTAAATCATGTCCTATAAGCAATATATGTATCTGTAATAATAAGCGAGAAAATATGGTTGTAACCACTTTTTTAAACACACTGTATATTTATTATGCCCAGTTGCACCACCGATACTTAAAATTTAAGCTTTGTTCTCAGTTAACCAAATAAAATGTTAATTCCAGATGAATATTTTTCTTTTAATTACAGAATAAAATTGAAATGCCTAATTGAATAAAACTAGTTTACATTTAAGTGTTAAGGGTACAATTGGGTATTAAATAATTATTTCTCAATTAAGTAAATTCTATCTGTCATATTTATATTTAAGCGAAGCCGGATTGTTGCCTAATACTCAAAGTATATATACAGGGTCATTCATCGGTCTGTCCTCTCTTTATAACTCTTTTATTTTAAGTCAGATAGAAAAACTCTTCAGATAAAATTTATATGATATATTATTGTCTATCTACGTACTATATGCACTTGTATACAGGGTGCTCCGTTGAAGCGCAACAATATGTAACTTTATATTTCTTAATGGAACACCCTATATATATTTATTTATTTTGATAGTAAATTAGATTTCCTTTAAAAAAGTATTAAGTAATAAGGGGTCTAAAATTATAAATTAAGAAGTTATATTTACCTTTATTCGTTGAATGATATTTTTGTATCATATTATTAACACAGTAAGCTATGGATAATTTGATCAATTGTTTCGAATTTAAACAAGCAATACTCTTAGTTTATCATCGTTGATGTTTAAAATAAGTATTAATAAAAAAGAATCAAAATTTTGTATTAAATTATAGTTTTTTCCACTATGAACTACTATTTTTTATGAACGTAAATAACTTCTTAATTTATAATTTTAGACCCCCTTATTACTTAATACTTTTTTAAAGGGAATCTAATTTACTATCAAAATATATATATATATATATATATATATATATATATATATATATATATATATATATATATATATATATATATATATATATATAGGCTGTTCCATTAAGAAATATAAAGTTATATATTGTTGCGCTTCAACGGAGCAGCCTGTATACAAATGCATATAGTACGTAGATAGACAATAATATATTATATAAATTATATTTGAAGTTTTTCCATTTGACTTAAAATAAAAGAGTTATAAAGAGAGGACAGACCGATGAATCACCCTGTATAGTGGCTGGACACCCCATTATGGGGTTAAGCCGCTTCATATGAAGCTCTCTAGATACTTTTTATATAGGAGGGATCACTCCATATTTTCTCCGTTTTATATTTTCTTTATTATACTTTTCCATGTATTCCTATTTTTTTTTTGTTTTTGTTTCCGAGTTCTTGATATTAGTGTTGTTTAGGTCTTCCTTTACTTCTTTTATCCATGTTGATCGGTGTCTACCTCTTTTTTTTATTTTCGGGTTCCCATTGTAATATAGACTATCTCATTGCTTCTGTTCCTGCTTCCATATATGTCCCAACCATTTTACTCTCTGCTGTTTTATTTTTCGTACTATATCTTGTATTTCCTGTAGTATCTCTTTATTCATTCGTGTCCGGTATTAATTTTCACCAACATTAATCATTCCTAATATTGTTCTTAATATTTTTCTTTCTATTATTCTAAGTTGTTCCTCTTCTTTTTTGGTCATTGTTAATGTTTCTGCGTCATACATCAATATGGGTCTGATTATTGTTTTGTAAATTTTAATTTTTGTTCTTCTCATTATTTTACTTTTTAATAGTTTTTTGTATATGTGAAAGGCTTTATTTGCTGAAAATATGTTTTCTTTTATTTCTGTTTCTCTATCTCCTTTGTTTGTTATCATTACTTCCAAGTATTTGTATTTTTCTATTTCTTCGAATTCTTGTTCACCAAATTTTATCTTCTTATTCTTATTCTTTTGTCCATATCTCATTAGTTTTGTTTTATTTTCATTCAATTTGAATCCAATTTTTTTCCCTTCTGTAACTATCTCATCTAACATCTTTGTCATTACATCTCTTCTCCTTATTATAATAACATCATCAGCATATGCTATCATTTGTCCTCCATTTGTTTTTATTGAGTTCTTGTTTATTCTTCTTGTCACATATTCTAGTGCTAAGTTGAATAGTGTAGCAGACAGTGCATCACCTTGTGTAACCCCTTTGTTTATTGTAAGTTCTTCTGTATTCCCATATTTGGTCTTTATACATATTTTTGTGTCATGCATCGTCATTTTTATTAGTTTTCTTAGTTTGGGTTCAATTTTTAGTTCTTTTAGTGCTAACATTAGTTTTTCTCTTTTTTATCGAGTCAAACGCTTGCTGGAAATCTATGAAAAGCATTTATATTTTTATTTTAGCTTTCTGTGTTTTCTCTATAATTTGTTTTAGTGTATGTATTGCGTCTATTGTTGACTTTCCCTTTATAAATCCACATTGGTATTGCCCCATTTTATTTTTTGCCGATTCTACTAGTTTTTTTTTTTTAAATTATTTCTGATAAGATCTTGTAAGCATTGTTAAGTAGTGTTATACCTCTGTAATTTTTGCATTCTCGAGGATCTCCTTTCTTGTGTATTGTAACAACCTGACCTACTTTCCACTCCTTTGGCATTTTTTTTTCTTTTGGTTATTATTTTATATATTTGTTTATGTAATGTGTCACCACCATACGTTCCATGTTTATCCCGTCGTTTCCTGGTGTTTTACCATTTTTACTGTCTTTATTTACTTTCTTAACTTCTTCTAGTGTTGGCTCTCTTACTATATTCTCTTCAGTTTCTTCCTCTTCTTCTTCTTCTTCTTCCACACTTGTATGTATTGTTCTTTTGTTTCTGTAATTTCTCCTGCTTTATCTCTCATGTTATTTATACTTAACTTATGTGTATAATTTTGCTGGCTGATTTTTTCATAAAAGCGTTTCGTATTCCTATTCAATCTGTCCGTTTCTATATTTTTTATTTTATCTTCCATCCATATTCTTTTACTTCTTCTTATAACCATATTGCATTTTTTTCGTATTCTTTCATATTCATTCTTCCCGTCGTCTTTATTTGTTCGTATCCATTTGATTCTTATTTTTGTTTTTTCTTCTGTTAATACTTTGCACTCTTCGTTAAACCATTCTTTTTTGTTTTCTTTCTTTTGTATTCCTATCTTTTCTTCAGCTGCTTTTGCTATGCTTGTTTTTATTTCACTCCAGTTTGTATCAATGGTTGTTTCATTCATTGTTTTACTTGTAATGTTTGTCTCTAATTTTCCTACATATTCATTTCTATCTTGTTCATTATTTAGTTTTTCTGTATTCCATTTCATTTGTTTGTTCTTGTGTTTACTTACGTTATTTATCTTTTGTACTATTGTCGCTGTTACCATATAGTGGTCTGAGTCTGCACAAGCTCCTCTGTATGTTCTCACATCTCTTATTGCTGTTTGTCTTCTTCTAGTTAGTAGTATGTGGTCAATTTGTGTATGATATTTTTGGTCTGTTGATGTCCGCGTTATTTTGTGTTGCCACGGGTGTTCATATTTTGTGCTACTTATTATCATATTTGTCTTTATTGCAAAGTTACATAATCTTTGACCATTATCATTTGTTATGCTATGTATTTTGTGTTTTCCTGCTACTTCCTTAATATATTCCTCTTTTCCTATTTATGCATTTCTTCTTCTTCTATAGCCCTACTATTCAAGATGGATATACGCTTCCTTTACTACTTTCCTCCATTCTTCTCTATTTTTTGCTACATTTCTCCAGTTTGGGATCTTTAGCCGTTTCACGTCCTTCTCCACCTCTTCTTTCCATCTGCTTTTTGGCGGTCCCGTTGGTCTTGTTAGCATGGGTTTTGCATTATATATTTTACTTACGTTTCTTGTGTCTTCCATTCGTGTTACGTGTGCATTTAGGTTGCCTAATACTATTATTATGTCTTCTTTTGCAATATTTTCTAGTTCATTTTCCATTTTTTCGTAGAATTTTTCCTTTTCTTCTTTTTTTGTTTTCTCGGTTGACGCATAAACATTTAAGAATGATAAATTGAATGGTTTAGCTGCTATTCTTAAATACGCGAGTATTTCATTTATTGGTTTAAAGTGCATTATATTATTTTTCATTTTCTTCATTACCATAAATGCTACTCCATACTGTCCTTGTTTTTCGTCTCCTGAGTATAATAACGTGAAATTATTTTTGTTTACCTGTCCATGCCCTTTCTATCTCGTTTCTTGTAATGCTGCGATACTTATTCCATATTTTTCTAATTCTAAACTTATTTCTATCATTTTTCCTGCTACTAGCATTGTTCTTATATTCCACGTACTAATCTTTACTTTCTTATTCTTACTAATTTGTTTCTTTTTTCCTTTTATTATTCCCTTTCTTTCTCCTTCACTTGACTCGTTCTTTGCTGTTCGTTTTTTGATTTAGTTATTAGTATTAGTTTTTCATTATTTTTACACCATTCGTACCATTCCTTGTTTATTTTGATTTTTTTATACCCAATTTTAACTTCTTTACACTTCATTTTCTCTAAATTTATTCCTCATAATCTTCATTTTATTTTCCCATGTGTCTATTGTTGCAATCGTGTGTTGTCTTTCTTCATCTTTTCCTAATTTATGAGTGTTAGTGACTTTAACTTCCACTCCAACTTTGTTCTTTAAGAATTCTTCTATATCCTTATTATTATTCTCTAATTTTGCTCCTTTAATAACAATATTATTCTTTTTCATAGCTTTCTCTCTTCTTTCTTCCTTTTTTTCTAAATCAATGACCCTAAGTTTTAACTCTTGTATTTCTTTTTTCCTCTTTATATCATTTTCTTTTAATTTCGTATTTTCTTCCTTTATTTTTTAAAATTCTGTTCTATATAAAGTGATTTCTGTCTTTATTTCCTTTATGTTTTTCATCATTTCAGTCATCATGCTCATTAGTTTATCCTTGTCACTACTTTTATTCTTAATTGGCGTCCTTTTCGTTATATTACTTCTCTTAGCTGCAGCTTCCTGTAAATCGCTGTCTCTTCTATGTTTCCCTTCGTCTGTTGAGTATCCTTCGTATTCTTCATTTTTTGTATGGTCTCCAAACATGTTTAGCTATTGGCATGTATTTTTTAGGGTACCTTTATATACAGGGTATGGCCATGAGGCAAGATCGCCGCCATAAGCGAGCCAATGTCAAACATATTGATAATTCATTTCCCTATTTATTTGTGAGAAATGTTATATTATATTACACAGGAATATTAAATAATCACACTATGAATCTAAAAAGGTAATAAAAATTCATTTATTTAAGAGATACACAATTATTATTATGACATAGATTTAGAGGTTATGTAGCGCATAGGATATAGGTTGTTATTATCACATCAAATTTAATAACTGTAGTTATTATATTTACATAATAAGTATATATTTTAAACTTACCTTTTAAAAATTTAAATGTTTGTGCTTAATATTGGTAATTTTTATGTGTTTTCAATATTGCCAGTCATCGTGGTCAGTATCTCAAGAAAATATACATATAAATAAAATAAAAGTATTACTTACACTTTAAATAAATATTAGAAGTATATATAAATGTGTTTTGCTTTAAAATAAAACAAGTAGCCACGAAAATACATAATAATTTGCGCAACAACAACGAATATGACAGTGACCCTCTAATGGCGGACGAAACGTGAGCCACGTCATGGCCATACCCTGAGTATATAGGTACCCTAGTATTTTTTAGGGTACCTTTATACTCAGGGTATGGCCATGACGTGGCTCGCGTTTCGTCCGCCATTAGAGGGCCACTGTCATATTCGTTGTTGTTGCGCAAATTATTATGTATTTTCGTGGCTACTTGCTTTATTTTAATGCAAAACACATTTAAATATACTTCTAATATTTATTTAAAGTGTAAGTAATACTTTTATTTTATTTATTTGTATATTTTCTTGAGATACTGACTACGATGACTGGCAATATTGAAAATACATAAAAATGACCAATATTACGCACAAACATTTAATTTTTTAAAAGGTAAGTATAAAATATATACTTATTATGTAAATATTAACCACAGTTATTAAATTTGATGTGATAATAACAACCTATATCATATGTTGTACATAACCTCTAAATCTATGTCATAATAATAATTGTGTATCTCTTAAATAAATGAGTTTTTATTACCTTTATAGATTCATAGTGTGATTATTTAATATTCCTGTATAATATAATATCACATTTCTTACAAATAAATAGGGAAATGAATTATCAGTATGTTTGACATTGGCTCGCTTATGGCGGCGATCTTGCCCCATGGCCATACCCTGTATATAAAGGTACCCTAGTATTTTTAAGATCGCAACGCTGGGGTGGCATGTTTTGAACTACAGGTTGAACGAGATATGACGTCAACCTACTGTCAAATGGGCAAACACATAATTTATAGAATTGTGTATTTCTCATAGTACTGTATTATATTTAATTTTCTTTTTATATTATTTTATAGTAGGTTTTATCACAGAATACAGAACTCTACCAGAAGCGAAACATGAAAAGAGAAACGAAAATTAGAGTGAGTTAGAATTGTACTACGCATTTAAATGTCCTATCGGAAATATTCGGTATATCTCGTAAATATTCGTCCGTTTGTGTATCATTTAACCACGTGCTACATCGAATTTATAATTTATTCATGATACTCAATCTACAAACAAAATACAATTCACAATTAGATGATTCAAATATATTTCTTCATTTCAAGGCGTATAGCACACATCATTCTAATTTCATGAAAGTTTTTATAATTATGTGTTTAATTTAGAAACTATATATTTTTAAAATATTGAAAAACTTATTACCTCAAATAGCATTGGTAATATTATATACATGTGTAAAAACATTGATTTTCAGCATCCGTGTTCCAATATCCCAGTTGATTATTTAATAAAATTGTATATAAGTTTACGTCTATTTTATGTAATGAAATTTAACAATAGGAATCTTAAATGATGTGGAAAAAAAATAGAAAACTTTGTATACTCATGAATTTGTAAGTTTTATAATGTGTACGATGAAAAAATATATTACTTTATAAATTATCTAATTTGTTTTAATGATATTTAAATTTTTATTTGTTTTGTAATACTGTAATATGTGACTTCTTACATTTCATTACGTTGTTGCCGAAAGTTGTTGATTTGAATTTCCCGCCAGTTTGTACTACTGATTTAAATGTCCAGTAGCTTCAAGGTCATAGAAAGCATACTCAGAAGATCAAAGGAACCAACAAGAGTTTCGCTTCTGGTAGAGTTCTGTATTCTGTGGTTTTATATTATGCATTAAGGGTAAATTAATGTAAATTCCTAGTACACTTTTATAAAACTTTAACTTAAATTGTATAACCACTTCTGTTTTGGATGATATCTTCAAAAAAATAAATAAAATAGCAAAATTTCATGTTTATATTTCGTATTCACTTGTGAACATTAGTATAGGATGTATTCGTGGAAGTAAAATAACTTAACGTTAACTGTGACCCCTCAGTAATTTGTTTCAAGTCCGAGGCGAGCGCTAGTAGGCATTATTTTAAAGCACGTCGATATAGAAGAAACCTTAATATTTGCTAGTTGTAACTGTTGGACAATTGCCTTACTTATATCCAAGACATAAACCAAAATTCAAAGAATACGCAAGTAATAATCCTTATTCTTCACTTTGAAATTTTAAAAAAGTTGAAATCAAAACAATACATTTCAGAAATATAAAAAATGTTTAAAAATAGATACATACTATATCTCCATTATATAAATATCTCCAAAATATCGTTCAATTTTATTTTATATTAGTTTGCAATAATTTAATACGATATTTTTATTGCAAAAGTACATCAATAGTTTGTTTATAAATAAAAATATCATCACAGCATATTACCCATTGCTGGATGTGCCAAAATTACAAAACATACACATAATCATTGTGTTATTATCATGTACTATTAAGATCAAAAGAAAGAATTATGCATTTTTATTAAATCCATATTTGGATTATTGTAATCAATTTTTATCATTGTTAAAACCAATTTTTTTTATTTATAAAATATTGTTCTCCATTTCAATATATATCTTCTATTTCCAATTACAATAATTTGGAATTAAGCTTCTTCTATAAAAAAATATTTAAAGTATTTTTCTTTTCGTCTCAACAATATGTTCATTGTGTAGTTTTTTGTTTTGTTTATATCAAATATTCGTGTCAAAATGAATTTCTTAAACGCTAACGATCGAGCGTATGTTATAAAAATGTATTACAATTCCTAATTATTAATTCATAAATAAAAAATCTGATGTGGCCAGCACATAACCTCTCGCCGTATATTTTACCTGGCTATATGCATAAAGCAAAGAATATTTTTATAAATACAAATAATATATTCATATAAATCTATGACGTATAAACTTCTTTATTATTCAATAATAGCATGTCTCAACATAAAGATATTTTACCATAAATTATGTTACAATAAATTACAAAGTAGAGTTTACCATATATAAATATTAGGCTGGTAACAGCAATTTTCAATTCGAACAACCTTGTTTACTTTCTCTTCATATTCTTCTAAAAACATTAATTTTGGGCGGTCTAAAATGTATATATGGATTGTGCATCTATTCTTACATATCTTCTTTTACATTTTATTTTTTCATACTTGTTATATCTAAATAACACTAATTCCCTTTAATAAAGTGACGGATAGATTGCACTCCGATTATTCTTATATCGATGTGTAATTTTGTCAATATTTACAACTTACTTGAGAAGAATTTGATAGCTTTTTCGCAATTCAAAGTTACTCTAGTCTACAGTGCTGGTGTACATTGTCCCATAATGTTTGAAACAAATTTAAGTCCTTCAACCTAGACTTGTCATCTCCATAATAGTCACAGATCAAGAATTAAGGGATTCTCCAAGTACATTTTTCTTTCATTACTCATTATTTCTGACACTGACATTTATCTGTCACAAATAATTTAAATTTGCAACTATTTTTCATGGCATCCTTTCGGTTGTAAAATTAATTACAACATTATTTTATATATTATATTCCTTTTATCTCTAAATCTATAAAATATGTATAAAAATATTTAAATGTATCAGAAAGAGAATTTATTTTTCTTTAATATTATCAAGAAAAATTTTCGAAAAATAATATTTAGAAGATTTTTTTTCAAGAATCTTCTACTTCCGGTTGTCCAATTGTTACCAAAACCTTTTCAGATCTTCCCATGAATGTCCGATTGGGAAATACGTTGTTAAACAAATTTTAAGTCTTATAGTTTTTGAGTAACCGTCCTTCCAACATCCCACACACACACATCCACACACACACACACACACACACACACACACACACACACACACACACACACACACACACACACACACACACACACACACACACACACACAGACATCATCGTAAAAATGTTAAAATCGGATTGTAGGGACCTTAAAACGTGCTTATTCAATAAAATCTGGATATGCGATTTTTAGCATGAATCCAATACCTCTCTTAGCGAGAGGTAAAAATAAATAATGAAAAGTTTAGCTTGATGGAGACTTGAACCTCAACCTGCAAAAATTATTCATAATTTTCTTTAATTTATGCACTGATAATGCAGTAATTAGTATTAAATAAGGTACAGGAGGTAATGTACTATTATAATGTTCAATTGCATGGCTTAATTTTTCCGGTTCTTGAAAGCACTAATTTATACCGTACCGTACCTACGTTCCAAACGCTAGTGTGAACTAGATGACTGGACAAGTGAGACAGAGCTATGTACGTACGTTGTGTCAGATATATCACCTCTGACTACCCCTGTTCATCTAAAATCATGTACTTATGTATTTATAGCAACCAATGCTATTGCTTGCTTATATGTATGTACATTTTATTTTCAATATTTTTTTATAAAAATGTGAAATGTAGCCGGTTTGCTAGAATTTAAACATTCAATGTATTACTTAAATAAAGAATGTAAGTAAAATGTAATATAATATATTATACTTAAAATAATTTCAGTTATATGAATGATATAAGAATTAATTTGTACAAAATAAAATAATCAATTTAAGTAAATATTCTGCAAAATTAATATAACAAAATTAAAGCATATTGCGTTTTCATGTACTTAAGAATTCAAATAAAAATAAAGAAAAATCATTTTTTTAAATAAAAATAATTTCGAAAAAAATAGGTAGGTTCAATAAAAGCAGCAAAAGTCAGCGCCGTTATGCAAACCGGATGTTGAAACTATTGAACGTTTTGCTATTTTTGCTTCGCTAACATTGCTGGCAAGCAAAGAAAGTGAAGGATTTTTTGCTGCCTTTTGCTGTTAGCGAAATATTTGTGCGGCATTTCAAATGGGGAAAGAAGATATATTTATACTGTGAAAGTAATAATTTATAGACAATTGAGGCAAAGTACAGAGCATGAGTATTTCGTGGAAAGTACAAAATACTATTTTTCATAATGAAATAAAAGAAGACGACGTTATATGTGGCTCATTATTTTGAGAAAAAAAGAGTCATATTGTGATCAAATTTAAATTTTCATGGGAGGTTATGCGCTTCTCTTCAATATAAATTATGTTACCAGCTAAAAAATAAACTTATTGGGCTATGAATGCTACATTTTATCCTAATCTAATACGAAAACTTTCCTACTGTAGGACCCATCATCATTTGTTAAAAATAAATGTTCTTATTACTAATTACAACTTTTTTCTATAAATTTAACAGAACAAGACTCCTCATAATATAATACATAAATGGAATATGTAAACAAATAGATTAAATATGCTGCCCTCCCGTGGTAAACATATTACACAAAATGAACACACAAAATGAACCGTTCAATGGATTCACTGTTTTCATTGAACCTTCCAATGATTTGTTTATTTTTTAAAATTTGTAAATTCATTCACATAAATAATCCCAATAGCTCAGTCACAGCCTTCTCTAACATATAAGCCGTGCTGCTGAAACTTGACAACGCTGTTGAGAGTTCTACTGTCGAAGATTTTCCCGCGTCGACTCGTATGTGCACTGTATTTTTGTATTTATTTTTGAGTAAAACCCAAAAAAGGTATGTTTTGTTCAATTTTATAATTTCCAACGATGTTGTCTTACTATGTAAAAAATAATTTTTAATTAAATAACATAAATTAAGAGTGAAAAACATAATTTCCTATAACATATTAACAATAACAAGTTTCTAAAGGATTTTATTTACTTAAGAATTAAACAAAACTTGTAAAGTAATCTTTGTTGACCGTAAAATGCATAATGAGCAACAATGTCTAATATTAAAATAGTTACATATTAATAATGAAAAATAAAGGAAAATATACTTTAGTTTCTGTTAGTGTTTTATTACATCTTTTGCATTATTGCATAGGGTAAATGCATCATCACTGATGTGTACCAGGTTGAAAATCGAACTACAGTTCGCAATTAAAAAAGGATTATCAAACTACTTTTAGTTTTCCAAAGAATCCTGAATTATACAAAAAATGGATTAAAGCTATTCCACGAAAACAATGAACCCCTACGTCTACATCAGTAGTGTGTGAAAAACATTTTTCAGAAGGTGACATTATTAAATATGATAAATTATTGAATAAAAGTGATGGAACATAATCAACAATTGTTGCTTAGACAACCAAAGCTGGTGGAAAATGCAGTACCGTCCGTGGATAATGAATATACCTTAATCATTTGCAAAAAGAGGCTGTAATGATAATTAGGTGTTAACAATTACTCGAAAGTTTCATGAAACAGCTTTATTCTTACTAAACCAACGTTTCGGTGCACCCTTGCACCTTTTTCAGTGTAGTAAGATCTTAGAGCATCCATTTGCTATTTGAATTTTTTGTACGATGTTTAATAAATTAACTGAATGTTTTGTACGAATGTATTTTGTGTACCTGATTTATAACAATTCGTAAGATCTTACTACCCTGAAGAAGGTGCAAGGATGCACCGAAACGTTGGTTTAGTAAGAATAAATGCTGTTTGACTGAATTTTCGAGTAATTGTTAACACCTAATCACATCACAGTGGAGAAATCACCCACAATTGTAATGATAATATTTATACACATGTATGCTATCTTGCAATACATTATTAATGATAATGATTTAGAATATAAATTTCTTAGATGTAAGCATCAACAAAATTTATTATGTGAACTGAGCATTCTCAGTCTGAAAAATGATTTCTATTCTGACGATTTTCGCAATATTTGTGTTTGTGGTGAGGGCTATATACATATTATGAATATGTTAAGTAGTGTTTTTGCCAATATATTGCTTAACAATTATGTAAAAAATAAAAATAATTGCAAACATGAGCAACGAAAAATATAGAATCATGTCCAAAAAATAAGAAAAGGAAACTAGGTACTTTTAAGAATTAATTATTGTAATTTTAATATAAATAATATATTTCTGTACACTACAGTATTAAAATTAAATGTAGGATTTAGTACGTAATAAATATGTATACCATAATTATGTGTATTTGTTTCTATAAATACAAGCGATAAAGCGGTGATCCAGTATGAAGGTAGGACCACCGAAAACAGATTTTGCGCCGTTGCCATTCGAACAGCATGGCATATTAGAGAAGGCTGTGGCTCAGTCAGTGCTGAGTGTAAAGGTAAAGGTAGAGGTGGCAAGCATACTCTGGGATTCGGAAACGTTCGGGCAAGTTCGGTGAATTATACTCATTGCCTGAAGCACCTAGCTTTAGCAAGCACAAATCTTACAACGCACAATTTCTACAGTACGTATTTCAATGTTTTGGGGTACTCCCGACAAAGCTTGCTTACTATCAGGGAAATAATTATAGTCAGCCGGGTTTGAAACTCAATAACTTGTTTAAAAGAAATTTAAAAAAATAATGAAACAAACTTTCCTTTATACAAGGTGACACTGAACAACGGGCCACTCAAAATAACTTTGTTATTTATAATTATTTTTTAATTATGTTTGCATATTTGTAAACTAGGTTTACGGGCTCACAAATCATGGTATTTGGCATCATGGTAGCGCTTCCGGTTTGACGGGAAGTGACATTTACTTTCATATTTCAAATGGGGCACTCTTTATATTTTTATACATTTGGAATCTAAGTAAAATTACGAATACAACGATATGCTTAAAGTACATTTTTAATGAAGAAATAAACTATAAAAACGTAAGAGAAAATTATGAATATTTAACCTGGTAAGCCATTAATCAGGCTGTGAAAATAGTTGAGATAAAATTAAGTAATGTTTAAGTTAATTGTTTAAATAGTAAATTATTTTGTAAGATTTCATATTTTGTTACAAAAAATGATCAATTTGTTATCACAGCCTACCTGATATGACTTACCAAGTTAATTATTCATAATTGTCTCATACGTATTTGTAATTTATTTCTTCAACACAAATGCACTTCAATGATATTGTTGAATTCGTAATTTTACATAGATTCCAAATATGTATATAAAAATATATAGGATGTTCCATTTGAAATATGAAAGTTAATATCATTTCCGGTTAAACTGGAAGGGCTACCATCATATCAAATACCATGATTTGTGAGCCCCTAAGCCTAGTTTACAAATATGCAAGGAGAATTAAAAAATAATTATAAATGAAAAAGTTATTTTGACTGGCCCGTCTTTTCAGTGTCACCCTGTATACATTTCTACCTACTTATACTAATTTTCAAAATTTTAAATTAATTAATATAGATAATATGCCAACATATGTGAAAAATGACACCAATTTTTAGAGTTTTAAGTGATGCTCAACTCTCAACTTTATTGGTGTTCAATACTAATGTGTATAAATTCTTAAACACACACACACACATCCGTATACACATAGACATTATTGCGAAATTGATGGTATCTAATCCCAAAGACCTTAAAATGTACTTATTTATGAAAATTTCGATATATGATTTTTTCACGATATCTATACCTCCCTTATCTATGGTAGTCGGGCGGTACATATCAGCGAGAGATATTATGGTAGCCACAAAAATGTATTACATTACTTTATATTTTCTGTTTGGTACATCATTTAAAGAGGTGCAAAATAAGATAAATTGCGAGGCAAGTTGTCACCCTTTGTGCCACCAATATAATAAAACGATAAATATAGAACGAAGTTCGTAATAAGCGAGTTGTTCTACCACTGATGATGATATATTTATAAATGCATTTTTTTTAAATAATTATAAGCTTTATTCGTCAAAATAATCTTACTAAATAAATTTTCATAACAACTAAACAATAAAAATATCGCAAAATTGACTTCATGAAAATTTGATTACTTCAAAAAAATAAAAAATAAAATAAATACGTCCCAGTACTATTTGCCTCTCTAATGTATTTAAACTACCTCCCGCTGGGAAGGGCACAGGTAGCCATGTGCACATAACTTGAGACAACCTATACGTAATTGCTAAGGTATGCATAAACTATGTATATATATCGTTAACATTTGATAATTTTTTGTTTCAATTCCATGGCTATAGTTATTTTTGGGGTGATTTTCGACATTTTCATACATAATTTTTGACGTTAGAAGGCATACAAAATTAACTTTGCTTAATGATTCAGATGAAGACTTTTATGCCCTACAACTTTTATTTGAAGCTTTTTTACCTAAAATAATTAGGGAAGCAGGAAATTACGAAAATCTGATTTTACATGTTAAAGTCCTATGTTCCGGGGTCGAGGTCACCCCGTGTAAATATATATATATATATATATATATATATATATATATTATATATATATATATATATATATATATATATATATATATAATTTTCATAAACATTTTAAATTGGTAATAATACGGTTTTAAAGTAACTTGCTGTTCGCGGCATTATAGAAACAAGTTAGCCGATAATATTGTATTAGTAGTACAACTACTACTCACTTAGCTACTCGTGGCGCCTGATACCTACACAGGAATTATGAAAATTTCTGTGACTTTATAATAATTTTTTTACAAGTAACAGGTACAGTATTAAACTTTATAAAATATCTATGTTGAAGGTAATATAATATATTTTGTAGTAAAAATTGTAAAATTGCAATTTTCATTTACGTTTCAAAGAAAAAGTTATAAACGCCTTATTTTTGTCAAACTTTGTCTTGTAACAAAAAACTGTACTGCTTAAATTTGTTAAAAATAATAATGTAGATATAGCGCGCTCCCCTACCTAACATAAGTAAAAATAAAAAAAAATGTTGATTCTGTTTTGGAAATATTAATTTTTATGTTAGCTTTTGTACCAAAAATGACACTTTTTCTTTAATTACACAAAATTGTGCTGGTCAATTTTAATTAAATTGTATATGTGGGTTGGTGGGATATGTACACATTAACATATAAAAAAAAATAAAAAATTGTTGATTTGGTTTTGGAGTAATTAATTAAAATTTAAAAAATATACATATTTTCCCATTTATCTATAATTTGACTGAAACTATCATATATATTGAATGTTGAAGAATAAACCTAAACTATCTTTTTCATGATTTTAACAAAAAAATTGATTATTTTTATAATTTTGCTGTTTAAATAATTAAATTCATTTGTCAGCGTTCTGACCAACGTTCGAACGCGCGCCACTAGGGGTTCCATTTAACCTTAAATGATATTTTTGTGAACATTTATAAAACTAACCTCGTTTTGAAATAAAGTTTTCTTTGAAATATAATGATTAAATCTTCAAAGTACACAAGACGGATATATTAATTAATAATTTTCTGATTCACGCACTGTATTATTACTCGTATCTTGTCAAGCATATTTTTAATATAAACACGAACTTTTCGTTTACGCGGGAATTCGTGACAACATAATTTATTACCTTTCTAACGTGACAGTGCACTCAAGTAGCAGAGAATAATTGTTACTCATATTATAATATATATGTCACTTTAAATACACAAATACATATAATATTTAACAAATTTTTAAAATTACATATTTTAATACCACGTCAATCTATAGTTCATTATTTTGTCACCAGATGTCATATCGCTTAGCAATACACGCCAATTTTCTTTACTCCTCTTCTGTAATCTTCCTTTTCTGTTGTTGTCGCGCTCTGTACTTCGGTTTGTGTCTTCGCCGCTTAGCTGAGTCACTATTCATGGATAGATGTCTCTGATGCCTCGCTTAGCACACTAGTCTTGAATTCTTCGCTGTACCACTACCGGCAGTTAGATGGCTCGTACTTCAATTTGTTTCTTCTTCTGCTCACTGTCTAGCTGTATCACTACTGGCAGATAGATGGCGTTCTTGTTGTGTCTGAATTTCTGAGTTAAGATTCCTTAAATTCTTTGAATTAACCTACAAATCTTAAGCTTTTATATTTTTTCTTCTCTGCCTCTTCGCTTCCATCTCACTCTACTTCCTGCTGTTCCTCTCCACCTTACTTCTTGATTTTTCACTACGCTTGTTTTGATCTTGTCTTAATACTTTCCAAAAATCTACAAATTCTCTTCAACTGACTTTAACGACCTTCACAACTTCACCTTTTTTACATTTTCTCACTCAAAGTATAAGATATAGAATAAAACACTGTTCTATTCAATAGAGACTATCTAACTATTAACACGTTCACTGTCCCGTGAGCCACATATGGCTCATACTTGATGCTTGCTCCAAGTCCTGTGAGCCATATCATGTTCATACATACAGTAAAATTTATCTTGAAGTTTGTAATGGACTTGAGGTTTTATTTAAGTAATATACCTTGGACTTGGTAAAATAATTTTTCATTTTTGTGCTACACGCCAATGTAAATATGAGACATATTTGGTACATGGACTCTGAGTAAAACTTTGGTTAGTGTTATGTTTATTTCAAGTATCAAAAAATACAAAAATAATATTAAATCCATTGTATAACTGAAATTAAAAAATTCTATTGTTTAGAAAACAAAAAAGTAAAAAGCTATCTAGTGACTTTTATTGTAACATGTAAGGCAAAATGCTTGTTCACATTCACTGCACACTGTAGTTACTCTATTAGCTTTCTTTCCAGCTTCTTTTAAATTTAGACTCTGATATTTTTGAATAAACAGTGGCATCCGTGGCATCTTTTGCGTAGTACATTTCCTTCACTATCTTTTATTTCTTCTAATTTGTGAACACTTTTCCTCGTTTGTTTTGCAGGTGGTATGAAACATATATAACTCATTGGACGTTGTGCCCTCAGCATTATGACCCCAGAGTCCAATGAGCTATATGTGGTACATGGGCTGTTTTCATGAGGGACTGGCGCAGCTTATAACTGTTATAACATTGTGGACAGTGAATGTGTTAAATAAGTAAGTGCATTTCTTTCTCACGTAATAATTGCCATAATTTATAGCGATTCATTTACATGGTTGCAAGGTACCCAAGTAACACTGACCGACGGTCGACCAAAAAGTGACGTCGATATCAGGTTGAATTTAAGTCATATACTGCCGTCTAATCAGACGTCTATACGACGACAATGTGACGTTGAATTTTGGTCTGAAATAGGTCTATTTAGACGTCTAATCCGAAGTCTATACGACAACACTGTGACGTTGATTTTTGGTCTGAAATAGGACTATTTAGACGTCAGATTTGTGGTCGCTATGACGTCCATATGACGACTTTATATGGTCATAATTAGGTCTATTTAAACCTTTTTTCTATTTTGGTTCTTTAATATGTACTTTATGAAACCCATTTGGATGTCATAAAGTACTTCTTAAAAGAACTCAAACCTAATTTCTGTTAGGTTGGTACGTAGTACCTACATTTCTAGACATTTGTCATTTGAAAGTAAATATTATTTAAATTGTAAACAATAACAATGAAACGTCATAGTTACTGTTATTGTTACCAACAATCAAATAAAAATTAAAATATTCCTAAAAATGAAATCACGTATATTTCTAAATATTTTTTTGACAAAAGGACCAAAATAGAAAAAATAGTATAAAATACACGTTTCATAAGACATTTCAGCGCACTTGTCCCGTTAGAAAACTCGCGGCAAGCCGCTCGTTTCTAACAAAAACGCGTGCGCTAAAATCATGTCTTATGAAACTTGTATCTTAATGTACTATTTTACACGTCTAATTTGATGTCTTTATGACGATTATTTTTACTTTATTTTTCATATTATTAAAAATTAATATTTTAAATTTATGTAATTTGGCAATTAATAACACACGAAGGGATATAGGTATTATTTTTATTTATATATCAATTCATTATATGCAAAAATATATAACAATATATTGTTTATTATAATGATTTTTAAAATTAGAATAAATGTAATATAAAACTTAATTTATATATATATATATATATATATATATATATATATATATATATATATATATATATATATATATATATATGTATTGTCATTACGAAAATCTACGAATAGAAGCAGATTATTGGCACACCCAAATATAGGTATGTCGTGGTGATATTTATATTTTATTTATTTAAAACATATTTCATGTTTACATAATTATTAATGCTAAACCGAAACAATTTACATCTGTTATATTTTTTGGTATAAAACTCATGGACATATTAATTTTCAACAATTTAAACAAAACCTAGTAGTGCTTTAAAAAAACCATTTTAAGAAATGTTGCTAATACAAAAGCAAATGTATAAATAAAGGGAAATATATAATATAAAAACAAAGATTTATCTATATAGTTTTACGGTTTTACCTGAGCATTTCCTATAGCTCCAAAAATCCCACTTTCCTAAGTTTTCCAAGAATCTTTACATCTTCCCTTTCAAGCTATTCTAGAACGATTAGATTCAAGTAAACTATCGACAAAGAGACATCATAGTGATTTTTAATACATATTTCGATTCTAGTGATCTTGACCAAGTTGCATTTTTTTTTTAATGGAAAGTTAATTTCTAATTTCTCTTGTATAGATATTGGCATTTGCTGTAATAGAATTTGTTGGTACAAATTCTATTCAAACTGCTGAAATATTGGCTGCGTAATAAAAATAATAAAATTTATTGCGCTTGGCCCGAAAATTTGAAATATAAAAAAAAATTGGTTCGGGCAATTAACAATTATTCCCAGCAGCCCAATTCTGAATATAAATTATACAAGGTGGATATTTTAGAATAATTTGGTAAGTCGAAAGAATTATATTTTCATTTTTGTATTTACAACTCTTTTCTAAAATTAAAAGAAATTACAGCAAAATAAAAATAAATCAAATAAAAATTAACATATGCTCAGACTAATGTATATGTATGAACGCACCCTCCGCCATCTTTGTGTTGTGTCATGTCCAGCATTTTAATTACCACGGGAGAATACTGAAAATATTGAAATTTCTTAATACGAACATTGAAAATTTAGTATATTGTAAGTAGATAAAATTGTGCTTATATTGCTTATGACAATTACTTTTTTATAGATAGGTATGGTAAGACACGAAGCGGTGCCATTATGAAGAATATAAACAAGCAATGGTGAACTAGTTGAAATATACACCACACAACAACGTGCTAATAAATATGTACATAACTTTTTTGTAGATATAAGATGCATTATTTATTTAATTAATTTGTATTTTTCGTAATATTTTTTTTAAATACTTTTTATGTGTAATATTTATTGTTCATATTTTTTAATTATTTTTTTTATATTATATAGTATAAATAAAACTAGAAATTTAAATTATTTATTTTTCCTACCACCATTTATGTTTATACCATAAAAATGACGTCGAAATAATGCCCTAAAATGACGTCGAAACAACGTCTTAAAAGACGTCGATACAACGTCTTAAAAAGACGTCGATACAACGTCTTACAATGACGTCGAAACAACGTTTTATAATGACGTCTAAACAACGTCTTAAATGACGTCGTACAGCTCCACGTTGAGACGTCTTCTAGACGTCTATGTGACGTAAATTAGGACGTCACAGTGACGTCGATTTTAGGTCATTTGTGTTACTTGGGTAAGTATCGATAATAACAAGTATATTTTAAAATAGAAATATAAAATTAAATGTTATAATAAAATTACATTAACTAATTAATTAATATTTCATCATTACCGATATCTGTGTACAAAGCAGATTGGCACACCCAGCAATGGGTAATATGCCCTGATGATATATGTATTTATTTTATTTACATATTGAAAGAAGCTTTCAGAACTCATAATATAATGTAATAAAACAACATTTGGGTTTAGTTCTGTAATAATTTAATTATTTAAACGTTTCGATAGCGAAGTGCTGTCTTCATCATTTACCTGATGAAGACAGCACTTCACTGTCGAAACGTCGTTTAAATAATTAAATCATTACAGAACTAAACCCAAATATTTTTTTATTTCATTATTTTATTTACATTAACTTTAATTACATTTTTAGCAATCTCTAGTACAAATATGTGGAAAAGTATGATTTTTTAAAAATTTGTTACTTGCACGATCATACACCTAACTAACACCTTAGAAGCAAACTTGATATTTAAATAAAAATGAATGAAATAAAAAAAATCACTCACTTTCTCCACATGGAATCTTGCTGCTGGTACCCCTGCCTTGCTGGTGGTATTATACATGTATCCCAGACCATTAACGAGCAGCGTAGTAAGCTCAACCTTACCACCGTTGTGAATGTTATTAATAAAGAGCCCATGTACGGGTGACTGTGTCCAGTCTGTAATCACCATTACATGGTTAGGGTCATCAAAGTCGTACAGGTCACCATGAGAGTCTTTCTCACGAGGCTCACGGATTACCAGTGCACCGTAGACTCCGTCACCGCGTTGGTTACCTAAATAAGAATATAGAATTAAAAATTGTTACTATACATTTTAAGTATTTTTTAATTTGGCGCGAAATATTTTGTTATTAGACCTCTAGAATCTAGATTGGTACACAGTTCTGGTTTGTCGCGAGGTACGTTTTTCAGAAATAATGGACGCGTTCGGCACCCTGGCAGCGCTAACAGCGATGAGCACCGCCAAAACACTTCGTACTTCCCTAGGTGTATTTTAGACCTTTGGGATAATGTACAATGCAACATATAATTATGTCATGCGCCTTGAGACGTATAAAGTAATAAAAAAATAAAGAGCTCCGGACCAATCGCATTCGTCGTCATTGCGTTGGGCAAATCTCAGTCCTCAGTGCTGCCAACGCTGAGAAATGTTGGACTGCTGGACACGGCCATAGAACCATTAAAATCCCAAGTGGTACCTCAAATTAAAAAATTTCCGTACATTTTTTAAACGTTGACAAATTTCCATGTGTTTGAATTTAGATTCAGTTTGAAGGTTACAATAAATTTATTGAAATGATATGTTCAACCAGTCAAAAAATGTTGTTTTCGTTAGTTAATAATTAATTGTAACTATAAAAATTGTATATGTGAAGTACACCGCAAAAATGGCAACCATGTACTTATTATCAGTAAATAAAGTAATATGTAATGACTTAATGTTTATTAATAAAATATAAATTATGAAAGTGTAAAAAGATGTCAGCCACCTGGATTTGAACCAAGGACCATTACTATGCCGGAGTAACGCTCTACCAACAGAGCTATGGCCGATCTATCCAACAGCTGACATTATCGTCCACTTTAACCGCTAATGCATTTCTCTTTGCAGAATACAGTTTTGTGTCACGTTGTATGATGTGGGGTTGGATTACCACTACATTTAAACATCATTGTGGACATGTCAGAAATTACTCTTGGCCCCATCGGTCCAATTTTTTAAATTAACTTTCATAATTTATTTCGAACATATCGACTGTTAACTCTATGTTAATTTCAAAAAGTGGACCGATAGGGCCAAAAGTAATTTCTGACATGTCCACAATGCACAATAATGTTTGAATGTAGTGATAATCTAGCCCCACATCATACAACATGACACAAAACTGTATTCTCCAAAGAGCGATACGTTAGCGATTAAAGTGGAAGATAATGTCAGCCATTAGATAGATCGGCCATAGCTCTGGCAGTTCGTTACTCCGGCAAAGTAATGGTACTTGGTTCAAA
Source organism: Harpalus rufipes (assembly GCA_951394225.1). Taxonomy (NCBI): domain Eukaryota; kingdom Metazoa; phylum Arthropoda; class Insecta; order Coleoptera; family Carabidae; genus Harpalus; species Harpalus rufipes. Next base: position 25,261,463 of record OX596280.1, read on the forward strand.
TCCAGGTGGCTGACATTATTTTTTCACACTTCCATAATTTATTTCGAATATTAACTGCGGTAATAATAAACAAGGGTTAAGTTCAGAATAGCTTCCTTTTAACACAGGAATAGCTATCCCTAGTTTATCACGAGTTTAACCCCCCCAAATGTATAATAATAAACATGGAATAAGACTTAACTCTAGAATAAACTCCACATAAACGTCATTTTACCACCGGGTTAAGAGATATTCCGATATTCTCGGAATACCTAATCTGGAAATAGGAAATTATTTATTATTACCACTGATAGACTATTAAGTCTATGTTAATTTTTATATCGTTTATTAATATATTTACCACAAAAAATACATTTTTTCTATAACAGATTTTAATTTGTGCTTTTGTTTGCTCAAAATAGTGGATCAAGTATCACTTTAACCACAAGGGTAAATTAAATAATACCTATTTTAACAGCAAGGGTAGATACATTATAAACTTTGACAGTTTGTGAAAGTAACAATTTCAATTATGCAATTAACGTTATCCGAAAGATCTATTCTTGGAATAGTAAAAAGAACCACATTTTAAATGAAATTTTAAAATTGTTCTTAAATAATAATTTAATTTGTACGTAACTGATTTATTTATATTTTTTTAAATCGGCTGTATGCCTGAGTGTCTGGTCGCGAATCTGGGGAACCGGGTTCGATTCCGACCGACGCCAAAAATTACATCGAATTTTACTAGCACAAAATTGACCCCTTTGGCGTACTGTCCACACCAGCAAAGAGTGCCCGTGAGGTGACGTCTGGTAAGCGCCCGCACGGTACAAATATTCCATCATTATCTGTGTACAAAGCAGATTGGCATACCCAGCAATGGGTAATATGCCGTGATGAAATATTTATTTTATTTTATACATGGTGATAAAATTGAATTATAGACTCAGGAAAGACTTTTTATTTTATCGTCTAGTATAAAATAACTATTTAACTACTTTAAAAAAACGTATTTTTTACCTTCCGTCACCTTTAGGTAAGGAAGGTATTGTCGTTGGTCAAAAAATTCAATGATGAGTTTTTAATAAATGAGCGTGTTTTAGGGTCCCTATAATACGATTTAACCATTTTTACGATGATGTCTGTATGTATGTGTGTCTGTGTGTTTGTGACGAAAGTGATCGCATAATTTCAATACCACGATTCCAAAAATTATAATATTTTGGTATCCCGCAAGTTTACATCCAGAAGAACAAGTGATGAGATTTTGGTTACAATTGGTCAACCGGAAGTACCCTCATTTAAAGATTTTAACAGTTAAATATGATTTACTGACATTTAACGTTATTATAACTTAAAGAATATATTATTCTCTATACGATTTGATTGCATTTTATACTTCATATTCATTAGATATATAGAGTTAGAAAGATATTAAATTTCATAAATCAGCCAGCTATGCTAACTATGGAACTGATAATATATTCAGATAATTCAAATTGACAGATTTCAGTATCAATGAAAAGTAAATGAATGTGGCAGAGATGAGGATGTTGGGGAAAATACGGAAAGATACGGTAAGGCAATAACTCTAGTGTTACAAGTTTGCAGAAAGATACGAGACGATTATATTGGTTTGAACATGTCATGAAGAGAGATGTAGAATATATTCGAAGAAGAATATAGCTTAGTAATAGAAGGTTCAATGTCGGTCCGACATCCGGTTGGATTTACTTTCTTCTTTTTCTTTTCCAGTGTTTTGCAAGTGTGTTCAAGGTTCGAACTTGTTTGTATTCATTCGTCAACACGTGTTTTGTATAACATTGACTTCTTCTAAACTGATTAGATCTGTTTTGAACAATTTGTTCTAATTATTTAATTCTAAATTTAACTACAATAAATGTACCAACATTATCAACCTAAATTTAACACAGTTCTGGACCCCTATTCTGTAACTTTTAGCAACACCGATATCGTGTTGATACGGCCATTTTGGAAAGAGCGCGCACGATAATGTCATACAGAGTACGAACTATATGACGTCACTCTCGGTGAAGAATCTTGAAAAAAAGTAGGAGGGATAACACCACCTATGTAGGTAGTGTTATGGACATAGCAATACTGATTTGACAGTTTGTTGGCGGTATTCGTGAGTGAAAGTTTGTCAATAAGTTTCAAATTGTGTTTATATCATCTTTTATTTTTCTGAGGTACGTTGAAAATATAATTATTTTCTTATTATTATTGCAAAGTGAATTTGATATATAGTATTCAAAAGTGAATAAGGATATTAAAAATATTTTTTTGTGTAAATATTGATACAATAACATTAAGCAATGGTTCGCCAACAAAAAAAAAAAAACTTTTTCCGATATAACATATTTATTGTAATCTTTCTTTAGATGGCATTATTATATGCTAAACTGCAAATTGTAGCAGAGGAAGAACTGGATGTAGAGTTGGAAGAAGCTGCTCTACTGAGACGAAATTTAAGAGACGCTCAAGATTCTTTCGATGTGTCAGAGACAGAATTTGTGGCGAATTTTAGATTGAATAAAGAAGCTTGCCGATATATAATTGAAGTATTGTCTCCACATATGGAAATAAGCCAAAGGAACACAAGAATTCCGCCGCATCTCAGAGTAAGAAAACATATTTATTTATTTACTTAAAATAGTCATCTAAAATTATTTTACGTTTCTAGGTTTTAACAGCATTAAATTTTTTCGCTGTTGGAAGTTATCAGCGTAATGTCGGAAACAACTTGCTGGCACGTTATGAGCCAGCCGGTTGTAAGTAGGTCTTTAAAGGAAGTTTCAACATTGATAGTTCTTCAACTCGGGAAGATATAGATTAATTGATCGATTCTATTCACATCTGTAAGTCTTACATATCTGTAAATCTGTAAAACCTGTCAAAAACGCATCTATTTTTGTTGATTAATATAGAATTGTACATTAGAGTGACAGTTTTCGTTGCGATTTTGTTCATTATTTACAGATTTACAGATCTGTAAGATTTACAGATGTGAACAGAATCGACCCATAAGTTTCCGAAAACCGACGAAGAGAATAATGATGCGAAGGAAAGGTATAGAGTATTTATTATCACAAGTGTCGCTGTATTGTAGAGAATTATTGTCCCTTTAAAAATAAAATAGTTTTTATATAAAATTTATTTATGTCTTTACATCCACAGAGGATATGTCTACTACGGGTAATCGAGTAATGTGAATATATTCATTTTTCACTACAATATTTCAATCTGAAATATGTATATTTATTGACCAATTTATGCGGTTGTTACACGTTTTGAGGAAATGTCAGATTTTAAATGCATGACCAACCCACTGTAATTTCCCCAACAATATAGCCACAATAAAGTTGCTAGACGAAAATCACTACCTGTTCCGAGAATATCCGAAGTCAAACAACACTCAAATGATGACGTATAGCAACACTACCTGTTGCTAAAGTTACAGAATAGGTCTCCTGATGACTGAATTGTTTACAATTTAACCTCACTTAGTAGTAAGTACTGTATTGCACATGAACATTTTTTCAAAATGTTAATACGAAATTGTTACTAAATTGTAGCTGTCCTGAAGAAGGAATAAAGTAATTCCGAAAGCTTGACATGTAACTTAAAAGAGTATAATTTAACAACCTTCCCAATAATCTGACTACTACAACCTGTGAATTTCTCAACTATTTTACTATTTAACTGATCAGTCGTGATCATACTTAACATATATATATATATATATATATATATATATATATATATATATATATATATATATATATATATATATATATATATATATATATATATATATATGTATGTATATATAGAATTGCAGGGGCAGCAAGATCAAGCCTTGTTGTTCCCAATATTTCTCATAATTGATAAAAATATGAAATTAATTTAAAAATATACTCCTATATTATTATCTTCTTACCACTATGAGAATGCCACATCTGTGTTCCAATTTGTCCGTCAGTACCAAACTCATATTGGAAGCTAGTTCCACTAGCTATAGGACATTGTGTGAGAAAAGGAACACCATCCATATAAGGGTTACGTCTTTGGTGATGACCATGCCAATGAATAGTTGTTTCTTCTATTGCTAGGTGGTTCTCTACTTGTACTATAATTTTATCTCCTTCACAGACCTACAAAAAAGATACGCATTAAAACAATGAATTTCTCCAAAGTGGAATATCTGAACACTGATCGAGAAATGTAAATAGTAAGTGGGTACAGTTATCGATCAGGATAAAATTCGGATTATAAACATTGCTTACTCTAGATTCAAATTCTGACTATGGTATATATGTTTTTGATTATTTTGTAATTTTATTATAATCAAACATAAAAACAATATTTAAAATAATTTTATACCTGGTGTCATCGAAAATTTTATAAAATTTACTCACTACATAACCAACTGTAGAGAAAGTATTTTGTATTCCAGGCTTATAGTTCAATTTGTTAATATCTCATGGAATACACAAGAATTTGCCGATGAATGTGCAGTACTTATGAGCGGGAAAGAGAAGATACTTATGTGTCTCACGTTCAAAGTTACAGTTCATTATACGTTGCTCCGCCTATGTTACATTGAGTACGCAACGATGACCTTCAGATATCATGAAATAATATTTATACAGTGTGACACTCGGCGTCAATCTGCATATACGAGTAAAATATAATGAAGTCTAGTTCTGCATATCTTTTTGCAACTACGGATTCGTGTTTACCTACAATTCGATAATTCAGATAATTTGTCACCGAGACTAGAAATTATTTGTCAGATATTGTTAAATTGTCAGGTAGGGCGTATTGGAAATAAAAAGTCCGGAGTTCCCGCTTACTGACATTTATTTATACACTAAGACCACAGATAATATAATACCTACCGATAACTAAGACAGTAAAGAGCACAGGAGAGGTGATAACACCGGTGATAAACGTGACTGCGTCGAGAGTCACGCAAGACTGAACAAAAAAGGTCTGTTAGAAAGAGAAAGAAAAGATTTAAGTCACCGATAAAGCAGATTCCTATAAAGAAATATTACTTTGATTGCACATTTCAACAGATATTTAATTGCGACACCCGGGAAATGCCCGCTCATAAAGTCCCCAAAATGATTTTAATTCGTCTTTAATTATGATAAACAGACAACTCATCTACTCGTCAATTATTCAGCATTTTGTCAACTATCGTCGAAAGTTTGTTGATTACCTACTCATGGGAATTTCTGCGGCCAGAAAAACTTTTATGACGTTTTAAGTAACTTCAGAAAATGTCTCGAAAAAAAGCTTTACCACATTATAACTCGCTCTTCCACCATTAGCAGTAGTTCTTGGCAATCAAAGAAGATGCTGATTATTCCAATCCTTCAGTTCTTGTTAGATTTAGCTCCATATGATTTCTATTTATTCCCAAAAATGAAACACATGCTTAAAAAGCAATGTTTTAAGACGGAACAATGACGCTACAGTAAAAATATAATTATACAAGTAATGTATTAAGCACGGTAAAAACGTTTGGTCACTGTATAAAATCACAAATGGACTAATTTGAAGGGATGAAAGCCTAACTATAGTTAGTTAGTTTTTATTTAATTCATGCTTCTCAGCTTTGAATTTTTACAAACTGTTCATAAAAATACATTTGGTTGGATTTTATATACATTTCATGCGTTTACCAATACCAATTTATTTTATTTTTTTATTTCATTTCTTCTCTTTTTCTCCTTAGTGCTTTTAACCATGATTCCCCTTCCCCGGCCTCGTCTAGAAAGTGATATGGACTGCAGGTTTGTCTTGGCATATATCTGCAATTATACAATAAGTGTATTAGGGTTTCCTCATTTTCTTTACATATTCTACATAACCGGTCTTCATCCTTCACCCAGTATTTATTGTTATTTTCTTCGTTACCGCATCTTAATCTGGCTATCAGTTTAATCTCCTTTCCATTTTTATTTGTTAAATATTGTGGCAAGCCTATTGTCTTGATATTTTTGTAAAATTTGTTGAATCTTGAGTCTTTGATCTTCTCATTTTGATTTTGTTTTTGTATGTCTTCGTCTCTGTTGATTAACTCGATGCTTATGTTGATATTCTCTGTCCTCTTCCTTTCCACTTCCGCAGTTGAGTAGCCGTTTCTTTCAAAGTAGTTTTTCCTTCGGATCTCCCATTTGGTTGGTGACAGTTTTCTTTCTTCTTTTTTCTTACTTTCCTTCCAGCATTGATGAATAATTCTGCTTGGGTTACCATTTCTATTTTTTTCTTCATATTTTAACGCCCTGCGTCCAGCTTCTATTAGTAATTTGTTTCTGTTTGTTTCCTCTAAAACAATGTATTGAGGAGTATGTCTATCCAGTCTTAGAGTCCATCTGAGATATTTTAACTGTGTCTGTTCAATTTTTTCTTCTTCTTTCCAACCCCAGATCTCAGCTCCGTACATGATTATATTTTTAATGATGTAGTCAAACATCATTACTCTTATTTTGTAATTGTTTTTAAATTTCCTCTCTGCTATACTTCAAACTTCTTTTATTGCTGTGTTGGCCTTTTTACCTCTCGCTAAGAGAGGTATTGCATTCATGCTAAAAATCGCTTATCCAGATTTTATTGAATAAGCACGTTTTAAGGTCCCTACAATCCGATTTTAACATTTTTACGATGATGTCTGTGTGTGTGTGTGTGTGTGTGTGTGTGTGTGTGTGTGTGTGTGTGTGTGTGTGTGTGTGTGTGTGTGGATGTGTGTGTGTGGGATGTTGGAAGGACGGTTACTCAAAAACTATAAGACTTAAAATTTGTTTAACAACGTATTTCCCAATCGGACATTCATGGGAAGATCTGAAAAGGTTTTGGTAATAATTGGACAACCGGAAGTAGAAGATTCTTGAAAAAAAATCTTCTAAATATTATTTTTTGAAAATTCTGACATTTGACATCTATATACAAAATTACTAATTGTTATTTTGACAGAACCCCCATATCTGCTTGTCAAGGCCAACAATGTCACATGAATGCTCGCGCCCTATACTTATGTAACCAAAAACGGAAGTGGCGAGAGGTATTGTGCTGGCCACAACAGATTTTTTTCTATCGTTCATAATATAGATAAAAATCGAAGTGATCGATTTAGCTGTGCCTATATATCTTTTGAGATAATGGAAGAATTTTTCTATTCCCTATTTAAATGTACAATTTGTCTTATTATTTAGGATTATTTATAATCAAATATTTTTACATCAAAAATCACCTATGGGAATAGCCTACCGACACAGACCAACTGGAATACGGGTCGGAGTCAATTTTTAAACCATTAGACCCATAAGAACAGTAAGACCCATAAGACGACGTTGTGTGTTTTATTTTAATACAACATTCCATAGTTCATGTTTATTTTTGTTCCATAAACTCCCAAACTGGATAATACTTACGGATGGTAAAGTTGGAAACGGACAAATACATCTTACGGGTCATACGGTTCTTATGGGTCGCTCGCTTCGTAAGGGTCTAGCGGGTCTTACGAGTCTTATGGGTCTTGTGGGTGAAGAATCGACGCCGACCCGTGTTCGTTGAAATACGGGTAAACGGGTGGTCTTTTGGTTCCACCGGTATTCCGAGCACTAGTTATTTCTGTACTCTAGTTTTCAAGTAAAATGACCATAATATATTCATTTTCGGGTAGAATTTAATAGCTCTGTACTAAATACTTTTGTAAATTTTTAAAAATAAATATGTTTCATCCTGTACCTCTATTTTCTACCCTTTTATGTCCACAATTTTCTTAAAAACGATTGAAATAAGTGTCATGTAATCTTGGGATTTTAAGAATTAAGAGATACGTTTTATTTAAATGGTCAGAAAAAATAGTAACTATTACTTACTCGAGATCTTGGTCCAATGAAAAAAACTCATTTTATAATTAATTTTATTAAAATTTTACTTAACTATTCTAGACAACATTCAAATAATCAATAACATTGTTTCAATATAATTAATCTAATACTCTAAAACAAATTATAAAAGTTAAACAAACTATGGGCAAATCGGGTGCGAAAAATGAGAACTTAACCGCACCCATATGTATTTTTTTAAAATAGTTAATTAAAACACGCAAACAATTGTTGAAAAGGTTTCAACAATACTAAACTAATACATCAAAACAGATATTTACAGTTAAACAAACGGTGGGTCAATTGGGTGCGGAAAATGAGAATTTAGCCGCACCATATAATTTAAAGATCAAAAAAGGAAGTAGAAAGTTTAAACAAATGAAATTATATTAAAACATTAACAAACAAACGAGAATGAATATATTAACGTATCTAAACAAACATTATTATTTAAGTGGTGGGTTAATGTGAAGATAGCCCCACCCACATTTTTTTTTAAAAAAAGGGGGGAAAGAAAGGCGAACAAACAATTAAATATAGCAAACATTTAAAAACGCATCCAAATAAACTAATTTATATATGAAATAGGGTTTGTTTGCTTTTGGGTTGGGTCAAGTTCACTGACGTAGAAAATAGCTATTTTGAAACAAAAAAATATTAATTTCTTTATAAATTGTAGAAGTTACATTAACACGTCCTAACGTAGTATTCTAAATATTAAATATTGGATCTATATCCAATAAATAATAAACACAACCACGAGCACAATTAAATATAATATATATTTATAGTCACTGCCGAATACAATTCATTATAATATTGAACAATACATTTTATTGTAACAATATCGCGTCTATGCGGAGGCCAACTACGGACAATATGGCTGAGCATGTGCGAAGAACAAAACATGCTTCTCGGGTGCGCCGACAGATGGCGCTGCGGTGTCTATATGTGAACGGGTGTGTTCATATTCGCACCAACAGATAGTGCTACGATGCTAGATTTGTAAATTATTAATTTCTTATATACTTACAATTTAAAAAGAAGATGAAGAGAAAAACAACAAAACTAACAAATGAGAGTCGCGATTAACTAACGTTCATTCTATAGCGCATTTAAAAAAAAATAATTGAAAGTCGGGATATCAATTTTTTAATTAAGTATAAATATAAATAGGGATATTATCCGTCAAATAAATAAATATACAGATGATTTAGTTAAATGATTCTCCGTTAAAATTTCTGTATTTGAAGAGATAGAAAGAAGGTTAATCAAGCAAAGTAGTAGTATTTTATCCAACTATACCTATATTAATGAAAAATAAATAAAAACAATTGAACTTAGAACCCACGATTAATTAATTTTATAAAAATAATATTCTATTCGCGACTCTCGACCATATCGGAAATACATACTTGATATGGACAATCTGATCTTGATTATTCCTTTCCTTATAAAAAATTATCTGATCATATCATATTGATGTAATTGCAGATAAATATAGAAACATCTACAATAATTGTATTAACATAAAAAAACAGCCAAAATGAACACTGGAATGACTGCAATATTGTAATAAAAATGTTATTAAATCAAATAATTTCTTACAGCGTCCTTGCGCCACTTACATATAATTCTATAATGTACCATTGCCGCCCTGATGTGGTTACGGTAAGGCTGAATTAGGGTTGTTTGTTGCGTTATAGAAACAAAGAGCGGTAATTCGAGGTAAAAAAAAAATAAGAGATTTCTAATGAATTTCAATAGAAATATGACACGTAATGCAACCAATAACAAGCGGGTAGAGGGTGGAGATTCACCCTTCCATAATTGACATAATTTTTTTGAGTGATTTGTTGAGCTCTGTGAATTATGGGATATTGGAAGTTAGTGCTAAACAAACTTTTTTTTCTTGTTTATTTTGTGCTTCTGCGAGTTTCTCTGTTATGGCAAAGTCGTACAAGAAAACGTAGTTTAGGCTTCTAAAATTCAGATAGAAACGCAAGAACAAAGGGTCAATAAACCATTTTACTTTATTGCGCGAATTGCATGGACATAATTATCAATTGCAAATAAGTTAATCTTTTTATTATTTACAAATGTTACTAAAATTTATTATACAAATCTGCATAAATATTTTGTTTTTCTCAAATATAGTTAATTATTGTATATAATAATTGTATTTTTTATCTTTCACGGAGATTTCAAATTTATTTCAATTTCTAGTTACATTCATTATTTATATAACTTTACAAAATAAAATGTTTCGCTTTTTTGTCAATTATAAATTAAAGATCATTCTAATAAATATTTATTTATTTCGTTTTAAAAACATAACATACAATATTTATCTATGCTCCTGTGGTGGAAGATTACATATGACGAACCGTTGCCCAGGGGACAAAATAAAAATAAATAAACGTAAATAAATTATTGTTCGTATATGAAGAAAAGTTATGATTCTGAACAATTTCTTTGCCCGCATGATTTCATTAAAACTTCTCTAAAATAATATAAATATAATATTTTTTATAATTATATTAGTTTATATGTAGAATACATATATTTTTTAAATTAATAATATAAAAGTATTTCGTTTTTTGCAATTTAAATCAATCTTGTATTACAAGTATTATATTTTATTTCATTTTGAACTTGCCACGCTTTACTCTATAATACCGACTAGGGTACCTTTATATACAGATGGCCATGGGGCAAGATCGCCGCTATTAGCGGGCCAATGTCAAACATACTGATAATTCATTTCCCTATTTATTTGTAAGAAATGTGATATTATATTATACAAGAATATTAAATAATCACACTATGAACCTATAAAGGTAATAAAAATTTAAGAGATATTCGTTGTTGTTGCGCAAATTATTATGTATTTTCGTGGTTATTTGTTTTATTTTAATGCAAAACACATTTAAATATACTTCTAATATTTATTTAAAGTGTAAGTAATACTTTTATTTTATTTATTTGTCTATTTTCTTGAGATGCTGACTACGATGACTGGCAATATTGAAAACACATAAAAATTACCAATATTAAGCACAAACATTTAAATTTTTAAAAGGTAAGATTAAAATATATACTTATTATGTAAATAATAACCACAGTTACTAAATTTGATGTGATAATAACAACCTATATCCTATGCCCTACATAACCTCTAAATCTATGTCATAATAATAATTGTGCATCTCTTAAATAAATGAATTTTTATTACCTTTTTAGATTCATAGTGTGATTATTTAATATTCCTGTATAATATAATATCACATTTCTTACAAATAAATAGGGAAATGAATTATCAATATGTTTGACATTGGCTCGCTTATGGCGGCGATCTTGCCTCATGGCACCCTCATGGCCATACCTGTATATAAAGGTACCCTAATACCGACACAAGAGGATAGACATCTATAGAAAATAGTGTGAACTATTTTACTAAAAATTTTGCTACTGATGCCAATTATTTCACCAAATATATTGTCACCATTTTCTCAAAATCTAGTAGAGCAATAAAGTTCATATTTAGTATGACTAAAATATTTTACAAACTTTATGGTTTGAGATAAATTTGGCACGATTTTATCATTCAGTTCGAGAAATATATTTTTTTTTTTTTTGTCAGGAATAATGTAAAATAACTAAAATTTATATCATTTAACAATCAAAAAAATATGTATTCTAATTATGTATGTTTGAGAAAAATATCATTTCACAGAATGGAGAAATTGATGACAAATAAAATCACTGTTTTGTGTATGCGACTCGCAATACGTTAACTATACTGGTATAACCATCTATTTTGAAAATATGTAACATTGGTTAATGCTAAAACCATCACATTGTACAATAATAGAGTTTCATTGAAGAAGATACATTTTTAAATATGTTATAATAAATCGTTAATAGTACTTTTTTCAAATTTTTCTATTGATAGTCGATTTAATAGTAAATGACCTTATAAGATTATTATTAAATTTTACTGTCAAGTTGCAGACTTATGTGGGGTGTCAAATACTGATGCACATTTTTGGCATTTTTTATTAGTTGACTCCCACTGACAATAGCTAATACAGGGCATTTAAAAAAATATATTATAGTATTTCCATTATCTGATAAATGCAGCTACATGTATATTTTACCCAAATTCCTATATACCTATATATATTTGCAAGTTAAAAGAGAAAGAAAATAAACGTAAAAAACACGAAAATTCAATAAAGGAATAACTGCCACAACCGGCACGTATGATAATCAAGAGAATTGTTAATTACAAAATTCTGTAGCCTCTAATGTGTGAACCTTGTACTGTAGTACGAGGGCGGATCGAAAAGTTTCTAGAACGAGTTAAAGGTTAGCGAGTCCCGCGGAAAGTTCATAGTTTTGAAAGCGAGATTTTTCAAATAATTACTGTCAAAATTTCAGATAAATCGTGCGTACAGTATAACGGTGAGAGTCTACCATAGTAAACAACTTGTGCATTTTTACCTTCCGTCACCTTTAGGTAAGGAATGTATTGTTTTTGGTTAAAAATTTCGATTAGTGAGTTTCTAATGAATTAGCACGTTTCGGGGTCCGAATACGAATTTTCTATTTTTACGATAATGTCTGTATGTGTGTGTGTGTGTGTGTGTGTGTGTGTGTGTGTGTGTGTGTGTGTGTGTGCGCATGTGTGCGCGTGTGTATGTGTGCGTGTGTGTGTATGTGACGATCGTATCGGATTGCATAACTCCAATACCGCGATTCCAAAAATTATAATTTTTTCGTATTCCTCGAGTTTAGATCTATATGCAAACATGATTACATTTTGGTTATAATTGGTCTACCGGAAGTACCCTCATTTGCAACTTTTAGCAATTTTTCTTGAAAAAAAAAACAGTTAAATATCATTTATTGACATTTAATGTTATTATATTTTAAAGAACACATTTCTTTCGCTCTTCTTCTCTTCCAACTTGGAAACTTTCTCTCTTTAAGCACTCTATCAACCACATCGGCCACTTTAATATGTTAAGAGTGAGGATTTGTTATATGATGTTGATGTTATTATTTTCGGGTTTGTGCTAACCCACTAAGTGGGACATCCGTGATTTTATATATGTATGTATATTTTAAATAATATGTTATTGTCTACACGATGTGATTGCATTTTACACTTCATAATAAATAGATATAGAGTTAAAGAATTATAAAGATATTGATTTTCATAAATCAGCCAGCTATGCTAACCATAGAAACTGCAATATATATTCAGATAATTCAGATTGACAGATATCAGTATCTATGAAAAGAAAATGAATGTGGCAGAGATGAGAATGTTGAGATAGATGTTGGGGAAAACACGGAAATATATGGTAAGGAATTAAAGAATAAGGTAAATGGCTCGAGTGATAGAAGTTTCTAGATAGATACAAGAGAGACGATTACATTAGTTTGAACATATCATGAGGAGAGATGAAGAATATATTGGAAGAAGAATTAATAGCTTAGTAGTAGAAAGTAGAAGAAACAGAGACAGACCAAAGATAAGATGGAAGGACTGTATCGCGGAAGACTTGAGAGAAAAGGAACTGAATGAGGACAACACGCAAAACAGAAATGAGTGGAAGAAGATAATAAAAAATAGCGACCCCTAATGAATGGGAAAAGCTAAAGAAGAAGAATTCAGTGTCAAGTGCAATTTGCATAGTTTGTTTATGAAATAATTTTACTAAAATATAAGATCTTTTGCAAGAAAATTTATGTATGGAATTTGTACATAATACGCAGGATTAATGGAAGGTAATGTGCTGGCCACATCAGATTTTGTAATTACAAACAAAAGCGAGTTTCGTGCTGTAATGGTGAAACTGCATGAATTACGGGTTCGAATTAATCGATACTCGCCAGACTTGCTGTTCGCAAACCTCAAAAAATGATTAGCTGGGAAGAAATTCTCATCGAATACTGAAGTCACCGAAGCTGTAAATAGATATTTTGGGAGTTTACATTATTTTTATTTTACTGAAGCAATAAAAAGTTTTGGAAAGCGTTGGACAAAATGTATCGAGCTGAAAGGAGACTATGTTAAAAATAAATATAATTTTACCTCCAAAAGTTATTTTCTATCTCGTTCTAGAAACTTTCCGATCCACCCTCGTAAGTTATTTCAGAAAACATTAGATATGATACATTTTACAAGGTGTCAACTTCTGGTACATTTATGTGTTTACTACTAGAAATTTGATAACTGACAAATGTCAATTACTAATGCAGTTCATTGTCTCATTTTGATAATTAATTTTAATTGTTACTTTTATATGGATATCACATCACTTCCTAGGACGTCAATGAATAAAAATAATTGTTCGTATTTTTGCTAATTATCAAACCATGTTCTTAAACAACAATATTACAAATTTTCATTTCTTAAGTGTCAACTACCGGAGCTTATTTATACCTTATAGCATTTTTCCTAAAAAAAGTTGGGAAATTATTCGATAGCACTTCTTATTTTTACTTTTAAACAAGACTAAACGGGAAGTTCTATTTTGCGGACCACAAAAAAAGCGGACTGGCCATTTCGACTGAAGCGAAAGAGACCAGACTTGAAATCTACGTTGCTCTTATGTTTCTCTTCCATATACTATTTCATTAAAACTCGAAATCATCTTCAGAAGGTTACTTTACTCTTGGTGAATTTTGCGGACTGGCCATTTCGACTGAAGCGAAAGAGACCAGACTTAATATCTACGTTGCTCTTATGTTTCTCTTCCATATACTATTTAATTAAAACTCGAAATCATCTTTGGAAGGTTATTTTACTCTTGGTGAATTTTGCGGACTGGCCATTTCGACTGAAGCGAAAGAGACCAGGGGCTTGATTCTTGAAACCGCGCGAAACTCTACGCATGCGAACAACATCGCACGGAATTAAATATGGTTGAAGCATTTCAATTAAATTTTCAACTAGATGTTTTGGTAATCTAAATAACTTCATAAACTGATTGTCCGGTAAGGTAAATGGATCAGTTCTATGAAATGTTCTACGTTCAACTGCACCCTCATTCTCTTCTTCTAATATATTTATAAGATTTATTTGAATCAATTCTTCTAAATTCACCATAACCTATATATTATAATAATGTATTAAAGTATTAGGTAGGTATAAAACTATTTAAAATACGTTTTACTCACCTTTGTTTACTTTAATTTTGAATAATAATTGTTATTAGCACATGTAATTCTTGTAATAACTCATGCGATATATGTTTCGAATGGTTTGGACCCACTCTATGTTATCGTATGCGAAATTTTCATATCTCCCCACTCTTTTCGTACTCAAGAATACCATATGGAAGTCCGTATGCGCCAAAAGTATAAAAGCGCATACGGACTTCCATATGGTATTCTTGAGTACGAAAAGAGTGGGGAGATATGAAAATTTCGCATACGATAACATAGAGTGGGTCCAAACCATTCGAAACATATATCGCATGAGTTATTACAGGAATTACATGTGCTAATAACAATTATTATTCAAAATTAAAGTAAACAAAGGTGAGTAAAACGTATTTTAAATAGTTTTATACCTACCTAATACTTTAATACATTATTATAATATATAGGTTATGGCGAATTTAGAAGAATTGATTCAAATAAATCTTATAAATATATTAGAAGAAGAGAATGAGGGTGCAGTTGAACGTAGAACATTTCATAGAACTGATCCATTTACCTTACCGGACAATCAGTTTATGAAGTTATTTAGATTACCAAAACATCTAGTTGAAAATTTAATTGAAATGCTTCAACCATATTTAATTCCCGCAAGTAGAATTTCAGCTCTTAGCATAAGAACGAAGGTACTATAGTAACAAGTAATATGAACATTTCATTCATTCTTACTCATAATTTTTTTAAGATGTTGATTGCACTGAGGTTTTATGCATCGGGAAGTTATCAGACAGACATAGCTTTAAATATATATACTGCTGTCAGTCAAGCCTCAGTTAGCCGATGTGTTACCGAAATCAGTGAAGCTCTAAACCGACCTGAAATATTTCAAAATTGGGTCAAATTTCCCAGAAACCTTGAAGAATTGCGTGCTGTTCGTAGTGGGTAAAACAATAAATTAATTCATATATTCCCTAATTAGCTGATAATACTGATTTAGATTTTTTGAAAAATTTCAATTTCCGGGAGTAGTCGGTGCAATTGATTGCACGCATGTTGCAATAATTGCTCCACGAAATGAAGAAAATTTATATGTGAACAGAAAGCAATATCATTCTATTAATGTTCAGCTGGTATAACAAATATGCTTCCTTGATTTACCGGAATCATATTATATTTATAAATTTTAGGTATGTGATTCTAATATGAAAATAATTCATGCAAATGCTCGTTACCCAGGAAGCACTAATGACAGTTTTATATGGAACAACAGTAGCTTAAAAGAATTTTTCTTTGATCTTCATTCAAGAGGCAACACAAACTATTTTTTACTTGGTAACTCGCTTTAAAAATTCTGATATATTAAATTTTATGTTGTGTATCATAAAAAGTTTGTTATGCATTTTGTAGGAGATTCTGGCTACGCATTGAGATCATACATGATGACTCCGATAATAAATCCAGAGCCTCAACCTAATACTCCGGAATGTCGTTATAATGTAAGTCAGATGAAAACAAGAGCTTTAATTGAACGATGCAATGGTTTACTAAAAATGAGATTTACATGTTTATTGAAGCACCGTATCCTACACTACCAGCCAAATATTGCAAGTAAAATTATTAACGCATGTTTAGTTTTACATAACATGTGTATTGAGCATAAAGTGCAAGAACTTGATTTTGACGAAATGGAAGATGATACTGACTTTGGATTAATTGAAATTCATAATACAGAGGATGAGCAAGCAGTTAGACGAGTAAATCCAGAACTTGCCAAAGGAAAAGCTGTACAAAAAAATTTAATTAATAAGTATTTCACCCAGTAAATTACGTGTATTTTTAAATTATTATAAAATCTTTCAGAACTCATATTTCAATAGAATAATACAACCTTTTTAGTTAAATTCTGTTTGTATTTATTTAAATTACAACATTTCGACAATATAGACTATTGCCTTCTTCAGGTAAAAACATGTACTACAAAACAACAAATACAAATAAATAAATAACAAAACATAGCAACAGGTAACTAGGTGACAATTGCAACAAATTTAAAATAGGAAGCCATGCACGACTAAGATCTAGACCGTCATAATGATTGAGATTATTACTCTTCGTTTTGTAAATCTCAATGGCTTCTCTAATTAACCTGAAGGCAATAGTCTATATTGTCGAAACGTTGTAATTTAAATAAATACAAACAGAATTTAACTAAAAAGGTTGTATTATTCTACGTGTATTTTTATTATTATTTATTCAGGATGTTACCATTAATTCACTGGCAATATGTATTGTATAAGTAACAGTTTATTTAAACAACATAAAATATAAATTCTACAAAAAATAAATAAAAAATAAATTATCATTCTGATATACCTATACATATGAACATACAAAACAAATAAACTCCCGACAAATACGAGTATATTCTACATTATACATGCTATATTAATCTATCAGTCTTTTGTGTCACGATATTTTTTAATGCTTTTAATTCCTGTAAAATGTCCTTTTTAACATCCAGATCCTCTTTTAAAATATTAATGTGTTGTTCATACAAATTTATTTTTTTCTTATAGTACTGTTCCTTCATTTGAATTTTTTTTTCTGTTAAATTTGTTAAATTTTCCGATATGGCTAAGCTTCTCTCTATCCTTTCTGCTTTGCTTTTCTTAAATCGCGGAGTATATTCTATAATGATAAATTTATTAAAAATATATTATTCGTCAGTTTTTCGTTTTTTTTTTTTATTTATTTTTTTTTTTTTTTTATTTTATTTTATTTTTAATAAAGTTTTTATTAAATAGTATAGGGAAGAGAAACATAAGAGGAACATAGATTTCAAGTCTGGTCTCTTTCGCTTCAGTCGAAATGGCCAGTCCGCAAAATTCACCAAGAGTAAAGTAACCTTCTAAAGATGATTTCGAGTTTTAATTAAATAGTATATGGAAGAGAAACATAAGAGCAACGTAGATGTTGTGATTTAATGCTATAGAACCAATACTTATGACCAGTCCGCTTTTTTTGTGGTCCGCAAATTAGGTAGCACCAGACTAAACCACCATATAAATTAATACTAGAAATTTTCTTGTCTCTATACAGTTTAATATATTAATAAAAATTAATAACTCAAAACAACTTGGTGAGTTTACGGTCGATGTTATTAAATTGTAAACAATTTTAGTATGTAATGGTCTTTACTCTAAATTCAGACGAAATGGTTGAAGCATGAACAGCGATACAATACCAAATATGTATTTTAAGTCTACAATTAGATTTTAATAGCATTATTATTAGAATTTGTTACCTGAATGGATGGTCCGGGCAAACTCCTGTTGATCGTAGTAACTGTTCTGCTAGTGCCATCTACAGGAATACAGTGTGGACGAAGGCAGTCAGATTGATTGAAAGGACAATCATAGCAAGCTCTACTTAGGGACTGATACGTTTCTACCACAAATCTATACCTGCATTCCATACTAGGAGTATCCAAGTTACATGGTCGGTTACATGGTGAGCTTTCGTCTGGGATAAGACTGTATTTAGAATCTAAAATAAAGTATGAAGCATTTAATAAGTAATATCTACTACTATTACTTATTAAATGGTATGAAGTAACTAGGGTGTTGAACAGGACCCGACCCCGAACCTCAAATTAACCAAAAAAATTCCAAAACCTGAACCCGAATCCGAACCTTAATTTTCAATTCTAAAAGAGCTGAATCCGAATCCATACCGATATTTCTTAACGGGTTGCCCGCAAATCTACATATAAATTTATATGTAGATCTGTGGTTTCCCGAAATACCTAAGGATTCACATGATACCAAACATTTGCTATTATCCAACTCTTCAATGTTTTACAAGATGAAATTCAAATTATTTTGGGAAAATAACAAATGCAATATTGCACCTGAATTGCATACCTTAGTGCAAATTGCATTGTTTGTACTGTAATAAATGAGTGTTGAACAATTATTTTCATCACTAAATTTTATTTATCCGACAAAACACAATAAAGGAAAGAATATTGGAAGACATTTTATTATTCCGAAATAAAAATTATTTGGGCGTCAATATTTAGATTGACAAATCATTTCAATTTAACCTTCAACTATTGCAAAGGTAGGTATTTCTCGACCTAATAACAATACATAATTAATTATTTTTGTATAGAATTATTTTATCCCG
Organism: Harpalus rufipes; assembly: GCA_951394225.1. Lineage (NCBI taxonomy): Eukaryota > Metazoa > Arthropoda > Insecta > Coleoptera > Carabidae > Harpalus > Harpalus rufipes. The sequence goes on from OX596280.1 coordinate 25,280,731, forward strand.
AACCGATATTAACCATTATTTTAAATGGTTAACCGGAGCATAAATTTTTGGGTTTTGAAAACCGGAACGATAACCCTAACTTTTATTTTGCTTGAACCCGAAACTAAACCCGAACCTAAAAACAAAAAGATCCGTCTCCCTGGAAGTAACTTATTGAGAGTTAGTACTCGATTCGTAAATTTAAATTCTTTTTGCCCATACAGCTCTTCCGTACTAATTACTATTACTTTCTATACGTAAATGTCTTTAAATATTTCCTGAGAAACACTTATTGTTATGATTATCATCATCATGTAACAAGATCTTTTAAAGAAATGCAGTAGATATTGTCAAGTAATGAATAAAGCAATTAAATTATGTACAGTAGCAAAACTTGACCCAAAAGATGTTTTAATTTAAAATGATATTTTTTACTTATTTATACATTTAGTTACCTAACTTACCTGAGTTCTCAAGAATGTTTTGAGTATGAACTCCAAATATTATAGTAATGAAAATCAGCGAAATTTGCATTGTGTCCATCTGAAATAAGAAATATAAATCTTTTATTTGATCATGTTTAACAATCTGCCTCATAGTTGGTATAAAGAGAAATAAAATCTATTGTATTGTTTTATAAGTTTTTAAAACTAAGTTAATTAAATAATGTACCCTGAATAATTATTCCGCTTAATATAAAAGATTTATGCATGGTTGTATCGCTTACAATTAAATTTTAAACTTTCCTTAAATTGACAATATCGTTTCACAATTTTGTGTTGAAGTAATGCTTAAAATTTAAGGGCCATCGAAGGGCAATAAAATATATTAAAATCATACATGTATTAACGAAATTAGAATATTAATAAGTCATTTAAATCTTTTTTACAGCAAAATGCACAGGTGTGTCATATTATGTTAATAAATATAACTGTTTTTATTTTAGACTAGGCCCGGGAAATAATTTATTGCAAATAATAAGGTCAGAGGTTTTAATGGTTTGTAAATTTAAATGTACTTAAAAACATACTGATTTTGAACCTCAGAACTTCGTATCCTTGCCACAAGTGGCGCCACAGTGGTAAGATGGCGCTCAATATCATTTATTTTACAATTTAAATATTATTTCCTCCCGAGCATTCTAATCGTACTACAAAACTAACAATAATTAAATTCTTTTAGACTTATAATTTTATGAAAAACTTAAATCATTCTGTAAAAAAATAAATACTGTATTCCATTTTCTAATAAGAAAAAAATTATATCTATATTTCCACATACAATCTTTGTATTTTTGTACATTATAAAAAACAAACATCTCATGTTAAAAAGAATGTACTTTAAGTGATGATGTCCGCTGAGGCGAAATTGATTGCCAATAATATAAAAAAAAAATATGGGAATATAACTTATAATGTCAAATTCTCCAGAATTTTATTTAACCTAAGTCATCCTTATTTGTGAGTTTAAAAGAAATCTAATTGTTATTATAAATAAATAAATATATAATCACGGCATATTACCCATTGCTGGGTGAGCCAATCTGCTTTGTACACAGATGTCGGTAATAATGATGACATACTTGTACCGTGCGGGCGTTTACCAGGCGTCACTTCAAGCGAATCTGGGGAACCGAGTTCGACCCGACCGACGTCAAATATTTTAGAATTTTAAATGGCACAAAATTGATCCCTATGGTGCACTCTCCACGCCAGCAATGAATATAGGTAAGTATATAAATAAATAAATAAAATAAATATATTATTACGGCATATTACCAATTGCTGGGTCTGCCAATCTGCTTTGTACACAGATTACGGTAACGATGATGACATATTTGTACAGCGGGCGTTTACTAGGTGTCACCTTACGAGCAATTCTAGTTGCATTAGTGCACTACAGGGGTCATTTTGTGCCATTTAAAATTCTAAAATATTATTTATTCAATGCTGAAGGTCGTTCATAGGCAAGCTATATATTTAAGAGGGAACACACGTATCGTCCATCGTCCTAATGTTCATACATTGACCCGTTCATTTCTTGTTTCGTTCAGTTTCCTAACGTTCAAATCGTGACCATGAAGTTGACGCAGTTGAATTTCGCGCGCTCACAATTTAAAAAGTACACTCCGGAGTAATAAAATGTACATGAAAATTATTTATTAAATCGGAATAGGTAAAGTTATTGTTATTATTTTTTATTTTAAAATTGTACTGCGGGTGTACTTTTAAAATTGTGAGTGCCCGAAGTTCATCTGCGCTAACTTCTTGGCCAAGATTTGAACGTTAGGAAACTGAATGAAACAAGAAATGAACAGGTGATGTATAAACATTATGACGCTCGAAAAAAATAATAGCTGACATGATATACATATTATATTTGTTCCCATATTATTAGAATTTTTATGTGTTTAACACATACAGAGAACTCATCAGGTATCTTAAGAACATTGATTACTTTTTAAATGATAATATTTATAATTTTTCCTTATAAATGTTTCTGTATAATTTCAAGGACAGGAAATTCGCAATGCAGGTAATACAGAATATCTCGAATCTTAAAAATTAGGAGATAAATATACTGTTGAACCTTCATCAAATGAACTCGATCATTTGCAATTCTTCAGTGGAATTCTACCAACCATGGGCGTACGCAGGGTGGGGCAGTTGCCCCTTCCCCCTAAAGTTTCCATATAAAAAGTAAAATGAAAAATTTACTGTATATATGTATATAAAAATAAAAGTATTATACATTTTATATTCCACATGTATCATACATACGTAAAATACTGTATAAAAATATAATATACGTGTATGAAATGATATAATATGATCAATACTAAATATTTTTAAACTGCTCAAAAGGAATAATACGTTTTATACAGTATGAAATGTATAATACATGTGTATTGTACAGGTATAATAACATACAGCATTTTTTTTAAAAGATGTCCGATCAAGGTCATCTCTATCATGACCGAATTAATAAATTGGGATACATTTATTTCTTTCATTTACATAACACGAAGCGTGTGCGATAAGGATGGATACAATACGCTTGTCTTTCAAAAATTAATATTGTTTCGACTAAGTTAGGGCATTCCATTTTAAAACGATGCTCGTTGTTGACATTACTTTCGCTGTAACGCAAGTTTATTTATTAATTCAGATATATTACCTTGATTCAAAGCCGTACGAACAACTTTATTTTCTATCAGTGTCACTGACACTAACAGAGTGTCAGTATCATATTTTTCACATTTTTGGTTTCACATGTATTAGTCCATTTCCGTTTTGAATTTTGAATGCTTTTGCATTAACATATATTGCTATAATAATAAAATAACAGTAGTATCTTATGGACCCACATAAAAACTAAGTGAACGACACTACTGTATTTATCGGAATAGGCGATCCTAATTCATCCAATTTGTTGATCGGACATCTTTAAAAAAAATACAGTACATTTTATAATAACCAAGAACATATACTTTTATACGTATAGAGGTAGAAGTGACACAAAGATTTTCTGAAAATCCACTACGGTTAATATTTTAGAAAGTTTAAATTCACTAAATATATTATTTTTTATTTGTTCTTTTTTAAATAAAATGATTATCTTTGGTATTTACTTTAAATAAACCTTTACCTTTAACAAAAGCATTTTAAACATAATTTCTTCTTGCCCCCCCCCCCCTGAAGAAATTCCTGCGTACGCCCATGCTACCAACCTTTGCCAAGATTGATATACGACCAACAGATTTAATCTAATTTCAAAAAAAATATAACGAAAAGTTTCTTGCTGGTAAAAAATATTAATATTTTTAAACTTATTTATTACCAATCATTTAACAATACCTGTCACCGCTTCCGTTTTTGGTTACATAAGTATAGGACGCGAGCAGTAAAGTGACAATGTTGGCTTTGACAAGCTGATATAGGCTGCCGTATCTGAATGATAATTAGTAATTATGTACATAGATGTCAAATGTCAGAATTTTTCATTAGAAATATCAAGATTTTCTAAATTCAGGTAGTTAGTTTGTCACCAGGAGTGTGGAATTTACTTGTCGAGGAAAATAAACCACATGGAATTGGAAAACCACTAAATTTAGAATGAGAAATTATGATATTTGTCATCTATGTACATAGTTACTAGCTTTCATTATGATACGGGTCCCCATATCTGCATATGAAGGCCAACAAAGTGATATGACTGTTCGCGCCCTATTGTATTTAACATTTCTTGTATACCCACACTCTACATAAAAAAAATATACTTATATCTATTCTTTATATTTAGATTATTTAATTTTAAATTCCATCTATGAAGAAATTTTGTCCTCTTCTAATTTATCGAAATGCTTCCAATTCATTGTCGGGATTGACAGTATTTTTGAAGGGTATATATAATATACCTATAATTTAAATTATGTAACTATTAATACAATTAGAAATAATATAATGTATGTACTTCCCAGAAAAAAACCTTCAGTAATGTCTCTGGATTTTTGACACTGACATTTTTCTGTCAGTTACAAACATTTTAATATTTCAATTGGTTTCCATGACATTATTTGGGCTGTAAGATTTATTACAACAGATTATTATGTACCTTATATATCTTTATCTCTAAATCTATAAATGATATGATAAAGTATTTATATGTATCAGATATAAGCAATAACAAACATTTTCAAAAAATAATATTTATAAGATTTTTTCTAAGAATCTGCTACTTCCGGTTGTCCAATTATTACCAAAACCTTTTCAGCTCTTCCCAGTAATGTACGCTTGAGAAATACGTAGTTATTACGTATTATATGCAAATATTCATACCTAAAGGTAAAGACTAACGTCTGCGAAGCGAGTTTCAAATTTATCTTCATACTTCCACACACACACACACACACACACACACACACACACACACACACACACACACACACACACACACACACACACACACACACACACACACACACACACACACACACACACACACACACACACACACACACACACACACACACACACACACACACACACACACACACACACACACACACACACACACACACACACACACACACACACACACACACACACACACACACACACACACACACACACACACACACACACACACACACACACACACACACACACACACACACACACACACACACACACACACACACACACACACACACACACACACACACACACACACACACACACACACACACACACACACACACACACACACACACACACACACACACACACACACACACACACACACACACACACACACACACACACACACACACACACACACACACACACACACACACACACACACACACACACACACACACACACACACACACACACACACACACACACACACACACACACACACACACACACACACACACACACACACACACACACACACACACACACACACACACACACACACACACACACACACACACACACACACACACACACACACACACACACACACACACACACACACACACACACACACACACACACACACACACACACACACACACACACACACACACACACACACACACACACACACACACACACACACACACACACACACACACACACACACACACACACACACACACACACACACACACACACACACACACACACACACACACACACACACACACACACACACACACACACACACACACACACACACACACACACACACACACACACACACACACACACACACACACACACACACACACACACACACACACACACACACACACACACACACACACACACACACACACACACACACACACACACACACACACACACACACACACACACACACACACACACACACACACACACACACACACACACACACACACACACACACACACACACACACACACACACACACACACACACACACACACACACACACACACACACACACACACACACACACACACACACACACACACACACACACACACACACACACACACACACACACACACACACACACACACACACACACACACACACACACACACACACACACACACACACACACACACACACACACACACACACACACACACACACACACACACACACACACACACACACACACACACACACACACACACACACACACACACACACACACACACACACACACACACACACACACACACACACACACACACACACACACACACACACACACACACACACACACACACACACACACACACACACACGTTATTCATTTCTACGAGTAGAAATGAAATAACTTCTTTGATAAAAACATTTTATGACAATGACAAATTTTAAATGAATTATTTTTTTCTACGTTCCGTCGCCTTCAGATAAGAAAGATATTGTCTTGGTCAAAAAATTCAGTCAGTTTTTAACGAATAAGCACAATAGGTAAAAATCGAAGACGATCCAAAACACGTGCAAGCAAAGCAGCTGTCAACAAGTAAGTGAACATTCAAAATGGCCGAGCTTGTCGACATAAGTGAGAGACATGAGTACCAACATAAAGCCACAAAAAGATCGAAATTCGAATATACGTAACCCGCGAAAATTCAAAATTCGCGATAGTTTTTGAACACACCTCGTATATATATATATATATATATATATATATATATATATATATATATATATATATATATATATATATATATATATATATATATAGTTATATACTATATCTCTAAACCTATACGAGATATAATAAAAAATTAAATGTATCAGATTCAGAATTTAATTTTCTTTAATATTACTAAGAAATTTTTTTAAAAATAATATTTAGAAATTTTTTTTTCAAGAATCTGCTACTTCCGGTTTTCCAATTGTTACCAAAACCTTTTCAGCTTTTCCCATGAATGTCCGATTGGGAAATACGTAGTTAAACAAATATTAAGTTTTATAGTTTTTGAGTAATCGTCCTTCCAACGTCCCACACACATACACACACACACACACACACACACACACACAGACAGACTTTATCGTAAAAATGTTAAAATCGGATTGTAGAGACCTTAAAACGTGCTTATGCATTAAAATCTGAATAAGCGATTTTTAGCATGAATCCAATATCTCTCGTAGCGAGAAGTAAAAATTAAATTAAACGGGAGGTATTGTGTTGGCCACATCAATTTTTACTTTCTTGTACGTAAGTAAAGGAAGTATTGTAATCGCAAAAAATTTCGGTTTTCAGATTTCAGCGGAAATATCCATTTTGATCATCCCTGAATCCATTTTGACTAATTTCGTCGTGACGTCTGTACGTTCGTTCGTATCTCGCATAACTCAAAAACGGTAAGCCGTAGAAAGTTGAAATTTTGTATTTAGGACTCCTATAACATCTAGTTGTGCACCTCCCTTTCTGGTTATTACACAATTTCCAGAAGTGGCACTTTACATGAAGCCTATAATAGATTTTAATGAAAAACTGTTTTAAAATATAATCCAAAACTTTTCAAATTTGGTATACAAGACTTTTATGTCAATCGAAATAACATAATAGATTTTGGTTAAAATAGGCTAACCGAAAGTGGTACATTACTTGAAGTTGTTAACAGTTTTTCTTGAATAAAATGATTTTATTTTGATTTTAGAAATAAATGTTCAAATAAAAGTTTTAGAGAATTAATTTCTGCCTCTAGCACATTAAGTATTATTAAATTAGCCCTTTGTATAAGCGAGATATGTAAATTTAAAAATTATATACTTTTTTGTTTTTGTAATAAAGGTTGCTATAGATTAGCACAAAAACATAAAAAAATGTTCATGTCAAATTACGTTAAATACGTGCAATTTTATGATTCGTACAATAACAAATATTATATTTTTATTGTGAAATTAGTCATATTCATTGTTGTAATCAAATATTTCTTTGTTGTAATCAAAACTCTCTTTAAAAACTCTCTTCATGGTCGCTATATATCTTAGTGTTTTGAAGTTAAAATTAATATTTTGTAATTTATTTATTAAAAAAATATGTATAATTTAATAATCGTACAAGGAAGTCGTGTGGTGTCCACATCAGATTTTTTTGTATATGGAATGTTAATTCAACGTTTGTTGAATGGTGCAAAATTTGCTGAGGTATATAATATTGCAACGAAGAAAAATTCGTCAGTCAAGACATGGGAAGTCCAAAGGTATCACATCATCAGCAATTATATTCTTATTTATTTCTTACGTAGATATATTTACATAATAATTAAATATAAACATAAATAACTATTAAATAATTTAATATTTAGCAAAATCAACATCATGATTCGTGATGCCAGTTTTAAGATATAAGAAAACTAGTTTTTAAATGAAATGAAAATATGTTTCTAGGATTTAGCCACATTATTGCATCAATATCGACCGTTTCGACCCGACATGGTTCTTCTTCAGAAGATGATAGTTGAAAAAATGCTCTGTGCATAATATCCATGTTTTTAATATATTTAAACATGGAAATAGTCTATATTCATACAAAAGTGATCTATTTACAAAGTCGTGAAAATATAAAAAATATATGTAAAAAAATCTGTTGTGGCCAGCACAATACCTTCCGTCAATCCTGTGTATTATGTGTACAAATTCCATACATAAATTTTCTTGCAAAAGATTCCAAATTTCCAGTAAAATTATTTCATAAACAAACTATGCAAATGGCACTTGAGCCGGATTATCCACTAGGTAAACTAGGCAGTTGACTAGGGGCGCTACAACGCTAGGGGGCGCTTCCGAATTTTGTAAACATTCAATATTCAATATGAATATTTGTGAGATTATGTGTTGAAAGAAATTGTTTATTTAGTTGTTTTTATCAAATTTTTACAAATAACAGTTGTGTTTTGTGCTGTTCTTAAAATTTAAGTCCAATCGAGTGTCTCGTCACGACAAATGTCTCACCAGCCTACTCTCCGAGCAGCCAAAGTTTTATAAATAAAGAGTTAATTTTGACTTCTTATATTATGGTAACTAAAAGGAATATAATCTATGTATATTTGACTTTTTTACTCAAAATGACATTAGGTAATAATTTTTTTAATTTTGTTACACTAGTCCAGCAGGTATTAAAAAATTGCTTATATAACCGAAAAATTTATTTTATTATATCGAGAATGATACATTTTATCAAATTTCATTTTACCTCTCGCTACCCTAGGTAAGGGAGGTATGGGGATCTTGCTAAAAATCACATATCGAGCTTGGTAAATGACCACGTTTTAAGGTCCCTACAATCCGATTTTAACACTTTCACGATTGTGTCTGTGGGTGTGTATGTGGCGGGAGGTATTGTGTTGGTCACATCAGATTTTTTCTTTAGAATTAAAAAATATTAAACCCTAAGAATAAAAAAGTTTCCATTGTTTTCGTTGTGAGTGAAAATATAAAATTAACCAGAAAGTATTTTTTTCAATTTTATGCAGTATTATTCGAACTGTAAAGGACAATGGAAATACATCTCAAGAAGTTATGGACACATTGGCTGAATCGAAAATTTTCTCCAATCTGGATCTAAAGAGCGGATACTGGCAAGTAAATTTAGACACAAAAGATAAGGAGAAGACAGCCTTCCCCATCGGTAACGGACTCTGGCAATTTACCGTAATGCCATTTGGGCTCTGCAATGCCCCTGCAACGTTTGAACGACTCATGGAAACAGTATTGGCTGGGCTATCTTGGAAAATTTGTTTGGTGTTTCTCGACGATATTATTGTGGTAGGAAACACGTTCGAAGACCACATGAAGAATTTGGTAGAGCTTTTCCAAAGATCGAGACAGGCTCAGTCCAAAGAAGTGCCATCTGTTCCAAAAAGAAGTTCATTACCTTGGACACGTGGTTTCTGGTAATGGTATAGAAGTTAACCCGGAGAAAATAAGGGCTGTGAGTGACTAGCCAGTACCCACAGACAAACATGAACTTAGAAGTTTCCTTGGTTTGTGTACTTATTATTGACGATATGTACCTATCAACATAGGTAAGCCGCTGACAAGGCTTACTGAAGAAGGAAGGCGATTTATCTGGGAAATGGACTGTGAAGTTGCATTTAACTGAAACATTCCTTGACAAGCGCACCTTTCCTAAGTTATCCTTTACCTGAAGGGGAGTTCATACTAGACACAGATGCCAGCAACGTTGGAATTCTTGGCGTCCTTTCCCAGAAACAAGACGGACATGAGAAGGATATTGCCTACTTTAGTAAGTAAGACCTTGTCAAAACCGGAGAAAAATTATTGTGTCACCAGAAAAGAACTTTTAGCAGTCGTGAAATCCGTGGAGCATTTCTACAAATACTTATACCGACGAAGATTTTTGATAACAACTGACCATGGCGCTTTAAAAGGACTGCTACAGTTCAAGACTCCAGAAGGTTAAGTGGCCAGGTAGATTGAGAGACTACAAAAATACGATTTCAAAATCGAGCACAGGACAGGTACCAGCCATTGTAATGCCCTAATGCCGACGCATTGTCCAGATGAATGCAAGCACTGTAGTCGACTGGAGGAGAAGCATTCCACCATCGCCAGAATAACTGTAGTCGACGATAGTTGACAGCGCGATGAACTACGCAAGGACCAAGAAAATGACCTGACTACAGGAACTGGCCATCCGTCGGGAAAACGCTACGACTGAGGAATAGCACTACAGAACAACAGCGGTACATCTACTACCTGGTTGCAAAACCACGCTCGAACCAGAAGCCGTCGTATTGCAGTCTATGGAACTCACTGTGCGATTTGAAGGATCATCTGCTAGGGAATGGCATTTTGAAGCTAGCAGTACCGAAGTTAGATTGTGGACTAGATTGTTTGAATTGGAAGATTGTTAGAAACATGTTAGAGAGCCTCTTCCGCTATACCGGCGTTGAAATTCTCGTCTGTAGCTCTAACCTTAACATACAGAAAGAAGAACTCAAGCAGACCACCGACTGTTACTTCTTCAAGACTTCTAAATGCACCAAAGGTAATACGTGCAGATTTCGTCACCAAGAACTGTTTCGGGATGAAACAGTTTTAAGAGAGAGCAGTGTAGCGCGCCCACCCGACGCGTCCACCTGACGGGCCCGTATGCGACTGCCGCCGCTAGTAGAATGTTCTTGAGCGATGGTAAACACACCCGTCTAGACCTGCATAATTACATCCGGTGGGCTGGTTCTTTGTATTCGATGTTTTTGTCGCGTCGGAAAGTTCCAGAAGAACGTTGCGTTATATAAACTCGTCTCAAAACCACCTGGGACATTCTGACATAGACGAGAGTCGTGAAATGATTAGTTGGTGAAATAAATAGTCTACGAGTTGTGAATATAAATATTTATAAAAATAAATAGTGAAATAAATATTGTTTAAATATATAATCTTAGTGTTTAAGTATTGAATAATATTCGTATTCTTAAATTAGTGTTTATATTTATTTAATCATAGTGCTAATTATTTTTTACTGTCTTTATCTTAATTATTTATCGTTTAATAAACTTCTATTTTAATTAATAATATTTCTCTGATTTTTACCCTTCACCCAAATAAATACACGTTACATTATTTTGAAAGTATTGTAAAAGAAGATTGGATGGGACCTTTTGAGAAGTAAAAGGAAAGAATAATTAAGCATATTATTGTTGAAGGGAATTACTTTGTACATATGTATTTAAAATAAAATTTTAAAATATGAACCCTTATTATTCTCAATAATTCTAGCGTGACCCTCGTATAATCAATTATAGTTTATTTCAGTTGTTAATTACCAAAATAAAAGTGTTATATAGATAAATAAATATATATCATTACAGGTTATTCCCTAATGCCGGATATGCATATAACAATAAAACAACCTTTTAGATTGTTATGTTTATTTTTAATTTAAACAAAAATAAATTTTATATAAATTTTGAAGTGCAATCAGATATGAATGAAAAAGTCGCCTAAGTTAATTGGAATAATAAATTAACAAATTTAATTCTGGCTGGCCAATTCTAGATATGGTTAAAACTAGAAATATACAATAACCGGGTTTTTAGACCCTTATTAGTTTAGCCATAAGAAACGGACTTAACCAAATAATAAATGTAAGAGAACTTCTTGCCTTGATCCAAAGAATACACTTCAGATACATAAAAATGTAAATACTTCCATACTTGGAAAAGTGTATTCTTTCGGTAACACGGTACGTTGTTGTCTATTCCTAGTGTGTACTCAACAGTTCAGCAAAATGTTATTAAAATGTGTATATTGTGACAAAAAAGAAAGAAAAGAACGTTAGTTTTCATAAGTTAATTATTATTATTATTATTATTATTATTATTATTATTATTATTATTATTATTATTATTATTATTATTATTATTATTATTATTATTATTATTATTATTATTATTATTATTATTATTATTATTATTATTATTATTATTATTATTATTATTATTATTATTATTATTATCATTATTATTATTATATATGTATATATTATTACTATGACATTATATTTTTTTTAATAGTTATTAAATTTTATGTACTTATACATGAAGTAACTAAAAAATATTTACGGATTGTACTGGTCTTAAAAATCTAATATAATACAGTCTTGTCACAATGAAAATCGTACACTCCCATTTTAGTACAGTTTTTATTGAAAACAATATTTTCTTAGTACAATAATATAAAAAATCATTCTAAATGTAACATAGGTAAATTAAATAAGAAAGCAAAAACAATATAAATATAAATTTTCATGACGTAATTTCAGCATAAACAACAAATATTTTTAAATAACAGGGTCACACTATAAATCGTACAACTTATAAATTTAACTAAAAACCATTTTCAATATTTTGTAGGGTATCCTTTATTTTTAATTACAGCTTGTATTCTTCTAGGGATTGAATTTTTAATGTAATTTTGGTCATTTTTCCCCATTCCTCTTTAAGAGCACTCTTTAAAACTTCTTTGTTTGAAATTTCATGTTTACGAATTTTATGATCTAATTCATCCCATAAATTTTCTATTATATTTAAGTCTGGAAACTGTGGAGGGGTTTCAATTACTCTCGGACAGTTATAAAGGGTCGATTTCTTAGCAATCTTCGCAGTATGTTGCGGATCATTATCGGCATACAATTTGAATGATTTTAAAATACCCATTTTTTCAGCACTTGTTTTCAAATTATTTTTAAAAATATTTAAGTAAACCCATTTATTCATTATTTCATCTATAAAAACTAAATTTCCTACTCCACAAGCAGATACACATCCCTAAACCATTTGTTATCCTCCACCATGTTTCACAATAGCACGCAGATTTTGGGTTTTAACTCTTCATTCGATTTTCGTCAAAGTCTAATTTTGCCATCCGAACCAAAAATATTAAATTTTAACTCATCTGTGAAAATTACTTCTTTCCAGAACTATAAACTTTCATTCACATACTTTTTTGTGAACTCTAATCTCTTCCTACTATTTCTTACGTTAATATAACGCTTATTGCGAGCAATTCTACCGTAGTAATTATGCTTTCTTAATACTCTTCGAACTGTTTCAGCACAAACTTTTATATTTAAATACTTTTCTAAATTAGATATTATTTTTGGGGCACTAATTTTGGGATCATTTTTAATTTGACGTAAAATCCAATTTTCATCGCGCTCAGTTAATTTGCGTTTTGAACTTATTCTAACTTTATTTACTATGCGATTTTGTATTTTATACCTATTTATGATGTACTAGATAGTTGAACGAGGTCTGTTTAAAATTTTAAAGATATCTGTATAAGATTTTCCATTTTTAAAGTGACGAATGACTAGTTCACGTACTTCTTTTCTTTGAAAAACTGAATACAACAGTTTATCTTCAGTGTTAACATTGCTATTATATTAGATAATATGTGACTTGTAATTAAATGTTAACATACTGAATTATATTATTAAATTTTTAAATAAATATGATTTGTAGGACTTTTAATGTGACCTTCTCTTTTTAGTTTCATCAAAATATAATTTAATTTTGTGCTTAGAAATTGAAGTATATTTTTCAATTTTATAAATTATGAAAAAACAATTGTTTTGATTTCATAAATGCTATACTATATCAAATATGTATTATGTTTTATACCAGAAATGATTGAAAACACAACTATTTTATAGGTGTACGATTTTCAATGTGAGAGACTGTATGTAGGTTTTCAGGTTTTGCGGAATCAAATTACGTTACTACATAAAATAACTAACTACAGATGAGAATTTAAAATATTCTGGAGGTTTATAGAAAATATGTTACAGATGTTATGTCACTTACGATATATCGATGAATAGAAATGAATTTTATATAAATATTAATTAATTAATTAAGCTGAAATTTAATGAATATTTTACAGTGTGTTTATAATTCATGTGTTGTATTTCTTTAAAATTATTAATATTGTACATGTATATACAAGTGTTCACATTTTTTCATCATTTTTAATTAAATTATTATAATAACAATACTATTTAAAATAAAATATCGCATTTTGTATATTTTTTACTTTTCTGTTGAAAAAGTATATATATATATATATATATATATATATATATATATATATATATATATATATATATATATATATATAATTTAAATCATCAAATATCTAGTAATTTGAATATTCCGCGGAAAATATGCCGACAGACTACATTTTCTCAAATATGGCGGCGTTCAATTATTCACAATAATTTAACAATGGATACGCGATTCAGTTATGTATAGAGATCAGTGACTTAACACATACCTACATATTGATTAATGCTGGATACTCGGCTACTGCAATAAGTTCCTTTACATGATATAGTAATATATCTATTGTTCCAATTTATTATGTATTATCCGTATTTTCTTCTCCAGAATCGTACCATAATTTTATTTTGTAATGGTGCCCTTAATTTCTTTTCAATTACAAATATATGAAAATTAATTTATTAATTAGATATTTTATAAATTTATATTTAATATTTTATTTTTAAAGTAATACCATTATTAATTTGAAATAATTAATTTATTGACAGTGACATTTATCTATCAGTATATATAAATTTGAGATATGAATTGTGTAACCAAGGAGATATGTTTATCTTTAAAGCATAGACTCCGGGATTTATAAAATAAATTATTTTATAAATTTATTCATAAAATATATAGAAAAATTATTAATGCATATCTGTAGAAAATTTAATAATTTTATTTTTATAATAACAGAAATAACATGTAATTTAAACGTATATAAGAAAAACTGTTTTGAGAATCACGTAAAGTGCCATATACGGTTACCTCATTTTCACCAAAATCTAATGACTTCTTTCTATATTAAAGTAGACTATCTTACTCTACACGGTTTCAAAATTTTCAGAATGATAGTAATTGAGTTAGCGCGTAAAGAGGATCCATACACACATACGCACACACACCTACAGACATTATCGTGAAAATGTTAAAGTCTGATTCAAGGGACCTTACGACGTGCTCATTTACCAAAATCTCGATAGGCGATTTTTTGCACGATCCCTATACTTCCATTACGTAGTGAGAGGTAAAAATGACGTAGTATTCTCGGGGGTCATATTTTTCTTAATTTAAATATTTATTTATATGTACATTCCGTAACATCCGTGCTCAAGAATTGAATTACATGATAAGGCATTTTTTTATACATACTGCATTCAAAGTTCCTTATAATTTATGATTCTCGATTCAATTTTGCGGGTTTGATTTCTGGAGAATTGAGTAGTGTAGTCATATTTCGGTCCCTGGCCAGTTTGATACATCCGTATTGAATTAAGCATCTGTAGCCAGATTTGTTATATTGTATTTCGAACGCTTACATTCTACACAAGAAAGGAGATACAATATACAAGCCTCCTAGACAAAGGACTATCCCGGGATCAATCAGGAAATCAGGATTCTTAAGTGGATTCTCCACGATGCGGTGATTTAAATTTTATAATAGTATGAAAATGAAAATTATTATCACGTTAAAAATGTTTACAATCTTACATCTTCCAATTTTATAGATACTATGTCTTACTGTAATCTTAAGCAATTTAATGCTATTACTAATTGTAACAATCAATGTTTAGACTTAATTTTCTCCAATGTCGATCCTGAACATGTTAAAAAACTAAGCCCGTGTCACAGTCCTTTCAGTAAAGTCGATTCGCACCTTCCTTCATTACTATTACACAAAATATATTAGAAAATTGTGAAGTGACTTCATTATAACCAATATCTAATCACGTCTGCATATGGATCTAAACTCGAGGAATACGAAAAAATTATAATTTTTGGGACCGTGGTATTGGAGTTATGCGATCCGAAACGATCGTCACACACACACACACACACACACACACACACACACACACACACACACACACACACACACACACACACACACACACATACACTCTCCACGCCAGCATTGAGTGCCCGTGATATGAAGCCTGGTAAGCGCCCGCACACGGTACAAATATTTCATTATTACCGATATCTGTGTCATCATCAAATCAATAAACATATTCATATTAAATTGAAATTGATCTTTAAAATATATTATTTCCATTCCAAAAATCAATTATTAGAAATGTGTATCGCTATCCTACCAATCCTAACGTACGGTGGCACGTTTCTTCTATACCTACGACGAAATTTAGTTCTGAGTTCTGACTTATCTCATGAGTCTGACAAGTTTCAAAGTTTACTTTGTGTACTTTTTGAAAAATCTTTCGCTTTAATTGTTCTTAATTTTGGGTCTCGTATAGAAGAAAACGGGTCACAAGCTCTATATTAAATATGTTAAAGCATAAGGTATGTTAATTATTATAGTAAGAAGCATGTTCAATATTACATCCTTAAATCACAATATCTTGCATTCAATTTTTTTCCGAAAACTTATGTGACACATATTATATTTTTCATTTGTAGAATATGGGTCCATAATATGAAAAGTTTGTTGAACGCAGTATCATCTAATAATACTTACATACGAGTACATATTTATGGCATTTAATTATAATATTTTATTACTAATAAATCAAGAACAACGCACTTACCTTTTCTTTAGACCTGTTCTGATGTGTGGCTTGCGGTTCAAGAACACTGTCTTCTACATCTGTCTTCATCACTTATTTATACTTTGCTGTTTCCATGAATCACTACTTTCCTGTTTTACTTAATCATTGATAACCCCTCTCAAGCATCTAAGCATTGAGTGATATATTTTTCACGATAATTTGCAACAATACTTATCTAAGAAAATAACAATTCAACAATGAGGCATAGATAATTAAGAAATATAGTAAAAATATTGCACAAGAGACATTGATAGAGATCTAAATAACAAAATTGCCACAGCCGACTTAACTATTTACGAGAAATAAGCCCTGATACTGGTGTTAGGTAATATATTTTATTCACAATCATTATAGTAATATGTCGATTTCTAACATTTTAGCTGTTGGGAAATACGTAATTTCTAACTACAATAAATAAAATCTCTTGGGCGGGAAATTACAAATCACCCTTCTACCCCATGGGTGTGAAATATTTATGTAAGATTGCCCAGCGACACTTGTCGTAGTTCTCTATAATA
Source organism: Harpalus rufipes (assembly GCA_951394225.1). NCBI lineage: Eukaryota > Metazoa > Arthropoda > Insecta > Coleoptera > Carabidae > Harpalus > Harpalus rufipes. The sequence goes on from OX596280.1 coordinate 25,298,388, forward strand.
AAGTACGCTAAACAAGTTTTAATAGAGTTGTCAAAAATATTAATAAAATTAAGGTTTTATTTTAATTTTAAAAAGCATGAGTCTGAATAAAATAGTATACATACCTCGACAGGAGTTTTATCACAGTCTCGCGCTGTATCTCACATTGAGGCTTTGTCTCTCAGTAAAATACATAGGCCCTCGGATGCAATGAAACATTTCCTGTCTCAGATGTAAATAGATAGATAGATAGATAGATAGATAGATAGATAGAGATAGATAGATAGATAGATAGATAGATAGATAGATAGATAGATAGATAGATAGATAGATAGATAGATAGATAGATAGATAGATAGATAGATAGATAGATAGATAAGTATATTGTTTCAAGAAATACAACTTATACAATACTATAATTAATAAACATTTTATATTTGTACTTAACTAAAACAGATAACATAGAAATTGAAATTACGATAAATATTTTATTAAACTATTATTTATATAAAGAATCCAACTAATTATATAGATAAAAAAAAATCTGTTGTGGCCAGCACAATACCTCTCGCCACTTCCGTTTTTGGTTATGTAAGTATAGGGCGCGAGCAGTTATGTGACATTGTTTAGTATTTATGTACATAGATGTCAAATGTCAGAATTTTTCAATAAAAATTTCAAGATTTTCTAAATTCACGTAGTTAATTTGTCACCAGGAGTGTGTAATTTACTTGTCGAGGAAAATAAACCACATGGAATTAAAAAATCACTAAATTTAGAATGAAAAATTATGATATTTGACATCTATGTACATAATTACTATTGCTATCATTCTGACACGGGTCCCCATATCTGCTTGTCAAGGCTAACAGTCACATGACTGCTCGCGCCCCATTGTCTTTAACATTTCTTGTATACCTAAAATCTACACCGAAAATTCTACTTAATTTCTATACTGTAACGTTTATTCATATGGATGAAGTGTAAAAATTAGAGAAATATTATTAACTAAAAATAATACGTTTATTAAACGATAAATAATTAGGATAAATATTAAAAAGATAATAAAAATAACTAACACTACGATTAAATAATTATAAACACTAAAAATATTATTAAATACTTAAACACTAAGATTATTTATTTAAACAATATTTATATAACTATATTTATTTATATAACTACATTTATTTATGTTAACAACTCGTAGACTGTTTATTTATATCACCAACTTCATTGCTCGTTGCTCCTATATATCAGAATATATTGTAACGTTTTTATTTATATGGGTGAAGTGTAAAACATAGACAATTATTATTAACTAAAAGAATACGTTTATTAAACGGTAAATAAATATTAGAAATATAATTAAAAGATTATAAAAGTAACTAACACTATGATAAACAAATATTAACACTAATTTAAAGACTAAGATTATTATAAGACAATTAAACACTAAGATTATTTATTTAAACAATTAACACTACTCTTTATGTCACTAATTTATGTTTACTATGTTCACTTGTCGACTGTTCTTTATATCACTAACTATTCACTACACTTATTTATATCAGACTTCTGCACTCGTTGCTTGTATATTACAGAGTGTCTTTGCTGGCTTTCGCGGTGGGTTATATACCTGGCGGAATTATTTCTAGGCTCTTCTGGACAAGTTCTAGAGGTGAACAACATCACACAATAGATTACTGCCGACCAGTCCTAACGAGCACGTTGCGGCCAGACACTGAGGCGCCTGGTAGCGCGGCGGCGGCGGCCGCGGGGGTTACGTTACACTGCCCCCTCCTTAAGACTGTTTCGTCCCGGAACAGTCCGTGGTGACAAAACCTGCATGTACTACCCTTGGTGCATTTCGAGTTCTTAAAGAAGTGACAGTCGATGGTCCGCTCGACTTCTTCTTTCTGTCCGTTAGGGTTAAAGCTGCAGACGAGAATTTCAACGCCGGTGAAACGGAAGAGGATCTCTAACATGTTCCTTACAATCCTCCAATCCAAACCGTCTAGACCACAACCCAACTTCGGTACTGCTAGCTTCAAAATGTCATTCTCCAGTAGATGATCCCTCAAATCGCACAGCGAGTTCCATAGATACGACGGCTTCTGGTACGAGCGTGGTTTTGTAACAAAATAGTAGATGTACCGCTGATGGTCTGAATTGCTATCTCTCAGTCGTAGCGTTTTCCCAACAGATGGACGTTGGTTGGCCAGTTCTTGTAGTCGTCCATATTTCGCCTTAAAGACTGAGGCTATGCCGCGGGACATCTTTAAGTCTTCTGATACGCAGTGGCCGAGGGAATAATCTGAAGACACGGTAAACAGATCTCGATGTTCTTCTTTTATCACGCCGTACCGCGCCTTGCGCCCAAAGGAATAGTTCTCCATGAAATCTTCAAAAGTCGGTTCTTGAGCTATGATCCGACGAACTGCTGCTCCATTATGGTCTTCGTGGTTGTCTCCAGCAAAAGGGGCTAGCCGATTAAAGTGTACCACCCTCGGCTTCCCGGTAGGTCGTTTCTTAATTCTATATACCACGTCGTTTATTCTTTTGACTACCTCATAGGGGCCCTCCCAATTCTTTTGCAGCTTTGGTGATAACCCGCGGCGCCTTTGTGGGTTGTAAAGCCACACTAAATCCCCAGGTTGATATCCACCAATTTTCGGCTTTGATGTCATACCGGTCCTTCATTCGGTCGCTGGCAGTTTCAATGTTCGTACGGACTTGTTCATGAATGTCATCCATTCTTCTCCGTAAGCCCGTAACGTAATCTTCTCCGGCCAGGTCTTCCCCAGGTTTGCTGCCGAACACTAAGTCGCATGGTAAACGCAACTCACGTCCGAATAAGATGTTCGCAGGAGTTTGCCCTGTTGTCTCATGCACGGATGAACGATAAGCCATCAGGAACAGATGAAGATGTCGGTCCCAGTCTCTTTGGTGGTTGGAGACTACCTTCGACAAATATCGGTTGATCGTTCTGTTCATTCGTTCAACCATGCCATCGGACTACGGATGTAATGCAGTTGTCCTTGTTTTATTAATTCCTAATATCTTACAGATATTTTGGAAAACGGCAGACTCGAAATTTCTTCCCTGGTCGGAGTGAAGTTCGCGTGGTACCCCGAATCGACATATACATTCTTTAACTAAGGTTTCAGCGACCGTGGTGGCTTCTTGATTGGGTAATGGATAAGCTTCAACCCACTTGGTGAAGTAGTCCATCACAACCACGATATATTTATTTCCGTCGTTTCTTTCTGGAAATGGTCCGGCCACATCAATCGCAATGCGCTCAAATGGACTGCCAACGTTGTATTGACGCATTGGAGCTTTTCGTCGTCTATGAGGGCCGTTACTTCCCGCGCAAACCACACATTTCTTGCACCAGTCTTTAGCATCTTCAGTGAAGTTAACCCAGTAAAACCGCTGGCGCAATCTTTCTAGGGTTTTGGTGACTCCAAAATGGCCTCCAGACCCGTCATGGATCTCTTTCAACACGTCTGGTATTCTACTCTTAGGAATGACCAACTGAGCTTTCTTCTCAGTTCCATCAGCATTCTCTACCACACGCTTCAACAGGCCATCCTCAATCACCATGGAGTCCCATTGCGCCCAGTACGCTTTTACACTCTGTGTTTGTAGTGCAACGTCTTCCCATATTTGTTTGCATTCTTCTGCTTTCCATTTTAATAAGATTTTCAAAGTCGGGTCATTTTCTTGGTCCTTGCGTAGTCCATCGGGCTGCCAACTATCATCGACTACTGTTGTCCTGGCGACGGTAAACTGTTTCTCTTCAAGTCGACTACAATGTTTGCAGTCATCTTGGCATGGCCTTCTGGACAATGCATCGGCATTACGATGGCTGGTACCTATCCTGAGTTCGATTTTGAAATCGTATTCCTGTAGTCTTTCTATCCATCTAGCCACCTGACCTTCAGGATTCTTGAATTGTAGCTGCCATTTTAATGCAGCATGGTCAGTTCTAATCAAAAAATTTCTTCCGTACAAATATTTGTAGAAATGTTCCACGGATTTCACGACTGCCAAGAGTTCTTTTCTCGTCACACAGTAATTCCTTTCTGGTTTTGACAAGGTCTTACTAAAGTAGGCAATAACCTTCTCATGCCCATCTTGTATCTGGGAAAGAACGCCACCAATTCCGACGTTGCTGGCATCTGTGTCTAGAATGAATTCTCCTTCAGGTAAAGGATAACTCAAGACGGGTGCGCTTGTCAAAGCATGTTTTAGTTCTTTAAATGCAACTGTACAGTCCGTTTTCCAGATAAATCTTCTTCCTTCTTCGTTCGTGTTTGTCCCTAGGTGCTGGCCAGTCTCTCACAGCCTTTATATTCTCCTGGTCAACTGCAATACCCTTACCGGAAACCACGTGTCCAAGGTAATGAACTTCTCTTTGAAACAGGTGACACTTCTTCGGGCTAAGTTTCAGGTTAGCCTTCCTCAATCTCTGGAAAACCTCTTCCAAATTCTTCATGTGGTCCTCGAATGTCTTACCTACCACAATAATATCGTCGAGGTACACTAAACAGGTTTTCCAAGATAGCCCAGCCAATACTGTTTCCATGAGTCGTTCAAACGTTGCAGGAGCATTGCAGAGCCCAAACGGCATTACGGTAAATTGCCAGAGTCCTGTACCAATGGTGAAGGCTGTCTTCTTCTTGTCTTTTGTGTCACTTGCCAGTAGCCGCGCTTTAGATCCAAAGTGTCTAATGTGTCGTCTATTCGAGGTAGCGGGTAGCTATCCTTCTTCGTCACGTTGTTAAGTTGACGATAATCGACGCAAAATCGTGTAGAGCCATCCTTCTTCTTCACTAACACCACTGGTGAAGCCCATGGACTGCTTGAAGGTTCAATCACACCTTCCATCTTCATGTCCTCGATTATTCTTTCTGCTTCCTCACGCTTCGCCAGTGGTAGTCTTCTTGCTGGTTGACGGATGGGTCTTGCGTCTCCGGTGTCTATTTTATGGTGAACTACATTAGTTCTCCCTTTGGTTTTCTCATCAAATTGGAACACATCTTTAAAATTTCCAATTAGATTCTTTGCCTTTGTTCTCTGGTCGGTGGTCAATTCTTCAAATGATGTTGTCAATTGATTGATTAACGTGTCCGGAACTTTCTGAGATGTGTTCCCTTTGGCCTTTACAGTTCGGATAATCGAGGATACTGCCATGCATTCTCCCACAATTGTTCCTCTCTTCAGAACAACAGGATAAAAATTTACGTTCATTATCCGAACTGATATTACCTGGCTGGCTTTGACCAGTGATTTTCCGACAACAACTCCAGTGCCGGTTTTGGCATCATCATTCTTGGGCTCCAGCATACCGATACTTCCCTCACAGAAACTACCATCTAAATGCGCTTCCAGGATAGTTTCACTTCGTTCTGGGAGGGTAACGTCCTCGGCCATTAGTACGCGCATAGCTTTGTCATCTCGTGGATTTAATACGAGTTCTTCTTCATTGACCATCATCACGCCCTTCTTCAGGTCAAGTTTAAAACCATGCTTTGTCATTGCGTCCATTCCGAGTATTAATTCATCTTCAACTTCAGCTACCAGCGCACGATGTTTAAAGGAGGTGTTTCCAATAAAGATGGTGACATCTACTTCTCCTAATGCGGTAGCTTGTTCTCCCGTTGCTGTGCGTAACCGCCACTTAGTTGGTTGAAGATGCGTCTTTCCAGTTTTCCTTATGAAGTCGGGTCTAATTATAGTTTTTGTCGCACCCGTATCCAGTAGCATTTTCATTGGCCTTCCAGTAATAGAGCCATCCACATAGATGCTATTGGCTTTATGATGAAGAGATGCGACATAACTGATGGATTGTGGAGCTACTAGATTACGGGTCGACAGTTGCCCCTTCGCATCAATCCAATTTAGTTTTCCGACTCCTTTTCTTCCTTTGTCGATTCCGTCTTCTTTTGAGAGTTTCTTTCTTCCGGTAAACACTTCACTTGCAATTCGTCGCACTGTCTCTTCTAGATCTTCAGTGTTTTCTTTTCTCTCAGCATCCATACTCCGCACTCGCGATTGGTTACGCGAAGCTTGTTTGGCAGCTTCATGCTCCAATGCATATGAGAGTGCATCAATTAAAGTTTTAGGACGGGCCAATCGCAGTGCTTGTTGAATTTCGCTGTCTCGAACCCCGTAAATGAATGATTGAGTGGCCAGGCACTCCAAAACGCTGTCAGGAGCTGTAGGATGTGCAAGATGAACTAAACGAGCTACGTCAACTTCAAATTCTTGAAGGCTTTCTTTTGAACTCTGATACCGGTTCCTCAGTTGCGTCTGGTACACCTGCTCCAGATGCGCGTTTCCATACCGCATATCCAATCGTTTGACTAGCTGGTCGTAGTCTTCTTGTTCTTCTTCTTTCAGCGTTTGCAGGATGTCGATAGCTTCCCCGCGCAACGAGACAGTCAACGCCGTAGCCTTCTCCTCGGACGTCCAATTATTCGCTTTTGCGGCCGCTTCAAATTGTTTTAAATAATTCGGCCATGAAGACTTCCCATCAAATTCCGGTGTTTTTATGTGCATTTTTGAAGTAGTATCAGGTTTTACTACCTTTCCTCCTTCTATTAGACTTGGCTTAGCAACTTCGGAATTCGACATTGACGACGATGTCATTTTAGTGAACGTTTGTTGTATTTCTTCAATCTTCTTGTCATACTCATCTTTTAAATTCTTCAGGTCTTCCTCGGTTTTTCTAGAATTCTCCTCTAATTTTTCTTCTAGACTTCTAGAATTTTCTTCTAATTTTTGTTCTAAAGTTCCTGTCAATTCTTCTTTTAATGTTCTAAAATTTTCTTCTGCCTTTCTAGAATTCTCCTCTAATTTTTGTTCTAATGTTCGAGAATTTTCTTCCAATTTATTTTCTAATGTTCTAGAATTCTCTTCGGCTTTTCTAGAACTTTCCGCCATCTCCTGTTTTAATTCTTCTTTTAATGTACTAGAAGTTTCATCTGCTTTTCTAGAACTTTCCTCTAATTTTTCTGTCAATTCTCCTTTTAATATTCGACAATTTTCTGTCATAAGATTTAATTCTTCTTTTAGTGTTCTAGAACTTTCCTCTGATTTTCTAGAACTTTCCTCCAACTTTTGTTCTAGTATTCTGGAATTTTGTTCTAATTTACCAAATTCGGATAGATCAAATAAGTAATCGTCAGCATTTTCACCAGCAGCGACTAATGCTTCCCGCAGACGAGATTGTAGAACGCTTTTCAGTCCTGTCGTATCCAATTCTCGTTCTTCCAGTTCTCTCTTGAGATCACTTACTTTTAATTCACTTAATTTTATTTGTTTAGTCGCCATTTTATTTATTTTTATTTATTAACACTTCACAGTTTAACAACCCCACACCTGACACCAATTGTAACGTTTTTATTTATATGGGTGAAGTGTAAAACATAGACAATTATTATTAACTAAAAGAATACGTTTATTAAACGGTAAATAAATATTAGAAATATAATTAAAAGATTATAAAAGTAACTAACACTATGATAAACAAATATTAACACTAATTTAAAGACTAAGATTATTATAAGACAATTAAACACTAAGATTATTTATTTAAACAATTAACACTACTCTTTATGTCACTAATTTATGTTTACTATGTTCACTTGTCGACTGTTCTTTATATCACTAACTATTCACTACACTTATTTATATCAGACTTCTGCACTCGTTGCTTGTATATTACAGAGTGTCTTTGCTGGCTTTCGCGGTGGGTTATATACCTGGCGGAATTATTTCTAGGCTCTTCTGGACAAGTTCTAGAGGTAAACAACATCACACAATAGATTACTGCCGACCAGTCCTAACGAGCACGTTGCGGCCAGACACTGAGGCGCCTGGTAGCGCGGCGGCGGCGGCCGCGAGGGTTACGTTACAATATCATTCCGCTGTCCTTCGGACGGTATTTATACAGCCAATTATCCTTCTGGAACTTTCTGACGCGACCATCATCGAACACAAAAGAATCACCCCACCGGATGTAATTAACCAGTCTGAACGCGTATGGGTTTTTCCCGAGGGGATTACGTCATAGGGGTAGTTCCGGCGAGGGGAGTACGTCATCGCTCGCAATATTCTACCAGTAGCGGCGCTCGTATAACGTATACTCTTAAGTCAGGGGCGCACGTCATACTTCGTCCCGGAACAGTTCATGATGACGAAATCTACATGTATTACCCTTGGTACATTTAGAAGTTTTAAAGAAGTGACAGTCGATGTTCCGCTGGAGTTATTCTTTCTGTCCGTTAGGGTGCTGCAGACGAGAATTTCAATACCGGTATAGCGGAAGAGGATCTCTAACATGTTCCTAACAATCCTCCTGTTATGTTTATGGTTTCAATAAACAACAAAACTAGTTAGTTATTTATGTTTAATTGAGTTAATCAAGAGTACATTTTAACATTCAATTCAGAGCTTCTTCTGCCAGTGGTGCCAACATGTATATATTGTTAAAATAATGGAAAGGTAATGTTTACAAAGGACCACAAAAAAAATACGTCAAATTAGAGCTTTACCAAATATTCTTTATTTCAACCTTTCGGCATCACTGTTTTACAAAAACTGCCCCGATATTTTATTTTTGTTCACCTTTATAATTATACATAACAATTTACAGTTATTTAACACATTCCATATTATATCACCTCGAATAATTTTTAGATAAATTAATTACATTAGCTTAATATAAACACACACACGAATGATTATATATACCCTTCTTCAACATTCGGCCATCCTGACCTATTCGCGCCCTCGCGAATTTATTTTGCTAAACCTGCAACAGTAAGAAAAATCATTAATTAAAGAACCACAAATCTTTGTAACGATCTAGAATAAAATTTTAAAAAAATGGTTAATTCTCAATTTGTATTTTTACAAATCTTATGAGTTCCATTGAGTCCCTACTACCCTTCGGCAGATCACTCTAAAACATACATCCGGGTCCCTACTGTTCTCTCGACAGATCACCCCCCAAACGACATATCCGGGTCCCTACTGCCCTCTTGGCAGATCACCCCAAACGATATATCCGGGTCCCTACTGTTCTCTCGACAGATCACCCCCAACGACATATCCGGGTCCCTACTGCCCTCTTGGCAGATCACCCCAAACGATATATCCGGGTCCCTACTGTCCTCTCGACAGATCACCCCCAACGACATATCCGGGTCCCTACTGCCCTCTTGGCAGATCATCCCAAACGATATATCCGGGTCCCTACTGTTCTCTCGACAGATCACCCCCCAAACGATATATCCGGGTCCCTACTGTTCTCTCGACAGATCACCCCCAAACGATATATCCGGGTCCCTACTGTTCTCTCGACAGATCACCCCCAAACGATATATCCGGGTCCCTACTGTCCTCTCGACAGATCACCCCCAAACGATATATTCTTAAGCCTCTAATAAGTCGATCAACTCCTCGGTGCTGTCGACTTCACTCTCGCTGCTGGCAGACTCGTTAAAAACTCCGCCAGTCCATCTCCTCAATGATTCCGCCGCCACTACTGCATCAAATCGTTTGTACCCTTTTATTCCTTTCAACGAAATAATTCTGTACCTATCATTTCCGAGCACAGATTTAATTTTGTATGGCCCTCCAAACTTTAACTTCAATTTTCTCGTCACGTTTTTCTCAGTCTTTTCAGCACCATTCCACAGCACCAAATCATCGACTTTATATTTAGTGCTTTCCTTTCTTCTCTTATAAAATCTTTTTTTCATACTTTCGGCCTGCTTTTGCATTTTTGCTATGGCTGTATTTTTACACTCATCTATGTTCTCTTCAAAATTATCATTTCCTAATTCATTATGTTTACTTCTCATGTAACCAAACATTAATTTCTGTGGCGGAAGTCCAGTGCTACTATTTACAGTATTATTTAATCCCCAAATAATATCGCTCAATTTATCATCCCATACACATTCATCTACTGTACTAGTATTTATCGCATCGAGTAATGTTCTATTGTATCGTTCTACCTGTCCGTTTGAGCGTGGTGAGGCAATTGCATTTAATACCAATTTTATTTGGTAATCTCCACAGAATTTTTTAAACATTTTGCTTTTGAAGGCATTTCCACGGTCAGTTATAATCCTCTTGGGTATTCCAAACATGCTAAAAATGTCTTTCAACTTTAAAATTGTTTCTGCAGAAGTCAAACCCTTTGTCGGGCGTGCAAATATAAACTTTGTAAAAGAATCTACAGCCACTAATAAGTAAGAATTACCATTTTGACTTGCACAGAATGGGCCTAGGTGGTCTACATGAAGAGTATGCATCGGTTGAGTTGGTTTCTCCAAAGGGAAAAGTTTTCCTTCCGCTCGCCCATAGTTTCCTTTTTTATACGAACAGTCTAGGCACGAATGTACATATTTTCTTATGAATCTCGTCATTTTAGGGAACCAAAATTGGCTCTTTATTATTTCTTCACATTTGACTAATCCAGGGTGTCCGATATCATCGTGATATTTTCTCATAATACTCCACCTGGCCATTTTTGGTATCACTAATTTGTAGGAATTATCGTGAATTTTTCTGAATAATTTTTCATTTTCCACTTTATACAAACCCATTATCTCAGTATCAGATTTTTCAGACAGCTTTTTCTTAATTATTCGTAAGTTTTCATCTTGCATTTGAACGCCTACAATCCAAACAGACTCCTCTAAAAATGCAACTGTTACAGGATTCCTGCTCAAAGCGTCAACGTGTTCCATTTTTCTTCCTGGGCGGTATATAATTTCAAATTCATATTCTTGAATTGACAACCACCATCTAGCGACTCGTGGAGTAATGTCTTTTTTTGTGAATGTACTTCGTACTGCAGTACAGTCAGTCAGAATTTTAAAATGTATTCCCACAAGATAAATTCTAAAGCGTTTTACCGTCTCTACCACTGCCAAAGTTTCTAAATCAAAACTGTGATATAAGGACTCCTCTTTACTTGTTGTTCTACTAAAATAAGCTACAGGTCTCAAGGTATTATCGTGGTATTGTAAGAGTATACCAGCGATACCTTTACTACTCGCATCGCAATGTATTTCTGTAACTAATTTCGAATTGTATATTGCAAGCAAAGGCCTTTGTGTTAAAATATTCTTAAGTTCGTGAAAAGCATGTAATTGTTCATTTCCCCAGACCCAATTTACATTTTTCCTTAATAATTTACTTAAGGGTTCCGCTTTACCTGCAAAATTATTAACAAATTTACGAAAGTAACTACATGGTCCTAAAAATTGGCGCAGTTCATGAATATTTCTGGGTTCATTGAAATCTATTACTGCTCTTATCTTGTGATTCCCAGGTCTAATACCGTCTGCACTAATTTCGTACCCTAGATAATTAATGTGAGTTTGAAAGAAATGACACTTATCTATATTTAATTTTAAATTTTCTTTTTTTAGGATCTTAAACAGGGTTTCTAGATTTTCTAGCCCCTCCTCTATACTTAGGGACGGTATTAACAAGTCATCCATATAGGCAAGAACCTTTTCGAATCTAAGACTTCCTAGAATTCTATCTATAAGCCTTTGAAAGGTAGAAGGAGAGTTTGCTAGCCCAAATGGAGTTCTAGTGAACTCGTAATGCCCTTCTGGGGTTACGAAAGCTGTTTTATGTATCGAATCTGCCGCTACCGGAATATGATAATATGCTTGAGTCATGTCCAGACATGAAAAATAACTTTTTCCCGCCAATTTACCAATCTGTTCTTCAATATTTGGTAATGGGTACCTGTCCTTAACTGTTATAGAATTTAATTTTCTATAATCAATGCAAAGTCGAAAATCATAATTTTTTTTACGAACTAGAATGGCAGGACTCGCAAAATTTGAATTTAACTCCCGAATAATATCATTATCTAATAGATCAGCCACTTTTTCTCTAACTTTATGTTTCTCAAATTCTGATAGGCGATATGGTTTATAGTACACCTGGTTATCATTTATTAAATTAATATGCATTTCTATTTTGTCCGTGCGTCCTATATCTCGAGTGCTCTTCGCAAAACAGTGATGATACTTCATTAAAAGCTTAACAAGTTTTTCACGAGAGCATGCATCAATAGGTCCAACAACCACATTAGTAAAATTTAGTTTTCTGACATTTATAACCTTGTTCTTGGCTGGTGCATGAGTTGATGTCTGTTTTACCCCATTCACCTCGTCTTGTATGAGTAACTCAATGATATTACTTCGGGCAATGATTTCATCTTCCTTTAATAGGACTGACTCTTCTCCTATATTAATTACTTCCAAAAATCCTTTTCCATTTTGAAGTAATATCCTCGGTATACAAAATTCCATTCTACCTATCGTTCTCGTCCTTGGCGCTACTAGTACTGCGTGATTCTGTTCTTCGAAATAGACCGGGATTAATTGAGTCGATAACATGGGAATAGTAACCTCTTTAGCTGCGAAGATTTCAATTTTAGCGTTATCTTCTATACACTTAATTTTATCCAAAAAAATATGGTTCCTTTAAAGCCTCGGTAAAATGTACCATTTGACCATGAACAGTGAGTGTCAAATTTGAATTGTTAATAATAGGTTGGCCTAGTAAGATATCCATTTCGCTCAATGGTTTATCAAAAACTATAACGTCCGTTCTGACAGAGATATTGTCGATGGTAATGCATACAGTTGCTTTGCCCTTGGGATACATTATTTGACCTGAAAAGCACCTAACTACTGAATCTATAGGAATTAATTTTAGTTTTAATTTTTCAGCAAAGTTTCTACATAATATGTTAATTTCGCTACCAGTATCTAAGTAACTTACCGCTTTTATATTATTTACTAGAATATTTTTAAAATAAGAAGACTGTAATACTCCCCTGTTTACATTATGTTCGTTCCTCCAGCAGTTAGCTACCGTGTGGCCTCTGCGCTGGCAGTTTTCACATGTCGGGACGTCATATTTCTTCGTTTCTTGCTTTTTAGTTGACTCAGTTGTCTTGCCCATGAATGTCGTAACCTCCTTGTTATCTCGGTCTTCTCTGAGATTTGTGTTTTTATTTAGACAATTCTTGGCTTTGTGCCCGATGTGATTGCAAATGAAACATTTTATGAAACTTGATCCATTCTTGTTTCGTGGACAATATTTCGATTTATGGCCAATTTTGTGACACTTATAACATTCTATACCTCGTTTCTTTAATCCACTTGGTCCTGGTTCTGACGAATTATTCAAAAATCGCGATGGTCCATGACTGCTTCCAGTTACAGATAGAAACTTCTTATATAACTCCTCTGGCTTTTCATGGGCTCCTGCTTTTGCATTGTCATGTAAGTGTTCAGGTAGCCCATCTATAATCAATGATACTGCCTTTGTTCCAGTTATATCGCATCTTGCCAATAACGCCTTTTTTTGATAATAGTAAGTTGCCATTGACTCGTTACGTGACTTGTGGCGGTTGATAGCTTCCTTAATCAGGGTCGCATAGTCTTGTGGTGGTGGAAAGGCATCCTTCAATTCAACTTTCCATTCGTGCCATGATTTATCATAAGAGTCTAATTCACTATGCCAAATTTTAGCTAATCCTTCCAACTTAGACTGCATCAAGTAAGATCTAGTTGCGTCATCCCAACCATGTATATTCGATAGTTGTTCGATCTTACCGACCCAATTTTCTACTGTGAAGCTTGACTTTTCCGGATTAAAAACTGGAAATATATAACCACGATCACTGTGATTATCACTGTATTTGGTCTCATCTATCTTTTTCCTTTTAACTGTCTCACTAATCATATTATTTAGATGATTTTCAATAAATGTCTGTAACATTGGCACCTCACTATCACTGCTTAATAAATCACTATCTTTCTGCACCCGCTGGCGAGTGTATTTTCTTTTAGGCATATTTGTATTTTTCTTCACTTGCAGTACGTAGATTGGATCCCACTTCTGAATTGTTAAAATAATGGAAAGGTAATGTTTACAAAGGACCACAAAAAAAATACGTCAAATTAGAGCTTTACCAAATATTCTTTATTTCAACCTTTCGGCATCACTGTTTTACAAAAACTGCCCCGATATTTTATTTTTGTTCACCTTTATAATTATACATAACAATTTACAGTTATTTAACACATTCCATATTATATCACCTCGAATAATTTTTAGATAAATTAATTACATTAGCTTAATATAAACACACACACACGAATGATTATATATACCCTTCTTCAACAATATTTTATGACACCAACTCTTACAGAGTTGCCAATACACAACATCTCCCTTTTTCAAAAGAAACAAATAAAATAAATGAATAAAAATTCTTACAGTTACTTTTAACTATATTAAACTCACTTATCTAATTATGCTAGTACATAGTCTTTATATTTAGATGGAAATTTAATATTTCCTTTTGGTCTTACATTTTCACTAGCCATATCCTTAGAATGTTGTTTTACATTGGAATTTTCAATTGGCATATTACAATGACTAGATTGGGAGGTCTCTATCAATGCCCTGTCTATATTTGGCTCATTTAGCGATTTTCAAAAAATAATAAATCATCAATTATGTATAAATCATTTCTTAACAAGTAAAATTGTTTCAGTTCTCCAAATAAATTATTTGGCCAGCCAAAATTTATATATTTAATCACTTTACTTAAAACAGGATCAATATTGGTTTCAGTCTGAAATAATTTTCTTTTTTCCTCCGATATTTCAACCATATTATGTACACTATGTACTACCTCTAATATTTCTTTATCATCAATCATTTCTTTATTCATATGAGCGCGCGATAGAGTATCAGCAACACACATCAATTTTCCAGGTACGAACTTTAGATGAATGTCATATTTAAGTAGTTTTAATCTCATTCTTTGTAAGCGAGCTGACCCAATTTTATGTATGTCCTTATTTAAAACACCAAGCAGTGGCTTGTGATCCGTCTGATTCACAATCTTACGGCCATATACATAATTGTGAAATTTGTTAACAGCAAATATAACCGCTAATAGTTCTTTCTCAATCTGGGCATAGTTTCTTTGAGCTTCAGACATTGCCTTCGAAGCATATGCCACAGCTCTTCCATTTTACATTAGACAACACCCTACACCACTTTTAGATGCATTAGTTTGAATAACAGTATCCAAATTTTCATTAAAATTAGCAAGTACAGGTGCACTACTTAAAAGTAATTTAATCTTATTAAAAGCGTCTTCATGCACCCTATTCCAGCAAAATTCTATATCTATCTTTAATAATTCTCTTAGTGGGTTGTAAGAAGAAGAGTAAGAATAAACACATGCCTGTCAAAGTGACAATAAAATTCACAAAAAACAAACAAATAAATAAGAATAAATTAAATTTAAACTACCTGCAGCATTGCGTGGACTAAAAACTGTCGTATGTGGTACAAAATTATAACAACACAAGTGATATTTAAACAAAAAAAGTAATTTTAAAGTGAACTTGTGCGGGCTTATAAGTCGAAAATCGCATAAGTTTTAGTGTATAATATTTACATGTGCGCATCTTATTAATAATTACAGTCGCCCATATCAATACCGGTCAGACAAATATTGATATAAAACGGTTGTGCCTTAACATTGTTCTGGGTAAGTGCTTGATACATATAAATTAAACCAACACAGTACAATAAATTATATTATACATATATAAGCAAGAATATAACACAAAAAAAATAAAAATAATAGCACATAATAATAAAATAAGAATAATAAAAACTATTTTTAAAAAATGGCTACTTTAGAACAAATATCTGTAGAATTGGCAAGATTACTAGAGCCAGTAAATGCAAAACTAACTAATGTTGACACAAAAATAGACAACGTTCAGGAATCTCTAAAGAGTACCTATAAAGAAAGAGGTTCACGAAAATAAACAAACAAACTGGAAAACACGGTTAAAGAGCAACAAACAAAAATAGAAAATTTGGAAAGAAAAATCATGGAGAAAAATGTAATAATCTAACGGGGAAAAAGAAGAGGATGAAGAGAATCTTTTAGAAAAAATACTAAAAATAGCCCAAGTTACTCTACAGGTACCCATAATAGAAAATGAAATAGAAAGTGTTAAAAGAATAGGCCCAAAAACAAAGGTCAATAACAATAGACCCATAAAACTAGAACTAACAACCAAAAGAAGAAAATATGAAATCTTACAAAACTGTAGAAAATTACGAGGATCATCTATAAGAATTGAAGAAGAATTTCCAAAAAATATAGTCGAAGAAAGAAGAAAACTAAAAACGTACTTAAATCAAGCCAAGGAAAATGGCTATCGAGCCTACTTAAGATACAATAAATTAATTGTAAACGATGAAATTTTCACGTTACAAGATCTCGAAAAGAACTATGATCAGAGTGTAATTGAAGACAACTTACAAAAACCTAGAAGAAAATCCATAGCCCAATATGATACACAGAAATCACAGAAGATGAATGTGTAGCAGTATTATTTGCCACTACAAATTGTAAAAAATAGAATGGGTAAATTAAAGTGTATAATATATAGAATTAATAAATTTATTTGGGACGAGAAAGATTTTGTTGTTGACAGTTCGAATGATATAACAAGAATAAATATTTATTTTCTTTTTGTTTCCAAGAAACCTCGGAAAACAATTGTAACAATGGGCTATGCTAGTTATGATAGCTTGATGTCGTTGCATGATAGCTTGATGTCGCTACATTATTACCCCCCCCCCCCCCCAGACAAAAAGAAAATAAACATTTTAACAAAGGTTGTACAAGAACATGATGAAATATAAACAATATGAAATAATAATACAAACGATAGTAATATAAGTTAGGATAATATTATCTTGTGTTTCTTCTAATCTCTCCGTCGTCCGGATATTCTTCATGGGGTGCAAAGGTTGTTTGTGTCTGTTTATGTTTGTTGATTTTGGAGTGAATTTGGGCTGGTTTAAGTCTATCTATTGAAATGTTTTGTAACGTGTTGTCTATTTTTATCGTGAAATATTTATCTGTTTTTGCTGTAATTTCGTATGGACCTGTGTATATAGGGTCTAGAGGTCGTTTAATTGCGTCTGTTCGAATGTAGACGTAGTCTGAGTGGAAAAGGTCCGGATGTATGAAGTGGGGTCGGGTGTTTGTTAGTCTCGGGGTTGTTGCTTTTAAAGTTGTCATGTATTTTTTTAGTTTTTGTACGTATAGTGGGATATTTATATTGTCCATGTAATTTTTGGAGATTTTGTATTCTATTTCCCCTGGTAACCGCAATTGTGTGCCGTATACTAATTCCGCGCAACTACATTGAATGTCTTCTTTGATGGTAGTGCGTAATCCTAACATTATTATTGGGAGGTTGTCATGCCACTCATCTGCGTAGTCGCAGGTTTTTAAGGATGTTTTTAATTGTTTGTTGAATCTTTCTATTAGCCCATTTGATTCGGGGTGATAAGATGTAGTTCTTGTTCTACTGCAGTCTATTAAGGTTAATAGTTCTTTAAAGAATGTTGATTCAAATTGTTTTCCGCGATCTGTTGTGATTTTTGATGGTACTCCGAATCTTGATACCCAACCCCCTATTAATGCTTTAGCTATTGTTTCGATTTTGACATCTGGCAATGGTATTGCTTCTGGCCATCTTGTAAATCTGTCTATGATGGTGAGTATGTAACGGAATCCTCGAGAAGTTGGTAATGGGCCGATGATGTCTATGTGTATGAAGTCGAAACGAACGGAAGGTAATTGTAATTTTTGGATTGGTGATTTTGTATGTTTCGTTATTTTACAAGATTGGCATTTGTTACATTGTTGTGTCCATTGTTTGATATCCGTGTGCATATTTGGCCAAATGAATTTTGATGTTATGAGTTTGCGTGTTGCTCTAATTCCTGGGTGTGATAGGTTGTGAAATTGTTCGAAGACTGATTTCCGAAAGGGTTTAGGTATGAAAGGTCTGAGTTTGTTTGAAGATGTGTCACAGATAAGGTGTAAATTTGTATTTGGGAATTTAATTTTTTTTAGTTTGATGGATGTATTCTTATTTTTAATTATGAAATCTATCTCTTTGTCTGAATTTTGGTGTTTTGCCAAATTATCGTAGTTTATGTGTTGTATGCTGTTAATGGATATTGTTTGGATGCGTGATAGTGCGTCTGCGGCGTTGTTATATTTTCCTTCTATGTGTCGTATATCTGTAGTGAATTGGGCGATGAAATCTAAATGACGTATTTCTCTGGGTGAATGTGTGGAAGAATTTTTGTTGAGAGAGTATATTAGTGGTTTGTGGTCTGTCAAGATGAAGAATTCCTGCCCTTCGATATAGTAACGGAATTTTTTTATTGCTAGGTAAATGGCATATAATTCTCTGCCAAAGGTACTGTATTTCTTTTCGGTTGGTGTGAATGTTTGTGAAAAGAAAGCTAGTGGTTTCCATTCACCATTTTCGAGCTGTTAAAGGACCGCGCCTGCGCCTGAGTCTGAGGCATCTACCATGATGCTAGTTGGTGTGTTTGGTTTTGGGGTTGATAGTTTAGTTAAATTGATTAATGCGTTTTTGATGTTTTTGACAGCTGTCATTTGTACTTGATTGAGTGATATGTGTTTAGTTTTTGGTGTTTTATTGTTTATTACTTTATTGAGAGGTTGCGCATTTTGGGATAAATCTGTGATAAAAATTAATGAGGCCTAAAAATTCGCGGAGTTGTTTTTGTGTGGTTGGTATTGGGAATTTTTGGATAGCCTCGACTTTTGATGGTGAAGGCATTTTGCTGTTTTTGGTGATTTGGTGACCTAGGAATTCTATTTTGGGTAAACCGAATTGGCATTTCTCGGGATTAATGATAATGCCATATTGTTGTAATCTGTCAAAAAGTAGTCTGAGATGTTGTATATGTTCTTCTTCTGAAGAACTGGCGATAAGAATGTCGTCTATGTATGCAAAACAGAAGTTTAAGTTGCGTGTTATTTCGTCTATTAGGCGTTGGAATGTTTGTGCGCTGTTGCGTAATCCGAATGGCATTTTGGTGTATTCGAAGAGGCCGAATGGTGTTGTGATTGTTGTTTTTGAAATTGATGAATTTTCCATGGATAAGCTTTTACTAGATCGATTTTGGAGAATATATTTGCGTTTCCTATATTGATGGCGAAGTCTTGTATGTGTGGAATTGGGTAACGGTCAGGTAGTGTAATTTTGTTGAGTGCTCTGTAGTCTCCGCAAGGTCTCCAAATGTTTGGTGATTTTTTTGGAACCATGTGTAAAGCGGATGACCAATTGCTGGAAGATTGGCGTATTATGCCTAACTTGAGTAATTCATCAAATTCCTTTTTAGCTGCGGTGAATTTATTTGGTGGTAGGCGGCGCGGTCTACAGAAAACAGTTGAACCGTCTGTAATTATGCGATGAGTGACATTATGTTTAATTTTGATGTTTGACGTAAAGGGGTTTGTTAAAGAAGAATATTCTGATAGTATTTGCAGGAAATTATTATTTGGCTCAATTGAGGCCACGTAAGGGTTTTTTTGTATTGATTGTTGAGTGAAAATTCTTTGGTTACTTACATCGATTATTATTTTGAATTGTTTTAAAAAATCTGCTCCCAAGATTGCATGTTTTACATTTGCGATTATAAATTCCCACTTAAATAGTCTGTCGAGTCCGATGTCTATAGTTAAGTGTGTGTGACCGTATGTGTTAATTTTTGTGTTGTTAATTGCGTTAAGAGTATTTTTTCGTAGGTTATGGTGATGTGTATATTTAGGTGGAATGACACTTACCTCTGCACCCGAATCGATAAGGAAATGACAACCAGATAAACTGTCTGTGACGAATATGAGCGGACTTTTGACGGAGGGATTAGTTCTGGAGTAAGAGAATGAGTTGTAGTTTGTAGATGGTAATGAAAATTCAGTTTTGATCGTACATTTTTGAAATGTTTTCTTGTTATTGTAGAAGTATTTGCATTCGGGGCTGCATCTTCTGGCGGCGGGTCCAAAGTTGTGGTGATACCAGCAGATGGGCTGGCTGCGATCGTATAGTCGGAGAGGAGGCGTCGCATGCGGTATTGCTTGGGGCGTAGGCGTCGTTGGTGGAGTTCGTAAAATTTTGCGTTGGTAGATAGGATTAAATTGGTTTTGAGTTAAGGTTGTGAGTGTTTGCTTTATATCTGATATATCTGCTTGTATAGCTGTTTGGTTGTACGGGGTGACATTTGTAATGTTTGTTTTGGTGGGTCGCACAATTTCGATCATTTTGTCGGCTAAGTCAGCTTTTTCTTCTATTGACAGGTTTTTTGATGATGTTAACATTTGTTGAATGTGCGTTGGTAGTTTTTGTAAGAAAAAATGTTCTAGTAGTGTGGTGTTTTGATTGGTGCTTCCTGCTAGTTGCTTCGTTTTTCGTAGTAACTGTGACGGCATGTCGTTGTCTAAATTTGTAATATTTAGTAATGTATTTAGGTTTTGGAAATTTGTAGGCGTCGTTCTTTTTAGTAATTCTGCTTTTGTTGTGGTGTACGGATCCCTCGTAGGACGGTTTAATATTAAGTCCCTGATTTCGTTTGCATGTTCTGGTCGGAGTGAAGTAATTAGTGCGTTGTATCTACTGACCTCGGAAGTGATGCGTCGTGAGTCGAATATGACTTCGGCCTGTCTGAACCATAGTTCGGGGTCTTCGGCCCAAAATTCTGGTATGTTACTTGCGGTGATTGCCGAAATACTGGTTTGTTCTTGGTTCGTGTCGTTTGTCCTGTTGGAGTCTTCGGAGGTGGGTCTGGTCGAAGTCATGTCGTCCTTTCAGTATATAGAATCAAAAGCAATTAAATCTGCGAGCAGGGGACGAGCAAGCGGAAGATTACTAATCTTCTACAACAAATTCATAGAAATAAATGTCCTAGAGAAAACACCACACTGGATTGCTGTCCTTTTCAAACACATCAACACTAGCAAAACTATGATTAGCATTTTCTGTTACCTTTCACAATCGTATTCCTTCGACATACTAATGGAACAACTAAAAATTACACTTACTGCAATAACCGAACAATACACGAG
This sequence comes from Harpalus rufipes, assembly GCA_951394225.1. NCBI lineage: Eukaryota > Metazoa > Arthropoda > Insecta > Coleoptera > Carabidae > Harpalus > Harpalus rufipes. The sequence goes on from OX596280.1 coordinate 25,319,428, forward strand.
TGCACCCATAATTTTAGTCGGTGATTTCAATGCAAGAATAGGGAATTTAAACCAAGGAGAAGAAATAATTTTTACAAACACTAATTTAAATCATAATCGTGAAACTCATAACGATACAAGAAATTACAATGGAAAACAATTAGTAGAATCTCAGGAACTTGAAGAATTCTTCGTACTCAACGGAAGGTCGGAAAGGGACAGAGTTGCAGCATACACATACATAAGTGGAAAAAACAAGAGTATAATAGACTTGGCTTGGGCAAACAATAACGCACTCCACGAAGTTGAAGACTTCGAAGTCTCAAGAGAAATTCATATTTCAGACCATCAACCAATACATATAAGACTAGCCGGATGTTCTACTAAACAATCTGAAAACGAAAAAAGAGTACAAAGAAAAACCAAAATTAAAATGGAACACCAAAACACAAAACCTCTATAAACAAGCAATAACCGAACAACTAAATAATACACAGATATCCTATGATGCTCTTAGGGATACAATATGGCAAGCAGCAAAAGATTCGCAAATGATCACCGAAAACAAAAATAAAACGAAAAACAAAAATGAGTATAGAAACAAATGATATAACAAAGAATGCAGATTAGCAAAAACTAAATTGAGAAAAGCACATCACAAATGTATACAGGAAGGTTACACACAAGAAAACATTGGAGAATACACAAGCACAAAGAAAGAATATCAAAAAACAATTAAAAATAATAAAACAAAATACACAGTAGAACTACAACAACGCATAGACAATATTAAAAATGCAGAAACATTTTGGTCAACCATAAAATCCCTAAACAAAAAACCAACAAAAACGATTGAAATTGATATGCATGAGCTCGAACTGTATTACAGAAATATGTTCTCAAACAAAATACCAGAAACGCAAAGATATTTCGGAACGTACCATCCGTACTTCAATTCAAAAATAACAGAATCAGAAATTAACAAAGTACTACAAAAATTAAAAATCTGATGTGGCCAGCACATAACCTCTCGCCGTATATTTTACCTGGCTGTATGCATAAAGCAAAGATTATTTTTATAAATACAAATAATATATTCATATAAATCTATGACGTATAAACTTCTTTATTATTCAATAATAGCATGTCTCAACATGAAGATATTTTACCATAAATTATGTTACAATAAATTACAAAGTAGAGTTTACCATATATAAATATTAGGCTGGTAACAGCAATTTTCAATTCGAACAACTTTGTTTACTTTCTCTTCATATTCTTCTAGTAAAAACATTAATTTTGGGCGGTCTAAAATGTATATATCTGGATTGTGCATCTATTCTTATATATCTTCTTTTACATTTTATTTTTTCATACTTGTTATATCTAAATAACCTTAATTCCCTTTAATAAAGTGACGGATAGATTGCACTCCGATTTTGTCAATATTTACAACTTACTTGAGAAGAATTTGATAGCTTTTTCGCAATTCAAAGTTACTCTAGTCTACAGTACTGGTGTACATTGTCCCATAATGTTTGAAACAAATTTAAGTCCTTCAACCTAGACTTGTCATCTCCATAATAGTCACAGATCAAGAACTAAGGGATTCTCCAAGTACATTTTTAATTCATTACTCATTATTTCTGACACTGACATTTATCTGTCAGTTACAAATAATTTAAATTATCAACTATTTTTCATGGCATTCTTTCGGCTGTCAAATTTATTACAATAGATTATTTTATATATTATACTTCTTTTATCTCTAAATTTATGGAATATATAATAAAATATTTAAATGTATCAGATAGAGAATTTAATTTTCTTTAATATTACCACGAAAAATTTTCAAAAAATATTATTTAGAAGATTTTTTTTCAAGAATCTTCTACTTCCGGTTGTCCAATTATTACCAAAACCTTTTCAGATCTTCCCATGAATGTCCGATTGGGAAATACGTTGTTAAACAAATTTTAAGTCTTATAGTTTTTGAGTAACCGTCCTTCCAACATCCTACATACATACACACATACATCCACACACACACACACACACACAGACATCATCGTAAAAATGTTAAAATCGGATTGTAGGGACCTTAAAACGTGCTTATTCAATAAAATCTGGATATGCGATTTTTAGCATGAATCCAATACCTCTCTTAGCGAGAGGTAAAAAATAGTAAAAGCCCAGGAACCGACGGAATATCCAATGAATTCCTGAAACATCTTCCCAAAAAAGGGACGGAATACCTTACCTCTCTAATCAACATATTCCTAGAAACTGAAATGATCCCACAAGACTTAACCAATGCTAAGGTGACGTTGATTCCTAAAAAAGGAGACACCACAAACCCGGAAAACTACAGAGGTATAGCTCTGCTAAATACGATAACTAAAATATATACTCACCTACTAACTAATAGAATCTCAAATTGGACAGAAAACACAAACATCTTTCACGAAAATCAAGCAGGTTTCAGAAAGCAAAGATCAACAATAGATCACATATATACATTAAATGCTCTTGCACAACTCAGTATAACCAACAATAGAAAAATGTACGCCATTTTTGTAGATCTATCAAAGCCATTTGATACGATAAACCACAAAAAACTTTGGGAAAAATTATACAATTGTGGAATCAGTACAAAAATCATTAGAATCCTGCAGAATATATACTCTCAAAGCACCATCCAGATAACGACCAGTACAGAAGAATCCGAACAAATTCCAATAAATAAAGGGGTTCTGCAAGGTGACCCATTAAGCCCAATATTGTTCACGCTATTTTTAAATGACTTAGATAATTTCCTAAGAGAAAAGGAACTATACGGAATATCGGTCAATAATACAACAGATATCATGTCTCTTTTATATGCAGATGACATAGTCATTTTAGCATACTCGCAAATAGATGTACAAAGGAAGCTAAATGTCCTAGAACAATACGCCAACAACAACGATCTCAAAATAAACACAACAAAATCAAAAGTGTTGTTATTCCATTGAGGTAGGCCACCAAAACAAAAAGTAATTTATCGCTGCCAAGGGGAACAAATCGAAATAGTAAAGGAATACATGTATCTAGGAATCACATTCGCGTCATCTGGTCTACATAACACCACCTGCAAACAAAGAATAAGCAAAGCCAATATCACTTCGGCCAATGCGAAAAGAACCATGGTACTTGCGAAAATGGAAAGTTTGGAAGCTAGACTTAAGATATATCACACCACTATAATACCTACAGCACTTTACGCTTGCGAAATCAGGGGACTTCCGCATAAGGAAGAAATAGAAAAAATCTAAACAAACTTCTTTAAAAAAATGTACAATTGGCCCACAACAACACCAAATCATATAATAAGAAGAGACACAGGACAATGCAACGTAGCGGTAAAAGTTGTCGAACAAACTCTTCGCTGGTGGCATAAACTACTAAAAATGACAGAAAACAGATATCCTAAATAATGTTATAATAAATTAAAAACTGATAATTCAGACACTAATAAACTTAACTGGTGCAACTTACTAAAACATATACTCTCGGACATCGGCTGTATTAATACGTGGAATAAACAGAGTGCTACTCATTTAAAAAGAAATTTTGAATTTATAACATGGACTTATAGGTGCCAACTTTTCAATACAGACACGAATAGAATCGCGAATTCTTCTTATTCAACAATATACAAGGACATTCAGTGCGGCACAAATAACAGAAATATAATATATAACAACAAATATAAAATAACGCAATTAATAACGCAACTAAGAGTCGCGAATACTAACTCAACAGTGCTATTTTTTAACGGTAGTGTAGTGAAATTCAGCGCATCAACAATATGTTCGATTTGCAACAAGATGGAGGAAGATGACCTTTTCCACTTCTTCGTCTCATGTCCCATACTTACCCCCCTAAGAAAATACTATTTGCAAGAACTTTTGACCCCAAATATAAATAAAGACAATTTCCATTGCCAGCTACTGAAAGGAAACGAAGATAAAATTATTAAGAAAGTTTATTGTTTTACTATAAATGCAATTAAATTAAGAGCATTCGCTCTAGGTGACCTGTAACTAGACATAATTTCAATATAGTTCATATACTTCTACAATAATTATTACTTAGCACTTAAGATCTCATTCAATGTCACTTGCAGGGTATTCATATAACAATTACATTGGTAAAACAAAAATACATTACAATTAAACATATAGAATATTAATAAATATTGCCACTCAATTGTACAAGCTCTTATGCTTAAAGCAAATAAAATTATTATTATTATTTATTATTAATTCTCTTAGTGGCGTTGTTATTTCCGCTAAATTGGGAATGAAGGACCTAAAATAATTTACTAAACCCAAAATTCGCTGCAATTCCGTTTTATTATTAGGAGTTTCCAATGCCTCAACAGCTTCAATTCTTTTTTTATCAATTTCTAATCCTTCTTCACTAAAAGTTAACCCCAAGTACTTAACTTGTTTTACCTTAAATTGAACTTCATTGGCTTTAAATTTTATCCCATTATCCCTAGCTATTTTCAAAACCTGCTCTAATGTATTATCATGCTCTTCTTCTGATTCAGCTGCTATTAGAATGTCATCAAAATAGACTACAACATTTTCAAGATCACCAAAAAGTTTATTATTTAAATTTTGAAAGAATTCAGAAGCAACACTAACACCAAACGGTAATCTTAGGAATCTGTAACACCCAAATGGACTATTAAAAGTGCATATTTTACTAGGTTCATCATTTAACTCGACTTGATAGAAACCTTCCTTTAAATCTAATACAGTGTATAATTTCTTATTCAATAACTTAACTGATATTTCCTCTAATGCGGGTATTACATAATGTTTTCTAATTATTGCTCTGTTGAGATCCTGAGGATCCAAGCAGATCCGCAGACTCCCATCAATCTTTTCTATTAACACTAAGTTGCTCACCCACTCAGAAGGCACCGTTTTAATTATAATTCCTTTCTTTTCCAGTTCATCCAATTTCGCTTTTAGTTTACCTCTTAATACTATAGGTACCCGCCTAGGTGGACGTACAACTGGTTCTACTTCCTTATTTATCACTATTTGACATTTTTCCTTATATACCAGTAATATTAACACAGGTCACATATTTATAAATGAGTCTGATATTTTACATTCTTTAAGTACAATTAACATTAAAAAGGTTGTGGACCTGATAAAATCCATCCACTATTTATTAGAAAATGTGCATACTACCTAACATACCCTTTATTTTTATTAAAAAATATATCATTAGAGACAGGTGTTTTCCCCCGAGCATATGGAAAATATCTCATTTAACACCAGTTCATAAATCTGGCGACAAAAGAAATGTGACAAATTACAGACCCATCTCCATGCTATCACACTTTGGCAAAAATTTTGAATGCCTCATAGTCAATCAAATTAAATCAGATTTCAATAATATAATTTGTTGTATGTTCTTATATCTTCTTGGATTTTCTTCTTAGTTAATTTCCTGACTTTACTGAATTCTATTTCTTGTTCTGTTGTTTTATTTTTAATTTTCTTGAGCTCTTCTCTTCTTCCTATTAGATTAAACGTTTCGTGCGAAATCTTTTTGGATTGCTTCTTGGATGTATTTTTAGGTATGGCAGAAATGATTACATTTACAAGTGCATCGTAATAGTTTTGTAAATTAATTTCATTCTGATCATCGTGCTTTTGTTTTAATTTAAAAATAGATTCTTGTAAATTTTCTTTATATGTTATTTCTTCTCCTATTGGAATTTTGCAAATTTTATTTACTTTAAAAAATCCTCCTCTGGTGTTTTTTCCTAATAATATTTTAGCTCTTACTAGTCTATGATCAGTATTAAAATCTAAATTTTGAATTACCTCGACACTTTTCACATCATCTTTATTTTTAAATAAAATATAATCCATTTCAAATTTTTCCTTGTTCGGTGATATCCAGGTCCATTTAGAATTTTCATTCCTTTTCTTAAAAAATGTATTTCCGATTTTCAATTGTAAACTTGAAGCGAATTCGACTAATAACTGACCTCGGTCGTTTCTCTTCCCATAGTAGTAATTGCCCATTGTTGTTCCATCCTCTTGTCGTTTTACTCCTACTCTAGACTTCAAATCACCTATGATAAATATTTTAACTTTTTTGTTAGATTGTTGATTGACTATTTCGTGTAATTGCTCGTAAAAAAAATTCTATCTCTTCTTGCGTCGAGCCCTTTGTAGGAGCGTAGACTTGAATTAATGTTATGAGCATTTTTGAATGCAATTCAATTTTTAATATAGCTATTCTGGTGTTGTAAACTTTAAATTCGACAATTTGATATTGTTTGCATGTTTTCACTAGAAAACCTACACCGTAATTTCCTTTTTCTCCCGCTCCATGGCAGAGTATAGTGCCGGTTTTCCTTTCGACAATTTTTACTTCGTTTCTTCTTATTTCACATAGCCCTATTATGTTCCATTTTACTTTTCCTATGACCTTTTCAAGTTCCCATATTCTATCTTCACCTATGAGAGTTTGAACATTAAGAGTACCTATATATAGTTCATTTTTTTGGGGGGTTTGGTCGTAATCTCCCGCGGGGACCAACCGTTCTGGGAGAATTTGGAGTTTGAGAACGTTCGCAGTTTCCGTTTGCCCTTATTATTTTTATTATTATAGTTAAGTAATTCATTGTTTTATTTCCGTATTTGTGTGGTTAGTTGCTATTTGTTTTCTTTCGTATTTAGAAATTTTCTTATATCTACTGCTGTTCCACCAGTTGATGGGTTTATTCCACTATATGAAGCTGATCTTATTCTTTGATTTTTCTCTATATTGTCAACTATTGATTTAACTTCTTCAATTGTTGTTACATTTGATTTTTTACCTTGTTGATCATTCATTTCCTCTTCAGAATGTATTCTTTTCTTCTGGTTTTTTGTTTCATTTTCTTTAATAACTAGTTTACCATAATCAATACCCTCCAATCTAATTTTCTTCATTTCAGGAATTAATTTCTTTCTTTCTTCTATAACTTGCTTTGAGAATTCTTCCGATATGAATATATTTTTTTCTTTTAAATTCTTTCTTTAGAACAAAGTTTCGCAATTTTGCTGTTGTAAAGCTCACAAGTATAGGTCTAGATCTTTCATTATCTTTCTTTCCCATCCGCTTTGCCTCTTCATTTCGCTTCTGTTTATTTTTAATTCCATGTATTTCTCAAAAAAATCTACTAAGTATAATTCTAATCCGCCGCTGTTGTTTTCTTCCTCTTCAAGCCCGTGCAAGACTAAATTTTTCTTTTTTAATTCCCTCTCAAGTGTCTTTATTTTTTCGTCCTGTTGGTTTATTTTTCTTTGTAGAGCTCGGTTTTCCTCTTTGAGTTCAGTAAATTGTTTTTGATTTTGTTTGACCATTTCCTGAATTTCATTCTTTATGTCTTGTCTATGTTTTTCTAGTATTTTTTGCATTTCAGATAAATCCTTTTTTTATACAAAAAAAAGTTTGGCGGTCACTCGAATATTACTCGCTTGCGCTTGAGCTAGCCTTAAGACTGAGTAAATTTCTTAGCTTGTTTTTGACCTTGGCCAAATTCGGCAAAATATTTTTACTGATTTATGTATTAAATCTTACTAAATGCTAGACCTACTTGTTTAGTATTTTAGCACTGAAGATAGTAATCCTGATTTTGTTGCTTCTGCAATTTATCTTTGTGATATATCTTTCAAAAGTAAGTAAATTTCTTTGACAGACGAACACCAGTTGCACATATGTTTACAGCAGTTCTCAAACTCTACAAAAGAATATAATATGACGTTATATATTACTTTTATAGATTTCCAAAAAGCATTTGACATCAATACATCATTAAGTCGTTGTGGCAAGCAGGTATAGAACACAAATATGTAAGAATAATAAAGAATGTTTACGAAGGAAGCACCGCAAAAATTATGTTGGAAACTCAAGGAGACACCTTTAAAATCGCCAGAGGGGTAAGATAAGGTGATCCATTATCTCCAACCTTGTTCTCCTGGACCCCTATTCTGTAACTTTTAGCAACACCGATATCGTGTTGATACGGCCATTTTGGAAAGAGCGCGCACGATAATGTCAGACAGAATACGAACTATATGACGTCACTCTCGGTGAAGAATCTTGAAAAAAGTAGGAGGGATAACACCACCTATGTAGGTAGTGTTATGGACATAGCAATACTGATTTGACAGTTTGTTGGCGGTATTCGTGAGTGAAAGTTTGTCAATAAGTTTCAAATTGTGTTTATATCATCTTTTATTTTTCTGAGGTAAGTAGAAAATATAATTATTTTCTTATTATTATTGCAAAGTAAATTTGATATATACCATTCAAAAGTGAATAAGGATATTAAAAATATTTTTTTGTGTAAATATTGATACAATAACATTAAGCAATGGTTCGCTAACAAAAAAAAAAACTTTTTCCGATATAACATATTTATTGTAATCTTTCTTTAGATGGCATTATTATATGCTAAACTGCAAATTGTAGCAGAGGAAAAACGATGTAGAGTTGGAAGGAGCTGCTCTACTGACGCTCAAGATCCTTTCGGTGTGTCAGAGACAGAATTTGTGGCGAATTTTAGATTGAATAAAGAAGCTTGCCGATACATAATTGAAGTATTGTCTCCACATATGGAAATAAGCCAAAGGAACACAAGAATACCGCCGCATCTCAGAGTAAGAAAACATATTTATTTATTTATTTAAAATAGTCATCTAAAATTATTTTACGTTTCTAGGTTTTAACAGCATTAAATTTTTTCGCTGTTGGAGGTTACCAGCGAAATGTCGGAAACAACTTGTTGGCACGTTATGAGCCAGCCGATTGTAAGTAGGTCTTTGAAGGAAGTTTCAACATTGATAGTTCTTCAACTCGGGAAGATATAGATTAATTGATCGATTCTGTTCACATCTGTAAGTCTTACATATCTGTAAATCTGTAAAACCTGCCAAAAACGCATCTATTTTTGTTGATTAATATAGAATTGTACATTAAAGTGACAGTTTTCGTTGCGATTTTGTTCATTATTTACAGATCTGTAAAATTTACAGATGTGAACAGAATCGACCCATAAGTTTCCGAAAACCGACGAAGAGAATAATGATGCGAAGGAGAGGTATACAGTATTTATTATCACAAGTGTCGCTGTATTGTAGAGAATTATTGTCCCTTTAAAAATAAAAGAGTTTTTATATCTAATGTTTTGTTTTTATATAACATTTATTTATGTCTTTACATCCACAGAGGATATGTCTACTACGGGTAATCAAGTAATGTGAATATATTCATTTTTCACTACAATATTTCAATCTGAAATATGTATATTTATTGACCAATTTATGCGGTTGTTACACGTTTTGAGGAAATGTCAGATTTTAAATGCATGACCAACCCACTGTAATTTCCCCAACAACATAGCTACAATAAAGTTACTAGACGAAAATCACTACCTGTTCCGAGAATATCCGAAGTCAAACAACACTCAAACGATGACGTATAGCAACACTACCTGTTGCTAAAGTTACAGAATAGGTCTCCTGTACCCTTGAGGCAGTATTTAAAAAACTAAAATGGGAAAACAAGGGCCTTAAAATTAATGGGAGGTACCTATCTAACTTACGAATCTTTATAGGTTACACTAATAATGAAAGTGGCTAGCCGATGTAACGAGTTGCCGAACCTAAACATTGATCAATGAGGATTTTATATAGATCATATCTGTATGTTTCTATACCAGATGCGGAGATAAATGTTTCTCGCAGTTTGATTATTATTATGGAAGAAGGATTCTCTGTAAAGTTGTTAATATCTGCAGGAAGTACATGTTTTTATGTTCTATCCGTAATATTCACCACGGGAGATTGAAATTCACATTGTCGAGAATACCGACGAAGATTGCTTCTTTATTTATTACCGGATGTAGAGTCCTACACTGGTCACAGTATAAAACGTTCTTTGGCAATTTTATTGGAAAATGCGGGTAATAATATTAAGACCATCAAACGCTACGGTGGATGGGATGGAAATCGTCCACTGTCACGGAAGGCTATATTGATGGAATCCGTATTAAATAAAATGAATGTTGCAAAGAGTATCCAAGGGAGAGTTTTTAGAATACAAAAGAAATCCACTTTTACTTTTGTTGATAATTCATCTCAAAGTATTTTTTGTGTGAATCTCGATAAACCGAAGAATGTTGCAACATAAGTGTAATAAAATTAGCAAAGTTGAATTTGGTGAGTGAGTAAGATTATGGGGTGTATTCTGTATCATATCATGTTAATTTTAACATCCTGTTTTTTTACTTCCTTGTACGTAAGTAAAGGAAGTATTGTAATCGCGAAAAAATTCGGTTTTCAGATTTCAGCGGAAATATCCATTTTGATCATCCCTGAATCCATTTTGACTAATTTCGTCGTGACGTCTGTACGTACGTATCTCGCATAACTCAAAAACGGTAAGCCGTAGAAAGTTGAAATTTTGTATTTAGGACTCCTATAACATCTAGTTGTGCACCTCCCTTTCTGGTTATTACACAATTTCCAGAAGTGGCACTTTACATGAAGTCTATAATAGATTTTAATGAAAAACTGTTTTAAAATATAATCCAAAACTTTTCAAATTTGGTATACAAAACTCGTATGTCAATCGAAATAACATAATAGATTTTGGTTAAAATAGGCTAACCGGAAGTGGTACATTACTTGAAGTTGTTAACAGTTTTTCTTGAATAAAATGATTTTATTTTGATTTTAGAAATAAATACTTCAAATAAAAGTTTTAGAGAATATCAGCGTCCAGCACATCAAGTATTATTAAATTAGCCCTTTGTATAAGCGAGATATGTAAATTTAAAAATTATATACTTTTTTGTTTTTGTAATAAAGCTTGCTATGGATTAGGACAAAAAAAATGTTTATGTCAAATTACGTTAAATACGTGCAATTTTATTATTCGTACAATAACAAATATATTTTTATTGTGAAATTAGTCATATTCATTGTTGTAATCAAATATTTCTTTGTTGTAATCAAAACTCTCTTTAAAAACTCTCTTTATGGTCGCTATATATCTTACTGTTTTGAAGTTAAAATTAATATTTTGTAATTTATTTATTAAAAAAATATGTATAGTTTAATAATCGTACAAGGAAGTCGTGTGGTGTCCACATCATATTTTTTTTACCAATAACACTAGAAGACACATAATATAAAATTAAAATGATAGGTAATAAATTACGTTCTTTTGCTTATAAATTTTAATAGGCTGTTAAAATTAATATTAGCATATAGTCCATTCGCTGAGACGAGAGAATGTGGAACCAATAGGGTATTCTCTCATGATTACAAATATTAAAAAGTTATTTAAAATACTAAAGTTGATTGGTAAACGAGAGAAAAAGCAAAAAAAAAATGTTATAAATTGATTGTTGCAAAAGATATAAAGCATTAAAATTTTGATGATGTACTAGTTGTATTATCAATGGGAGACCAGTTGATATCCTTACTACATGCTCGAATATGATAACAGGCCGCATCTTAAGTACGTACATGCTCGGGTCTACTTCGGTTCGTTCGGGAGTATTCGTAGTACAGCTGTAGGGATAAATAAATGTAATCATTTACTTAAAATGGTTTTCTTATAATTATCTTTACTTTTTTTTTTAGTAATAATGTGTAAGATTACAATTAAATATATTTGATTTCCTACCTTTTGCGATACTTACTGAATACCATCTCGAAAACTCATGAACCACTGATTGTACACCGCTGGTACGTACAACTAGTACGTCACGTATCACGTGACCTACCAAAATTCAATTTTAAAAATTAATATCTCGCTTATTAAAAGGAATTTTTAATTCGGGTTTTCACATGTACTCTTAGAAATACCTGTTCTTTAAGAAAAATAAAAAAATATGCGAGAATACCCTATTCTTGAACAGAGACAAATTCTATTGATCAAAAAAGGATAATTTTGGAGCCGAACCAATAAAATGACTTGTTTCTGTTTAAGAATTAGTTCTACATTCTCTCGTCTCGGCGAATGGAGTATAGTAGGATACAGAATACACCCCAATGTCTATTAATATCAATGTTAATGTAAATATTAATGTGATTTAATAAATTCATGCAAAATTTTATTTATTTGAATTTCCCTGAGCATTGTTTGCTATTTTGACAAGTTATGCTCTGTTCCATTTAACGCATTCAACAGATGGCGTTCGCATCAGCGCCAGTTTTAAGTAGCTGAAATTACATTGGGTAAACTTGTCTCTCAGCCAATCAGAGAAGTCAAAACTATGCCCTATTCTCTGGAATGCTGAATGCGTAAGATGGAACAAGGTATAGTAAATGTGCAAATGCTAGGTTCGCTAACCTTGTTTTATATATAAGTGCTATAATGTAGTTATTGAAGCAAGTAGTATAAAGAGGGAAAATGACAGTTATCAATATAACAACATACATCGGGTGAACATACGAAACCGTGACATAAGCGTGAAGACATTTTTTTTCAAATATCTGTCCCGTAAAACTTTATGGATTAGTTTATACATAGATATTTAGAGCAGGGGCACAGACCAAAAAAAAAAACACTCTGAGCAGGGTCACCATCGAGGTCACCATCCTTTTTGAGAAGCGGACCGCATACGAAATTTTAAAATACATATATGGCGGGCCAGATATTAATTCTTATTGGAAACCCTATTATTGGATTATAAATGTAAAGAAACTCAAATTATTCTTACATTTCTTTCGCATAATATGTATGTATATGTAGTAGTACCTACAAATTTAAAATAATAGTTTACAGATTTTAAATACGATGTTCCACTTTGTAAAAAGTTTTCGAGATGGAAGATCAGTAATTCGCGTTCGATATCTTCGATGTTTCATCTTTAAGCTCGTATATTTGTATGTGTACGTATAATTCATTTCACGTAAAAAACAGCGTTGATTAGTCAGAATGCAAACAAAAATGAAAAAAGAATCACTTGTTAATAGTCAATTATCAAATAAAATCTATAGAATTAAGTGATGTTTAACCATGTTTTGTTATAATTTTTAATATTCAGGTCTTGTACATTTTTACAGATATTTTTTTTATTATTATTATTGACAGTAAAAACGGTCGGTTATCAAGCGACATATACTATTTTCTTACGTGAAATGAAGTATAATAGGTACTAAAAATTAATATTATAATCTGAGTGAAATTATTCAATAATGCATAAATTTGAATCAAATTTTCGTTTTTAAATAGTACGACTACGAGTAACTTCAACACATTAGCTTGAAGATTAAGGGATTCTAATTGTAAATTCTCTTCAGTATGGTTGATGACAACTTCGAACAAATTTTGAAAAAACATTTCTGAATTATTTTTAAAATCATTACATCGGCCGGCAAACATAGTCTTCAATAGAGTTTATCACAGCACGGAAAATGACAAAAATTCTTTTCAACACATTGGCTGGTAGCATGAAAAACTAATTAAGGGTGATTAGCGAGCAGTTGACTCGCAGTGCTTTATCTGTGTCAATCGTTCATGGATCATTTTGGAGAAAAATACTTCAAGTAAAAGATGCGTACAATTATTTTTTCTGTAACTGTTATTTGAAATATTATTCTCTAAAACAGCGGTTCACAAATTTTTACGATTATGGAACTCTTAAGAAACCGTCTGCATTTAACGGAACCCTAACTCCATCCTACATTTTTATTGGCCATTGTGACCCCAAAATTAGAAATGTAAACGATATATTGGCGATATTGCTTTCAAGTCGATAAATCGGAATTGACGATATTTCTTTGCCGATCCACCAATACATTTCGAATATGCGCGTTCGACCAACCAACCATTCAGTACCTGACCCATGATTTCCACAAATAAGTCGAGAGATATATGAAAGCCCCTAATATTAGAAGAGAAGCGTTGGTTTTCTGGCGCGATGCAGTCCTTTACCAAAATTTTAAAAAAGCAGCGCTAAAGTACTACAGTTTTCAGATGAGTTTTATGGAATTCGAGTGGCTCTTTTCAGCAGCAGGTCTCATTCAGACAGACTTGCATACTTGCAAAATCATTCGTATGCTAGCAAAATGTAAGCAAAATTTGTGTTTCTTTGTCCAAAGTAATATTGGTTTCGCAAGAAAATTATAAGTATTAAGCTTTTCTTTAATTTAAAGATGTAGTATGCGATTATTTAAAAAAAAAAAAAACGTCAAGTAAAGGGTCAAATCAAATAATAAGTTAAAAACATATCTGGTAATTAAGCTACGCTCAGTTCTTGAAATAACGCACATATATAGCCGTATTATGACCGAAAACTGTGCATTACAGGTCTGAAAATATGTAAATAATCAAAAAAAATTAAGTAAATTTATATATAATTTTTACCTCTCGCTAAGAGAGGTATTGGATTCATGCTAAAAATCGCATATCCAAATTTTATTGAATAAGCACGTTTTAAGGTCCCTACAATCCGATTTTAACATTTTTACGATGATGTGTGTGTGTGCGTGTGTGTGTGTGTGTGTGTGTGTGTGTGTGGGGATGTTGGAAGGACGATTTCTCAAAAACTATAAGACTTAATATCTGTTTAACTACGTATTTCTCAATCTGACAATAATGTGAAGAGTTGAAAAGGTTTTGGTAGCAAATGGACAACTGGAAGTAGCATATTCTTAAAAAACGAAAAATATTTTTTTGAAAATTATTATTCTTGCAAATATTAAAGAAGATTAAATTCTCTGTGTGATACATTTAAATATTTTAGTATATCTTGTATTGATTTAGAGATAAAAGAATATAATATATAAAATAATCTGTTGTAAGTACTTACATATATTATTTCTTCTTATTGTATTAATAGTTAAATATTTAAAATTATAGGTATATTACATATACCATTCAGAAATACTGGCAATCCCGAGAATGAATTGGAAAATTTCTTCATAAAATGAATTTAAAATTAAAATATCTAAATATAAAGAATAGGCATAAATAGAATTTTGGAGTGTATGTGTACAAGAAATGTTAAATACAATAGGGCGCGAGCAGTCATGTGACTTTGTTGGCCTCGACAAGCAGTTATGGGGGTCCATGTCAAAATGATAGCTGGTAATTATATGCATAGATGTAAAGTATAATTTTTCATTCTAAATTTCGTAATTTTCCAATTCCATGTGGTTTATTTTCTTCGATAAGTAAATTCCACACTCCTGGTGACAAATTAACCATGAGAACTTAGAAAATCTTGAAATTTTGAATGAAAAATTCTAATATTTGACATCTATGTACATAATTACTAATATCTCAAAAGGATTATAAAAAAGCTGAAATATTTGTGAATTATTTTTAAAATCATTAAATTAACCTGCAAAATATAATAATATATTATTTTGAACATGATCTTCAATAAAGAAATTGTAACTCGATAAAGTTTTCAACAAATTATTACTGCGTATTTCGAAAATGCATTAGCAATTAGTCTTGTAATTCTTATAGTTCTCAAGCTCTTAAATAGTGACCACTGCAAATATATACAAATAATTAATGTTTACAGGGAGTTTGTGTCGTATGCCAGGTTGCACTACCCACACACGCGTGTGCACCGTGCGGACACAAATGTTTATGTCGGACCTGCAGCAACGAATTAATGGCACGTCAAACAAAGACATGCCCAACCTGCAGAGTTGAAGTTTTGTTTTATATGGAGGTTTTTTATTTTTTTTTATTCCCTTCTTTTAGTTTTAATTTTCTTTTTTAGTTTATTAGAATTGTTGTTTATTTTTTTAATTTTCTTTTTTAGTTTATTCGAATTTTTTACTTCCTTTTTTACTTTATAAGAATTTTTCATTTTTTTAAGTTATAAGAATTTTTAGGTTTGTTTTCTTAAGATCTTTTTTTTGGTACTGTATATATTACGTTAATTTAGTTTATAAGTTTAGTGTATAACTTAAATATACGGCCTGAGTGGCTCAATGGTTAGAGCAACGGCTCTTATCACGAATACGCTAGGGGACCCGTGTTCGAGGTATGGATGTTTGTATATGTGAACCCACTCTGTTATTAGGATTCAATTTTGTTGTAAAATAGAATAAAACGAAGCTGAGTTTTGCATGTTTCGATTTGAGGTTCCCCGGTTCGCGGTTCGAGTCTCTCGGCTAATAGTCGAAAAAAAAAGTGGGCGAGACAACCTAACCGGTTGTCTATTTTAAACGTAGTTGTAGCTAATGACTACATTAGTACGAATCGGTCACAAAAAAATGCATATAGTACCTGAGGCCTTGGTCTTTAATGGCTGTCGTGCAACAATAATGATTGTGATATTCAAGGCAAACTATTTTGCAATATTTTACAAATTTTATGTATCATGTTGATACCTTATATTTAAATATGATATTTTTTTCAAATACGCTGTATTATTCCTGAAAATAAGCTTTATATTATAAAATATTTTTGTAAAATTATTGCTATGCTATGCATAAATATATCATGTTATGTAAACAAATATTTTGTTTATGCCAATATAATACCACTTACTCCAAACTATTAGAAATTGATTAAAGGTAACTCCTAGACATAGATAACGACATAAGGTTTTATAAAGTGTTATCGTTATATTGATCTGTATATTAATATTTATTAATTTTAATAAAATAAAATGTTTCAAAAATAAAAATGTTTCGTTCACTGCTTATCCATAGGGCTACCTAATTTGCGGACCACAAAAAAAGCGGACTAGTCATAAGTATTGGTTCTATAGTATTAAATCACAACATACTACTTACTTTTGAATAACTGTGGTATATAAAACAGGACAATGATCGAGAACACCTTCGCAGAGGGTTACTTTACTCCTGGTGTATTTTGCGGACTAGCCATTTCTAATAAAGCGAGAGCGATCAAACTTGGAATTTGCATGGCTTTTGTGATTCCTTGTAATATACAATTTAATTCAAACTCGAAATCATCTTCAGAAGGTTACATTACTCTTGGTGAATTTTGCAGACTGGCCATTTCGAGTGAAGCGGAAAACACCAAACTTGAAATCTACGTTGCTCTTAAGGGTGCGTTAACGTATTGCGGGTCGCATACACAAAATAGTGATTTTTTGTCAACAATTTCTTTTTTCTGTGTTTTCTCTTAAACGTACATAATTAAAATACATATTTTTTTGTTTGTGGAATGAAATAAAGTTTAGTTATTTTACGTTATTGTTGACAATAATAAGAAAAATATTTCTCGAACTGAATGATAAAATCGCGCCAAATTTATCTCAAACCATAAAGTTTGTCAAATATGTTAGTAATACTAAATTTGAACTTTATTGCTATGCTGGATGTTGAGAAATTGGTGACAAAATATATGGTGAACTAATTGCCCTCAATAGCAAAAGTTTTCGTAAAATAGTTCACACTATTTTCTATAGATGTCTATCCTCGTGTGTCGGTATTAGGGTACCTTTATACTCAGGGTATGGCCATGACGTGGCTCGCGTTTCGTCCGCCATTAGAGGGCCAGTGTCATATTCGTTGTTGTTGCGCAAATTATTATGTATTTTCGTGGCTACTTGTTTCATTTTAATGCAAAACACTTTCAAATATACTTCTAATATTTATTTAAAGTGTAAGTAATACTTTTATTTTATTTATATGTATATTTTCTTGAGATACTGACTACGATGACTGGCAATATTGAAAACACATAAAAATTAGCAATATTAAGCACAAACATTTAAATTTTTAAAAGGTAAGTTTAAAATATATACTTATTATGCAAATAATAACCACATTTGTTAAATTTAATGTGATAATAACAACATATATCCTATACGCTACATAACCTCTAAATCTATGTTATAATAATAATTGTGTATCTCTTAAATAAATGAATTTTTATTACCTTTATAGATTCATAGTGTGGTTATTTAATATTCCTGTATAATATAATATCACATTTCTCACAAATAAATAGGGAAATGAATTATCAATATGTTTGACATTGGCTCGCTTAGGGCGGCGATCATGCCTCATGGCCATACCCTGTATATAAAGGTACCCTAGTCGGTATTATAGAGTAAAGCGTGGCAAATTTAAAATGTGACAAAATATAATATTGATAATAAGATTGATTTTAATTGCAACAAATGGAATACTTTTTACATTATTAATCTAAAAAAATATATGTATTCTACATATAAACTAATATAATTGTAAAAAATATTTTATTTGCATTATTTCAGAGAAGTTTTAATGAAGTCGTGTGGGCAAAGAAATCGAAACAAATGTTCAGAATCATAATTTTTTTTCATATACGAACAGTTATTTATTAGAATGTCAACTGTTTAATTCTAGATCTTTAATTTTTAATTAACAAAAAAGCAAAATATTTTATTTTGTAAAGTTATATAAATAATGAATGAAACTAAAAATTGAAATAAATATGAAATCTCCGTGAAAGATAAAAAATACAATAAATAAACAATTAACAATATTTGAGAAAAACAAAATATTTATATAGATTTGTATAATTTTAGTAACATTTGTATAAAATAAAAAAAAATCAACTTATTTGGAATTGATAATTATGTCCACTTGTGTCGCACTTCGCAAATGAGAGACAAGATTTGTCTATACCTGCCGCATCTACCAGTAGGTATGGGGGCGATTGGGCCACCCCCCACCACTACTCCTTGATAACCCCCTTCGCCCTTTTTAAAGCCTATATTTTGGAATTTGATTGGTTAATACAACGTGGCGTCACGCCGAAAGCCACGCCCCTTTGTTTTGGCGGGAAATTTGATTTTGCTTAATTACAGGTGTGCAGTTGACCTTGAATTTGTTTATTTGTTTAAATTATTATTGTTTACCAAGCGTCACCTCATAGACGTTCTAAGCTATTGTGGAGAAAGCACCACAAGGGGTACTTTGAAAAATAGATAGTGCCCAATATTTCTGAAAATATAAGGAATTTAGAAAAAAAATAATGAAATTTTACCCCGTTCTTTTCCCGTCGATTTGTGGCGTAAATAACAATATATCAAAATAACGCCCTTTAAACACAAAATAAATTTTCAAAATGAAATACGGATTAGAATTGGAATCCGGATTGGAATTTGGAATTTGGAATCTGGATTTAGGAGTTTGGAATTTGAAATATGGAATTTGGAATTTGGAATATGGAATATGGAATTTGGAATATGGAATATGGAATTTGGAATTTGGAATATGGAAAATGGAATTTGGAATCTGGGAGAGGGCGATTGGGCCAGCATGGGAATTTTTAGTTTTATTGATGTTGCCGACTTGTTTCAAGTCCGAGGCGAGCGCTAGTGGGCATTATTTTAAAGCACGCCGATATAGAAGAAACCTTTATATTTGCTAGTTGTAACTGTTGGACAATTGCCATACTTATATCCAAGACATAAACCAAAATTCAAAGAATACGCAAGTAATAATCCTTATTCTTCACTTTGAAATTTTAAAAAAGTTGAAAGCAAAACAATACATTTCAGAAATATAAAAAATGTTTAAAAATAGATACATACTATATCGCCATTATATAAATATCTCCAAAATATCGTTCAATTTTATTTTATATTAGTTTGCAATAATTTAGTACGATATTTTTATTGCAAAAGTACATGAATAGTTTGTTTATAAATAAAAATATCATCACGGCATATTACCCATTGCTGGATGTGCCAAAAATACAAAACATACACATAATCATTGTGTTATTATCATGTATTATTAAGATCAAAAGAAAGAATTATGCATTTTTATTAAATCCATATTTGGATTATTGTAATCAATTTTTATCATTGTTAAAACCAATTTTTTTTTATTTATAAAATATTCTTATCCATTTCAATATATATCTTCTATTTCCAATTACAATAATTTAGAATTAAGCTTCTTCTATAAAAAAATATTTAAAGTATTTTTCTTTTCGTCTCAACAATGTGTTCATTGTTTGGTTTTTTGTTTTGTTTATATCAAATAATCGTGTCAAAATGAATTTCTTAAACGCTAACGATCGAGCGTATATTATAAAAATGTATTACAATTCCTAATTATTAATTCATAAATAAAAAATAAATAATGAAAAGATTAGCTTGATGGAGACTTGAACCTCAACCTGCAAAAATTATTCATAATTTTCTTTAATTTATGCACTGATAATGCAGTAATTAGTATTAAATAAGGTACAGGAGGTAATGTACTATTATAATGTTCCATTGCATGGCTTAATTTTTCCGGTTCTTGAAAGCACTAATTTATACCGTACCGTACGTTTCAAACGCTAGTGTGAACTAGAAAACTAGATGACTGGACAAGTGAGACAGAGCTATGTACGTACGTTGTGTCAGATATATCACCTCTGACTACCCCTGTTCATCTAAAATCATGTACCATGTACTTATGTATTTATAGCAACCAATGCTATTGCTTGCTTATATGTATGTACATTTTATTTTCAACATTTTTCTATAAAAATGTGAAATGTAGCCGGTTTGCTAGAATTTAAACATTCAATGTATTACTTAAATAAAGAATATAAGTAAAATGTAATATAATATATTATACTTAAAATAATTTCAGTTATATGAATGATATAAGAATTAATTTGTACAAAATAAAATAATCAATTTAAGTAAATATTCTGCAAAATTAATATAACAAAATTAAAGCATATTGCGTTTTCATGTACTTAAGAATTCAAATAAAAATAAAGAAAAATATTTTTTTTAAATAAAAATAATTTCGAAAAAAATAGGTAGGTTCAATAAAAGCAGCAAAAGTCAGCGCCGTTATGCAAACCGGATGTTGAAACTATTGAACGTTTTGCTATTTTTGCTTCGCTAACATTGCTGGCAAGCAAAGAAAGTGAAGGATTTTTTGCTGCCTTTTGCTGTTAGCGAAATATTTGTGCGGCATTTCAAATGGGGAAAGAAGATATATTTATACTGTGAAAGTAATAATTTATAGACAATTGAGGCAAAGTACAGAGCATGAGTATTTCGTGGAAAGTACAAAATACTATTTTT
This sequence comes from Harpalus rufipes, assembly GCA_951394225.1. Lineage (NCBI taxonomy): Eukaryota > Metazoa > Arthropoda > Insecta > Coleoptera > Carabidae > Harpalus > Harpalus rufipes. The sequence continues at coordinate 25,340,513 of OX596280.1, forward strand.
CATAATGAAATAAAAGAAGACGACGTTATATGTGGCTCATTATTTTGAGAAAAAAAAGAGTCATATTGTGATCAAATTTAAATTTTCATGGGAGGTTATGCGCTTCTCTTCAATATAAATTATGTTACCAGCTAAAAAATAAACTTATTGGGCTATGAATGCTACATTTTATCCTAATCTAATACGAAAACTTTCCTACTGTAGGACCCATCATCATTTGTTAAAAATAAATGTTTTTATTACTAATTACAACTTTTTTCTATAAATTTAACAAAACAAGACTCCTCATAATATAATACATAAATGGAATATGTAAACAAATAGATTAAATATGCTGCCCTCCCGTGGTAAACATATTACACAAAATGAACCGTTCAATGGATTCACTGTTTTCATTGAACCTTCCAATGATTTGTTTATTTTTTAAAATTTGTAAATTCATTCACATAAATAATCCCAATAGCTCAGTCACAGCCTTCTCTAACATACAAGCCGTGCTGCTGAAACTTGACAACGCTGTTGAGAGTTCTACTGTCGAAGATTTTCCCGCGTCGACTCGTATGTGCACTGTATTTTTGTATTTATTTTTGAGTAAAACCCAAAAAAGGTATGTTTTGTTCAATTTTATAATTTCCAACGATGTTGTCTTACTATGTAAAAAATATTTTTTAATTAAATAACATAAATTAAGAGTGAAAAACATAACTTTCAATACCATATTAACAATAACAAGTTTCTAAAGGATTTTATTTACTTAAGAATTAAACAAAACTTGTAAAGTAATCTTTGTTGACTATAAAATGCATACAGTGAGCAACAATGTCTAATATTAAAATAGTTACATATTAATAATGAAAAATAAAGGAAAATAACTTTAGTTTCTGTTAGTGTTTTATTACATCTTTTGCATTATTGTATAGGTAAATGCATCATCACTGATGTGTACCAGGTTGAAAATCGAACTACAGTTCGCAATTAGAAAAAGAAGATTATCAAACTACTTTTAGTTTTCCAAAGAATCCTGAATTATACAAAAAATGGATTAAAGCTATTCCACGAAAACAATGAACCCCTACGTCTACATCAGTAGTGTGTGCAAAACATTTTTCAGAAGGTGACATTATTAAATATGATAAATTATTGAATAAAAGTGATGGAACATAATCAACAATTGTTGCTTAGACAACCAAAGCTGATGGAAAATGCAGTACCGTCCGTGGATAATGAATATACCGTAATCATTTGTAAAAAGAGGCTGTAATGATAATTAGGTGTTAACAATTACTCGAAAGTTTCATGAAACAGCATTTATTCTTACTAAACCAACGTTTCGGTGCACCCTTGCACCTTTTTCAGTGTAGTAAGATCTTAGAGCATCCATTTGCTCTTTGAATTTTTTGTACGATGTTTAATAAATTAACTGAATGTTTTGTACGAATGTATTTTGTGTACATGATTTGTAACAATTCGTAAGATCTTACTACCCTGAAGAAGGTGCAAGGATGCACCGAAACGTTGGTTTAGTAAGAATAAATGCTGTTTGACTGAATTTTCGAGTAATTGTTAACACCTAATTACATCACAGTCGAGAAATCACCCACAATTGTAATGATAATATTTATACACATGTATGCTATCTTGCAATACATTATTAATGATAATGATTTAGAATATAAATTTCTTAGATGTAAGCATCAACAAAATTTATTATGTGAACTGAGCATACTCAGTCTGAAAAATGATTTCTATTCTAACGATTTTCGCAATATTTGTGTTTGTGGTGAGGGCTATATACAAGTTAAGTAGAGACGTCGCCCCATAAACTGCAAATATATCAAAATTCAAGCGTGGAAGTGTGCAAATGGACACCTTCCCACAGAGATAATCGCTGCAGACCCTATATAAGACATAATACGTAATATTCTTGGTGTGTATTCCTTGTACGTACGTGTACCGCTTCGTTTGAATAAAAAACTTTTTAAAAACATAATTTTCAAGTTAGAAAATATATCTGGCGCAGTCGCTGTAGGATTAGTGAAAGTTTGCGTATTCGGAAATTCGCAGAATTTAATTCGTTCAAAATCCGCAATCGTCCGTTTTAACGGTTAATTCACTAAGACCTTAACTATTTGTGTTCGTGAAATCGACACAAATTTTCATAAATTCAACGAAGAAACAGCCAAAGAAGTAGACTGAGTCGTCGAAACAGTTAGTACTCCAGTCTCTTCACGCCAAGGATCACCAGAGTCGCTACATCTCCGAGATCGAGCCCGTAGCCGACAGCGAGCCCAGCAGCCGCAGCAAGCCCAGCAGCCGCATCGAGCCCATAGCTACAGCGAGCTCAGCAGCCGCACCGAGCCAGCAGCCGATCATCACCGAGACGTCGACACACCTTCAACTCTCACCCATCAACAGGGAGAAGACACCAAATTATGATAAGAGAAATAATTTTATTATTGTAAGTCATATAAAAAAATTATCTTTTCTTATATAAGCCTGGATTCTCTTACACAAACACTTGCAAATTTAACCTTAAACAACATGCCTGAGCAAGCAGGAAACATTTTTCAAACCCTAAATAATGAAATATTAAAAATGCTAGACTTAGCACCAACATTCGATGGAGACGTAAAGTCTCTATCAAACTTTATTAATACAATAGACGATATGAACACGCTCATAGAGCAAACTAACCCTTCAGAAATTACAAAAAAAATCGTAATGTTAACTTTGAAAAACAAAATTCGCGGAGTAGCCGCACAAAGCTTAAACATGTCAAGTATTAATAAGTGGTCAGACCTAAAAGATCATTTACAACAAAAAAATTCTGACACACGGTCTGAGCACACACTCATGTACGAGGCAAGTCATTACAAACAAACCAAAGAAAATATTTTAGATTATTTTAACAAATTTAATGATCTATATCTCATTTACAAAAGCAAAATTGAATGTAAATTCGTGGCAGCTGTCAGTAAATTTATTTTGGACAATTCAATCGAATACTTTGTTCAATGTTTTATAAACAACTGTAGAGAGCCTTTTAGAAACCAACTAGCTGCCCGTAATCCTCGAAAACTCACAGACATCCTAAACTTGGTAACTAATGACTTGCAATACATTCATACACAACAAAAAACACAGCAACAAGCTTTGCCACCACCGCCTAAACATCAAATACAGTTTAATTACCCTAAGTACCAGTCACCCATGCACAAATATCCTGCTCCATCTACTAGCCGAATGCATCATCCACCACAACAACCTGCTAGCCGAGTACACCCTCCACCCCAATCCCAACAAAGATTCGCACCACAAGCAAACGCTCGTAATGCATCATTTCGAAACCCTACTCCAATGAGTATTCAAACTAGGCAAATCGCTGCCCGTCGAAACCCTAACTTTCAAGAATTATACACTCAAAATTTAGAAAATTTTGAAAATTTTGATGAATCTCAAGAACAAGCGGAACAAATCGAAAACGAACAAATACTAGAAGCCGAGGACGAATACATTGAAAATACTGATACTCAAAATTTTCCCCAACTCGAACCACAAATATCGAATCCCTAACAAACAATTTCAGTAAACTACCTTTTATCCAAGTATCAGATTACAAAATTCTTCTAGACACAGGCTCGACGCAAAATTATATTCATCCCAAATTAATTAAACAAAATACAACTACATTTCCTGAAAATTTCACTATACACACATGTAATGGAAAGTCAACCGGTTCTGAATTTACATTTTTCAAGTTTAAAGATTTAAATATAAAAAGTTACATATTTGACTTCCACAAAGACTTTGATATACTTTTAGGAATACCTGGAATAACATTATTAGAAACAAGATTTGATTTTGTAAAGGGAGAAGTATACTTTCTTAATAAATATAAATATGAATTTCAATATCTAGACCAGAGTAAGTTTAATAATAATAATATAGAGATAAACCGGCAAGAAATACGAGACGAACATTTAACAGATAAGGAAAAACACTCATTATCTAATACTCTCAACAAGTATAAAGACCTAATATTAAATGAACATGAAAAATTATCATTTACGAGTAAAATAAAACACATGATCAAAACAACTGATAACATTCCCGTTCACGCAAAACAGTATAAATACCCGGAAATCTACAAACAAGAGGTGCAATCACAGATTGATAAAATGTTAGAGGATGACATCATCCAACATTCTTATTCACCATGGTCGTCGCCTATATGGGTCGTACCGAAAAAACAAGATGCCTCCGGAAAACAAAAATTTCGTGTTGTCATAGACTATCGTAAGTTGAATGAAAAGACAGTGGACGACAAATTCCCTATACCAGACATAACCGATATCCTCGATAAACTTGGCACATCTAACTATTTCACCACCCTAGACCTTACTTCCGGTTTTCATCAAATCGAAGTCCATCCCGACGACATCCCTAAAACCGCATTCTCGACAAATTTTGGCCATTATGAATTTAAACGAATGCCTTTCGGCCTCAAAAATGCCCCTTCGACATTCCAGAGATTGATGAACTTTGTGTTAAAAGACTTAATTAACAAAATTTGTTTCGTCTACCTCGACGATATTATAATTTTAGGAACATCCCTTCAGGAACATTTGGAAAATATTGAGAAAGTTTTTAAAAGATTACGTGAAGCCAATCTAAAAATTCAGCTGGACAAGTGCGAATTTCTCCGTAAAGAAGTCGCTTATCTTGGACACGTTATCACTACAGAGGGCGTTAAACCAAACCCAAGCAAAATTCAAGCTATCAAAAACTTCCCAATCCCGAAGACAAAACCAGAAATAAAATCATTTTTAGGCTTACTTGGCTACTACAGACGGTTTATTAACGATTTTTCCAAAATTACAAAACCTCTCACAACCTGTTTAAAGAAACACAGTAAGATCGACATAAATAATAAAGAATATAAAGAATGTTTCGAGAAATGCAAAACTCTCCTATCCAACGATCCCATACTCCAATATCCTGATTTATCAAAAGATTTCCTCCTCACTACCGACGCGAGCAATTACGCAATCGGAGCTGTCTTATCACAGCGAGATAAAAATAATAAAGATCTGCCAGTCGCGTATATATCACGTACACTCAACAATCATGAAATTAACTACAGTACGGTAGAAAGAATTGTTAGCTATCGTATGGGCTACTAAACAATTTCGTAATTATCTTTTAGGCCGTAATTTCAAAATTATCACCGATCATCGCCCACTTGTTTGGCTAAATTCCTTAAAAGAGCCAAATCAGAAATTAATACGATGGCGATTAAAACTTGAAGAGTTCAACTATACTATAGAGTATAAAAAGGGTTGCCAAAATTACGTAGCCGATGCTCTTTCTAGAATTAGACCACAATTCGAAATTCGGTATAAAAATTCTGATATTTTTAATTCAAATAATCCACTAGTACACTGCGTCTCAAAAGATAAAAAACTATCTAAAGGATTCGCAGAACAAGTCAAATCACATTATCCCCTACAAAATCTTTTTAATTTAGACAACAAAATTTTTATTCAAAAACACCCAAGGCTAATATTACATCTTATCACAAAAAAATTATATTACGAAAAACCTACAATTGAAAATATTAAAGCATGTCTAGAAAAATTATTTGAATACTGCATTCAAAACGAGATTACGGAATTAGATCTACCACGTATCTGTTCCGGTCATGATAAAATTCCCTGGCCCGAAATTGAAAACTATATAAAAGAGATTTTCGAAAATTCTTCAATTATTTTTAACATTTATGAAGAACCCCCAAATTTAGAACTATACTTAAATACAGACAATGATTCCGTTATAGTTGAAACTGGCTCAGAAAATGAAACAACTCTTACCGGCCATTCCGAAACTACAGAAACATGTCACTCGGATGACGAAACCCCTGTTAACGGATTAACTTATCTAGATACTTCCATAAACACTTCTAAAAATCAAATTGTTGTCAAGGAGACAAGAGGTAAAAATGATATTAAAATATCCAAACTTTTCGGACATTCAACCCAACGCTTTTACTTATATGTAAATAAAATAAATTGTAACGAAACAATAAAAGATTTTATAAAAAACTATCTACAACCCGGTATAACCTATTATTGTATTATTCCTGAAAAATTCAAACTACATTTTAATGCTATACTTCAAACCTATTTTGACAGCGGAAGTTATAAACTCGTATCGTGCAAAACAATGACTAAAGACGTAGAAGACAAAGAAGAACAACAACTAACAATTCAAAACTATCATGAGAGCAAGACAAATCATAGAGGGATAACGGAGACTTACAATAAATTAAAATTATTATATTACTGGCCCAACATGTTAAAAGACATTCAGAACTATATTAATAAATGTAATATTTGTCTAATCACAAAATATGAACGGAAACCCATTCAAATTCCGCCGATTCTAACGCCCACCGCTGAAAAACCATTTGAAAAATTACACATTGATATCTTATCACTTGAACAAGTAAAAATCCTTACCATCGTAGATTCTTTTTCCAAATTCGCCATGGCATACGCAATAAAAGATAAAAATGCTATCACCATATTAAACAAATTAATAAAATATTTCACTCATTTTATTATTCCAAAAGAAATTGTATCCGACAACGGGTTAGAATTTAATAATAAAATAATCCAAAATTACCTAACCTTAAGAAAAATTAATATTCATTATATCTCCGTAGATAACCCTAACAGTAATGGCATTGTCGAACGTTTCCACTCTTCACTAATTGAGCAAATGAGAATTATAAACCAAAACCCACTTCTCAAGTCACTAAAAATAAAGGAACGACTAAATTATGCGTTGCTAGCCTACAACAATAGCATTCATTCTGTTACAAAACGCACACCTTTGGAAATAATATACGGACAAAATTTCGAATCAAATTTACAACCTGAAGAAGTAATGGTTGAAGATTACATACAAAAACACGCAGAAGTTCTTAAAGAAGCAAATCGACAAGTAAAGAGTAATATAGAAAAGAGTAAATTAAAATACGCTAGACCTCAAGAAAAACACTTCAACATTCCTAAACAAGCCCATGTCAAAATTCATAAACGAAATTCGGGAAAAATCGAGAAACCAAAATTCAAACAAGTAAATGTTAAGCAAATCATAAACGAAAGAGGTCAAGTTTTAGACGAGCAGAATAAAAAACACAAATTGTCACAATTAAAAAAGCCCCGTATTGTTACAGATTAATTCCATATGGAATATTACAAATCATACGAGATGAACAAAACCCCGGAATCAATATCCTTGACCTTGGAACAGTTCATATCCAGGTAAATACACAAATAATTACCCTTAAAATTTCCCTCGAAAATTTATTCCAACAACATGACATACTAGAAAAGAATACCGCTAAACTATTCCAAAATTTAGAAAATTATAATAATTACATAAAATTAGAAAATTACCGGAATATTCTAAACAATTTGATATTGCACATAAAAGAAAAAATTCAACTATTAAATATAAAAAGAGCTAAACGAGGAGTTCTGAATGGCTTAGGCTCTATTATTAAGAGCATAACAGGTAACCTTGATCAGTCCGACAAAGATAGATACGACCAGATAATAGAAAATATCGATAACAACAAAAAATTAATTTCAAATAAAATTAATACTATAATAAAAATTAATAATAATATCACGGCACAATTCAATGACAAAATCAGTATGATAAATGAAAACAATAATTTACTGAACGAAAAACTAAATAATATTCAAAAAGAAATTGGATGCGTTTTGGAAGATGTAGATACCCTCAAAATACAAAGCCTTATAAATGAATTTATACAAGTCGGGCAAGACATATACTTCTCTCTCATTCAATTGGAAGAAACTCTTACATTTTGTAAACTAAATACCCTACATTTTGGCGTAATTAATCATGCACAACTTCTGGCAGAAATAAATAAAATCGAAGACAAATACCTACAATCCGCCCTTATAAATAACTTATTAAACAACGATATCATAAAGACATATTGCTCCTATAAAAACCCTAATCTAATAATCCTTGTTGAAATCCCTTCTAACACCCGAGTTGAAGAAATAAAAGTCACATCTATCCCCACAAAATTACATAATGTCTACGAAACTTTAAACATAGTTAATGGATTATATTCTAAGAATAATTGTAAGATTAGGTTATTAGATAAATGTACTCAATTAAATAATAATGAATATTACTGTTTATTACAAACTAACGAATACGAAAAATGCTTAGAAAATATCATTTGTTATAAAGACTTTCAATTTTGCGAATATAATAAAATCTCGACAATTAATTCAATTATTCAAATAAAAAATTCAAAATTAAACTATTTATACTTTCCAAATAAGAAACAAGCAAAATATCTCTGTAATAATAACATGGAAATTCAAGAGCTCGAAGGAATATATCATACCGAAAATTGTGTAATTAGTAATCGAATTGAACTAATAAATAACTACGGAAATCTCATAGATTTAAATAATAATATTACAAATACACAGATTGTTCATTTAAGTAACGAAATTAGAAACTTATCTAAATTCCAAATTAATAAAGAAACTGATATCTTCCTAAAACCTATTTATACACAGGAACCGAACAGTTTTATTCATTATATAATAATCTATATAGTTTTAATTATTCTAAGTTTATTGTTAATAATTTATAGTCTTAAGAAATGCAAGGATTATCTCTCAAAGAAAAATGAAATAAATAATCCCAAAAATAATTCTAAAGATATCGAAATGAACATTTTAGAACCACAGCCAAATTGTAGCAAAAACTCAACTCTTGACGATTTCGTTTTTCCACTTAAGGGGGGAAGAGTTAAGTAGAGACGTCGCCCCATAAACTGCAAATATATCAAAATTCAAGCGTGGAAGTGTGCAAATGGACACCTTCCCACAGAGATAATCGCTGCAGACCCTATATAAGACATAATACGTAATATTCTTGGTGTGTATTCCTTGTACGTACGTGTACCGCTTCGTTTGAATAAAAAACTTTTTAAAAACATAATTTTCAAGTTAGAAAATATATCTTACATATTATGAATATGTTAAGTAGTGTTTTTGCCAATATATTGCTTAACAATTATGTAAAAAATAAAAATAATTGCAAACATGAGCAACGAAAAATATAGAATCATGTCCAAAAAATAAGAAAAGGAAACTAGGTACTTTTAAGAATTAATTGTAATTTTAATACAAATAATATATTTCTGTACACTACAGTATTAAAATTAAATGTAGGATTTAGTACGTTATAAATATGTATACCATAATTATGTGTATTTGTTTCTATAAATACAAGCGATAAAGCGGTGATCCAGTATGACTGTAGGACCACCGAAAACAGATTTTGCGACGTTGCCATTCGAACGGCATGGCATATTAGTATTAGAGAAGGTTGTGGCTCAGTCAGTGCTGAGTGTAAAGGTAAAGGTAGAGGTGGCAAGCATACTCTGGGATTCGGAAACGTTCGGGCAAGTTCGGTGAATTATACCCATTGCCTGAAGCACCTAGCTTTAGCAAGCACAAATCTTACAACGCACAATTTCTACAGCACGTATTTCAATGTTTTGGGGTACTCCCGGCAAAGCTTGCTTACTATCAGGGAAAGTCAGTCGGGTTTGAAACTCAATAACTTGTATAAAAGAAATTTAAAAAAATAATGAAACAAACTTTCCTTTATACAAAGTGACACTGAAAAACGGGCCACTCAAAATAACTTTGTTATTTATAATTATTTTTTAATTATCTTTGCATATTTGTAAACTAGGTTTACAGGGTCACAAATCATGGTATTTGGCATGATGGTAGCGCTTCCGGTTTGACGGGAAGTGACATTTACTTTCATATTTCAAATGGGGCACTCTTTATATTTTTATACATTTGGAATCTAAGTAAAATTACGAATACAACGATATGCTTAAAGTACATTTTTATTGAAGAAATAAACTATAAAAACGTAAGAGAAAATTATGAATATTTAACCTGGTAAACCATTAATTAGGCAAGCTGTGAAAATAGTTGAGATAAAATTAAGTAATGTTTAAGTTAATTGTTTAAATAGTAAATTATTTTTGTAAGATTTCATATTTTGTTACAAAAAATGATCAATTTGTTATCACAGCCTACCTGATATGACTTACCAAGTTAATTATTCATAATTGTCTCATACGTATTTGTAATTTATTTCTTCAACACAAATGCACTTCAATGATATTGTTGAATTCGTAATTTTACATAGATTCCAAATATGTATATAAAAATATATAGGGTGTTCCATTTAAAATATGAAAGTTAATATCATTTCCGGTTAAACTGGAAGGGCTACCATCATATCAAATACCATGATTTGTGAGCCCCTAAGCCTAGTTTACAAATATACAAGGAGAATTAAAAAATAATTATAAATGAAAGTTATTTTGACTGGTCCGTCTTTTCAGTGTCACCCTGTATACATTTCTACCTACTTATGGGTAGGGTCAGAGTGTACGAAAATTCAAATATCACTTTATTCACATATCAATTTATAAAACATCGTATTGGATAAAAATCAAAAAATTTAACATCGCCTTATTCAAATAACGACTTATGCGTTTTTCGAATATTCAAATCTCGGAAAAAATTATACTGTCTTATACAATTCTCGACTTGTGCAAATCTCTACCATTATGAAGTCGGTTGCGCATTGATTTATTCATTTCTGGTTTGTTCACTACCGCTTCATTCCGGTACTGTTTAGTAATATTTGATTTTATAATTATATTTGAATTACAAACAAATGAAAATGTTAATATATTTGGGGTTACAATATTTAAAAACGATCAAATACATATTATATATTTGCCAAATAAATTTATCTATTCACAAATTATGTGTGCATATTTTTGATATAAATTTAGCTCATATTTCTTCGTTAATAATACTAATCTAATATTAAAACTATTTAATTGAAAGTATATAAAAACAATAAACATTTTATAATATAATTATAGAAAGGCCATGGAAGGGCTAAATGTGAAACATTTATGAAGATAAAATGAAATGTATGGGAAAAATAAAATCACCTTTAAAATAAAATAAATATATTAATTATTTGTTAATTATAGCTGATTTATGAAACATGTACCTACCATAAGCAGTAATACAGACACATGAAACGATTGTCCAATCTTTACATTTCTCTGTATAATAATAAATGATTTACTTTTTTATGAAAATAAATAAACAAATTACTTATACTAGTATATTAAAAGAACAACAATGTACCGAATATTGTATGTTACCTTATCATGTACTAAATTATGTGTACGTGGATTACAAATCAAAATAGTTCATATTGTAATAAAACTGAGTTGTTTAAAATTTATTTGTGTTATTAATATTATGCATATATACGATATTAATGTAAAATAAAATGGAATTGACGAAATGTATTATACTGGCAAGAACAGACTGAAAATCCTATCCATTTTTTCCACAACTGCTCTTCTTTTCCTAAAATGCAATATGGGACAAACAATCTCTGGTTAAAATTTTAACTGCCAGTTAAAAAAACAGTTGAAACGAAATGAATCGTCAAATGACAAATTGATCATTGCTGTCAATAATCCGATTCATTGTTTATTTAACTTACAGTTAAAATTCTAACCGGGGATTGTGAAACACACCAAGTTGACACAAATGTTATAATCATAGTAACTCTTTTGTTTATAAACATGTATTTAGTGAAATTCAGGTCCGGTTTTATAAAAATTCACTATAGTTTTATATTAATGATTATAAATTAATACTAACGATATTTCTGACTACATAAAATAATATGTAGGTTAGTTAAATAAATTATTGTAAATTTTACCTTATTATAAGTTAATAAATAAAATAAATATCAAAGTATATTGTACAAACCAAATTAAAGTAAAATAAGTTCTGCTGTGATGAGCTAAAAGAAAACTCAAACCTTGTTTATAAAAAAGAGGTAAATGAATAAAAAAATATTAATTTTTGTACCTGTGTGAAAACAGCAACGGCAACGGTCAAAAAAGTGCAGCAACGTGTAAACTAATGCGCACCGTTACACTAACTCATGCGCAATTCCAATACCCTCGAACGGAAAGTAGTATTGATAACATTAACAATTAAATAATAATCCTTGTATATGAGTGCACATCCAAGTTTATATCTTTAAAATTTAGTAGCATTGGTGTCATCTGCATTCACAAGGAAAATCTCAAAACGTTACAAGCCATAGGTGTTGATTTACAAGTCATCAACTGCAGAAGTAGTTTTCGCGATAAATATTTTTTTTTTTTTCATGAAGGACTCATTGCTCCCAGTTCAAATTATTACATTATAATAGGAAGGGTGTCTGTATGTTACATACGCAACCACTATGTGTTACGAGCCGTAGGGGCTGATTTATAAGCCATCAACTGCAGAAATAGTTTTCGCGGTAAATAATTTTTTTTTCATGAAGGACTCATTGCTCCTAGTTCAAATTATTACAGTATAATAGGAAGGGTATCTGTATGTTACATACGCAACCACTATGTGTTACGAGCCGTAGGGGCTGATTTATAAGCCATCAACTGCAGAAATAGTTTTCGCGGTAAATAATTTTTGTTTTCATGAATGACTCATTGCTCCCAGTTCAAACTATTACAGTATAATAGGAAGGGTGTCTGTATGTTACATACGCAACCACTATGTGTTACGAGCCGTAAGGGTTGATTTATAAGCCATCAACTGCAGAAGTAGTTTTCCCGGTAAATAATTTTTTTCTTCATGAAGGACTCATTGCTCCCAGTTCAAATTATTACAGTATAATAGGAAGGTTGTCAGTATGTTACATACGCAACCACTATGTGTTACGAGCCGTAGGGGTTGATTTATAAGCCATCAACTGTAGAATTAGTTTTCACGGTAAATAATTTTTTTTTTTTCATGAATGACTCATTGCTCCCAGTTCAAACTATTACAGTATAATAGGAAGGGTGTCTGTATGTCACATACGCAACCACTATGTGTTACGAGCCGTAGGGGCTGATTTATAAGCGATCAACTGCAGAAATAGTTTTCGCGGTAAATATTTTTTTTCTTCATGAAGGACTCATTGCTCCCAGTTCAAATTATTACCGTATAATAAGAAGGGTGTCAGTATGTTACATACGCAACCACTATGTGTTACGAGCCGTAGGGGTTTATTTATAAGCCACCAACTGTAGGAGTAGTTTTCGCGGTAAATAATTTTTTTTTTCATGAAGGACTCATTGCTCCCAGTTCAAATTATTACAGTATAATAGGAAGGGTGTCAGTATGTTACATACGCAACCACTATGTGTTACGAGCCGTAGGGGTTGATTAATAAACCACCAACTGTAGGAGTAGTTTTCGTGGTAAATAATTTTTTTTTTCATGAAGGACTCATTGCTCCCAGTTCAAATTATTACAGTATAATAAGAAGGATGTCAGTATGTTACATACGCAACCACTATGTGTTACGAGCCGTAGGGGCTGATTTATAAGCCAGCAACTGCAGAAATAGTTTTCGCGGTAAATATTTTTTTTTTTCATGAATGACTCATTGCTCCCAGTTCAAACTATTACAGTATAATAGGAAGGGTGTCTGTATGTCACATACGCAACCACTATGTGTTACGAGCCGTAGGGGCTGATTTATAAACCATCAACTGCAGAAATAGTTTTCGCGGTAAATATTTTTTTTCTTCATGAAGGACTCATTGCTCCCTGTTCAAATTATTACAGTATAATAAGAAGGGTGTCAGTATGTTACATACGCAACCACTATGTGTTACGAGCCATAGGGGTTGTTTTATAAGCCACCAACTGTAGGAGTAGTTTTCGCGGTAAATAATTTTTTTTTTTCATGAAGGACTCATTGCTCCTAGTTCAAATTATTACAGTATAATAGGAAGGGTGTCAGTATGTTACATACGCAACCACTATGTGTTACGAGCCGTAGGGGTTGATTTATAAGCCATCAACTGTAGAATTAGTTTTCGCGGTAAATAATTTTTTTTTCATGAAGGACTCATTGCTCCCAGTTCAAATTATTACAGTATAATAGGAAGGGTGTCAGTATGTTACATACGCAACCACTATGTGTTACGAGCCGTAGGGGTTTATTTATAAGCCATCAACTGTAGAATTAGTTTTCGCGGTAAATAATTTTTTTTTCATGGACTCATTGCTCCCAGTTCAATTTATTACAGTATAATAGGAAGGGTGTCAGTATGTTACATACGCAACCACTATGTGTTACGAGCCGTAGGGGTTTATTTATAAGCCATCAACTGTAGGATTAGTTTTCGCGGTAAATTATTTTTTTTTCATGAAGGACTCATTGCTCCCCGTTCAAATTATTACAGTATAATAGGCAGGGTGTCAGTATGTTACATACGCAACCACTATGTGTTACGAGCCGTAGGGGTTGATTTATAAGCCATCAACTGCAGAAGTAGTTTTCCCGGTAAATAATTTTTTTCTTCATGAAGGACTCACTGCTCCCAGTTCAAATTATTACAGTATAATAGAAAGGGTGTCAGTATGTTACATACGCAACCACTATGTGTTACGAGCCGTAGGGGTTGATTTATAAGCCATCAACTGTAGAATTAGTTTTCGCAGTAAATAATTTTTTTTCATGAAGGACTCATTGCTCCCAGTTCAAATTATTACAGTATAATAGGAAGGGTGTCTGTATGTCACATACGCAACCACTATGTGTTACGAGCCGTAGGGGTTGATTTATAAGCCATCAACTGTAGAATTAGTTTTCGGGGTTAATAATTTTTTTTTCATGAAGGACACATTGCTCCCAGTTCAAATTATTACAGTATAATAAGAAGGGTGTCAGTATGTTACATACGCAACCACTATGTGTTACGAGCCGTAGGGGTTGATTTATAAGCCATCAACTGTAGAATTAGTTTTCGCGGTAAATAAATTTTTTTTCATGAAGGACTCATTGCTCCCAGTTCAAATTATTACAGTATAATAAGAAGGGTGTCAGTATGTTACATACGCAACCACTATGTGTTACGAGCCGTAGGGGTTGATTTATAAGCCATCAACTGTAGAATTAGTTTTCGCGGTAAATAATTTTTTTTTCATGAAGGACTCATTGCTCCCAGTTCAAATTATTACAGTATAATAGGAAGGGTGTCTGTATGTCACATACGCAACCACTATGTGTTACGAGCCGTAGGGGTTGATTTATAAGCCATCAACTGTAGAATTAGTTTTCGCGGTAAATAATTTTTTTTTCATGAAGGACTCATTGCTCCCAGTTCAAATTATTACAGTGCAATAAGAAGGGTGTCAGTATGTTACATACGCAACCACTATGTGTTACGAGCCGTAGGGGTTGATTTATAAGCCATCAACTGTAGGAGTAGTTTTCGCGGTAAATATTTTTTTTCTTCATGAAGGACTCATTGCTCCCAGTTCAAATTATTACAGTATAATAAGAAGGGTGTCTGTATGTCACATACGCAACCACTATGTGTTACGAGCCGTAGGGGTTTATTTATAAGCCATCAACTGTAGGATTAGTTTTCGCGGTAAATTATTTTTTTTTCATGAAGGACTCATTGCTCCCCGTTCAAATTATTACAGTATAATAGGCAGGGTGTCAGTATGTTACATACGCAACCACTATGTGTTACGAGCCGTAGGGGTTGATTTATAAGCCATCAACTGCAGAAGTAGTTTTCCCGGTAAATAATTTTTTTCTTCATGAAGGACTCATTGCTCCCAGTTCAAATTATTACAGTATAATAGAAAGGGTGTCAGTATGTTACATACGCAACCACTATGTGTTACGAGCCGTAGGGGTTGATTTATAAGCCATCAACTGTAGAATTAGTTTTCGCAGTAAATAATTTTTTTTCATGAAGGACTCATTGCTCCCAGTTCAAATTATTACAGTATAATAGGAAGGGTGTCTGTATGTCACATACGCAACCACTATGTGTTACGAGCCGTAGGGGTTGATTTATAAGCCATCAACTGTAGAATTAGTTTTCGCGGTAAATAAATTTTTTTTCATGAAGGACTCATTGCTCCCAGTTCAAATTATTACAGTATAATAAGAAGGGTGTCTGTATGTCACATACGCAACCACTATGTGTTACGAGCCGTAGGGGTTGATTTATAAGCCTTCAACTGTAGAAGTAGTTTTCGCGGTAAATAATTTTTTTTTTTCATGAAGGACTCATTCCTCCCAGTTCAAATTATTACAGTATAATAAGAAGGGTGTCAGTATGTTACATACGCAACCACTATGTGTTACGAGCCGTAGGGGTTGATTTATAAGCCATCAACTGTAGAATTAGTTTTCGCTGTAAATAATTTTTTTTCATGAAGGACTCATTGTTCCCAGTTCAAATTATTACAGTATAATAGGAAGGGTGTCTGTATGTCACATACGCAACCACTATGTGTTACGAGCCGTAGGGGTTGATTTATAAGCCATCAACTGTAGAATTAGTTTTCGCGGTAAATAATTTTTTTTTTCATGAAGGACTCATTGCTCCCAGTTCAAATTATTACAGTATAATAAGAAGGGTGTCAGTATGTTACATACGCAACCACTATGTGTTACGAGCCGTAGGGGTTGATTTATAAGCCATCAACTGTAGAATTAGTTTTCGCGGTAAATAATTTTTTTTTCATGAAGGACTCATTGCTCCCAGTTCAAATTATTACAGTATAATAAGAATTGTGTCAGTATATTACATACGCAACCACTATGTGTTACGAGACGTAGGGGTTGATTTATAAGCCACCAACTGTAGGAGTAGTTTTCGCGGTAAATAATTTTTTTTTTCATGAAGGACTCATTGCTCCCAGCTCAAATTATTACAGTATAATAAGAAGGGTGTCAGTATGTTACATACGCAACCACTATGTGTTACGAGCCGTAGGGGTTGATTTATAAGCCATCAACTGTAGAATTAGTTTTCGCTGTAAATAATTTTTTTTCATGAAGGACTCATTGTTCCCAGTTCAAATTATTACAGTATAATAGGAAGGGTGTCTGTATGTCACATACGCAACCACTATGTGTTACGAGCCGTAGGGGTTGATTTATAAGCCATCAACTGTAGAATTAGTTTTCGCGGTAAATAATTTTTTTTTCATGAAGGACTCATTGCTCCCAGTTCAAATTATTACAGTATAATAAGAAGGGTATCAGTATGTTACATACTCAACCACTATGTGTTACGAGCCGTAGGGGTTGATTTATAAGCCATCAACTGTAGAATTAGTTTTCGCGGTAAATAATTTTTTTTTTCATGAAGGACTCATTGCTCCCAGTTCAAATTATTAGAGTATAATAAGAAGGGTGTCAGTATATTACATACGCAACCACTATGTGTTACGAGACGTAGGGGTTGATTTATAAGCCACCAACTGTAGGAGTAGTTTTCGCGGTAAATAATTTTATTTTTCATGAAGGACTCATTGCTCCCAGCTCAAATTATTACAGTATAATAAGAAGGGTGTCAGTATGTTACATACGCAACCACTATGTGTTACGAGCCGTAGGGGTTGATTTATAAGCCATCAACTGTAGAATTAGTTTTCGCGGTAAATAATTTTTTTTCATGAAGGACTCATTGCTCCCAGTTCAAATTATTACAGTATAATAGGAAGGGTGTCTGTATGTCACATACGCAACCACTATGTGTTACGAGCCGTAGGGGTTGATTTATAAGCCATCAACTGTAGAATTAGTTTTCGCGGTTAATAAATTTTTTTTCATGAAGGACTCATTGCTCCCAGTTCAAATTATTACAGTATAATAAGAAGGGTGTCAGTATGTTACATACGCAACCACTATGTGTTACGAGCCGTAGGGGTTGATTTATAAGCCATCAACTGTAGAATTAGTTTTCGCGGTAAATAATTATTTTTTCATGAAGGACTCATTGCTCCCAGTTCAAATTATTACAGTATAATAAGAAGGGTGTCAGTATGTTACATACGCAACCACTATGTGTTACGAGCCGTAGGGGTTGATTTATAAGCCATCAACTGTAGAATTAGTTTTCGCGGTAAATAATTTTTTTTTCATGAAGGACTCATTGCTCCCAGTTCAAATTATTACAGTATAATAAGAAGGGTGTCAGTATATTACATACGCAACCACTATGTGTTACGAGACGTAGGGGTTGATTTATAAGCCACCAACTGTAGGAGTAGTTTTCGCGGTAAATAATTTTTTTTTTCATGAAGGACTCATTGCTTCCAGCTCAAATTATTACAGTATAATAAGAAGGGTGTCAGTATGTTGCATACGCAACCACTATGTGTTACGAGCCGTAGGGGTTGATTTATAAGCCATCAACTGTAGAATTAGTTTTCGCGGTAAATAATTTTTTTTCATGAAGGACTCATTGCTCCCAGTTCAAATTATTACAGTATAATAGGAAGGGTGTCTGTATGTCACATACGCAACCACTATGTGTTACGAGCCGTAGGGGTTGATTTATAAGCCATCAACTGTAGAATTAGTTTTCGCGGTTAATAAATTTTTTTTCATGAAGGACTCATTGCTCCCAGTTCAAATTATTACAGTATAATAAGAAGGGTGTCAGTATGTTACATACGCAACCACTATGTGTTACGAGCCGTAGGGGTTGATTTATAAGCCATCAACTGTAGAATTAGTTTTCGCGGTAAATAATTTTTTTTTCATGAAGGACTCATTGCTCCCAGTTCAAATTATTACAGTATAATAAGAAGGGTGTCAGTATATTACATACTCAACCACTATGTGTTACGAGCCGTAGGGGTTGATTTATAAGCCATCAACTGTAGAATTAGTTTTCGCGGTAAATAATTTTTTTTCATGAAGGACTCATTGTTCCCAGTTCAAATTATTACAGTATAATAGGAAGGGTGTCTGTATGTCACATACGCAACCACTATGTGTTACGAGCCGTAGGGGTTGATTTATAAGCCATCAACTGTAGAATTAGTTTTCGCGGTAAATAATTTTTTTTTTCATGAAGGACTCATTGCTCCCAGTTCAAATTATTACAGTATAATAAGAAGGGTGTCAGTATGTTACATACGCAACCACTATGTGTTACGAGCCGTAGGGGTTGATTTATAAGCCATCAACTGTAGAATTAGTTTTCGCGGTAAATAATTTTTTTTTCATGAAGGACTCATTGCTCCCAGTTCAAATTATTACAGTATAATAAGAAGGGTGTCAGTATATTACATACGCAACCACTATGTGTTACGAGACGTAGGGGTTGATTTATAAGCCACCAACTGTAGGAGTAGTTTTCGCGGTAAATAATTTTTTTTTTCATGAAGGACTCATTGCTTCCAGCTCAAATTATTACAGTATAATAAGAAGGGTGTCAGTATGTTGCATACGCAACCACTATGTGTTACGAGCCGTAGGGGTTGATTTATAAGCCATCAACTGTAGAATTAGTTTTCGCGGTAAATAATTTTTTTTCATGAAGGACTCATTGCTCCCAGTTCAAATTATTACAGTATAATAGGAAGGGTGTCTGTATGTCACATACGCAACCACTATGTGTTACGAGCCGTAGGGGTTGATTTATAAGCCATCAACTGTAGAATTAGTTTTCGCGGTTAATAAATTTTTTTTCATGAAGGACTCATTGCTCCCAGTTCAAATTATTACAGTATAATAAGAAGGGTGTCAGTATGTTACATACGCAACCACTATGTGTTACGAGCCGTAGGGGTTGATTTATAAGCCATCAACTGTAGAATTAGTTTTCGCGGTAAATAATTTTTTTTTCATGAAGGACTCATTGCTCCCAGTTCAAATTATTACAGTATAATAAGAAGGGTGTCAGTATATTACATACTCAACCACTATGTGTTACGAGCCGTAGGGGTTGATTTATAAGCCATCAACTGTAGAATTAGTTTTCGCGGTAAATAATTTTTTTTCATGAAGGACTCATTGTTCCCAGTTCAAATTATTACAGTATAATAGGAAGGGTGTCTGTATGTCACATACGCAACCACTATGTGTTACGAGCCGTAGGGGTTGATTTATAAGCCATCAACTGTAGAATTAGTTTTCGCGGTAAATAATTTTTTTTTTCATGAAGGACTCATTGCTCCCAGTTCAAATTATTACAGTATAATAAGAAGGGTGTCAGTATGTTACATACGCAACCACTATGTGTTACGAGCCGTAGGGGTTGATTTATAAGCCATCAACTGTAGAATTAGTTTTCGCGGTAAATATTTTTTTTTTCATGAAGGACTCATTGCTCCCAGTTCAAATTATTACAGTATAATAAGAATTGTGTCAGTATATTACATACGCAACCACTATGTGTTACGAGACGTAGGGGTTGATTTATAAGCCACCAACTGTAGGAGTAGTTTTCGCGGTAAATAATTTTTTTTTTCATGAAGGACTCATTGCTCCCAGCTCAAATTATTACAGTATAATAAGAAGGGTGTCAGTATGTTACATACGCAACCACTATGTGTTACGAGCCGTAGGGGTTGATTTATAAGCCATCAACTGTAGAATTAGTTTTCGCTGTAAATAATTTTTTTTCATGAAGGACTCATTGTTCCCAGTTCAAATTATTACAGTATAATAGGAAGGGTGTCTGTATGTCACATACGCAACCACTATGTGTTACGAGCCGTAGGGGTTGATTTATAAGCCATCAACTGTAGAATTAGTTTTCGCGGTAAATAATTTTTTTTTCATGAAGGACTCATTGCTCCCAGTTCAAATTATTACAGTATAATAAGAAGGGTATCAGTATGTTACATACTCAACCACTATGTGTTACGAGCCGTAGGGGTTGATTTATAAGCCATCAACTGTAGAATTAGTTTTCGCGGTAAATAATTTTTTTTTTCATGAAGGACTCATTGCTCCCAGTTCAAATTATTAGAGTATAATAAGAAGGGTGTCAGTATATTACATACGCAACCACTATGTGTTACGAGACGTAGGGGTTGATTTATAAGCCACCAACTGTAGGAGTAGTTTTCGCGGTAAATAATTTTTTTTTTCATGAAGGACTCATTGCTCCCAGCTCAAATTATTACAGTATAATAAGAAGGGTGTCAGTATGTTACATACGCAACCACTATGTGTTACGAGCCGTAGGGGTTGATTTATAAGCCATCAACTGTAGAATTAGTTTTCGCGGTAAATATTTTTTTTTCATGAAGGACTCATTGCTCCCAGTTCAAATTATTACAGTATAATAGGAAGGGTGTCTGTATGTCACATACGCAACCACTATGTGTTACGAGCCGTAGGGGTTGATTTATAAGCCATCAACTGTAGAATTAGTTTTCGCGGTTAATAATTTTTTTTTCATGAAGGACTCATTGCTCCCAGTTCAAATTATTACAGTATAATAAGAAGGGTGTCAGTATGTTACATACGCAACCACTATGTGTTACGAGCCGTAGGGGTTGATTTATAAGCCATCAACTGTAGAATTAGTTTTCGCGGTAAATAATTTTTTTTTCATGAAGGACTCATTGCTCCCAGTTCAAATTATTACAGTATAATAAGAAGGGTGTCAGTATGTTACATACGCAACCACTATGTGTTACGAGCCGTAGGGGTTGATTTATAAGCCATCAACTGTAGAATTAGTTTTCGCGGTAAATAATTTTTTTTTCATGAAGGACTCATTGCTCCCAGTTCAAATTATTACAGTATAATAAGAAGGGTGTCAGTATATTACATACGCAACCACTATGTGTTACGAGACGTAGGGGTTGATTTATAAGCCACCAACTGTAGGAGTAGTTTTCGCGGTAAATAATTTTTTTTTTCATGAAGGACTCATTGCTCCCAGCTCAAATTATTACAGTATAATAAGAAGGGTGTCAGTATGTTGCATACGCAACCACTATGTGTTACGAGCCGTAGGGGTTGATTTATAAGCCATCAACTGTAGAATTAGTTTTCGCGGTAAATAATTTTTTTTCATGAAGGACTCATTGCTCCCAGTTCAAATTATTACAGTATAATAGGAAGGGTGTCTGTATGTCACATACGCAACCACTATGTGTTACGAGCCGTAGGGGTTGATTTATAAGCCATCAACTGTAGAATTAGTTTTCGCGGTTAATAAATTTTTTTTCATGAAGGACTCATTGCTCCCAGTTCAAATTATTACAGTATAATAAGAAGGGTGTCAGTATGTTACATACGCAACCACTATGTGTTACGAGCCGTAGGGGTTGATTTATAAGCCATCAACTGTAGAATTAGTTTTCGCGGTAAATAATTTTTTTTTCATGAAGGACTCATTGCTCCCAGTTCAAATTATTACAGTATAATAAGAAGGGTGTCAGTATGTTACATACTCAACCACTATGTGTTACGAGCCGTAGGGGTTGATTTATAAGCCATCAACTGTAGAATTAGTTTTCGCGGTAAATAATTTTTTTTCATGAAGGACTCATTGCTCCCAGTTCAAATTATTACAGTATAATAAGAAGGGTGTCAGTATGTTACATACGCAACCACTATGTGTTACGAGCCGTAGGGGTTGATTTATAAGCCATCAACTGTAGAATTAGTTTTCGCGGTAAATAATTTTTTTTTCATGAAGGACTCATTGCTCCCAGTTCAAATTATTACAGTATAATAAGAAGGGTGTCAGTATGTTACATACTCAACCACTATGTGTTACGAGCCGTAGGGGTTGATTTATAAGCCATCAACTGTAGAATTAGTTTTCGCGGTAAATAATTTTTTTTCATGAAGGACTCATTGCTCCCAGTTCAAATTATTACAGTATAATAGGAAGGGTGTCTGTATGTCACATACGCAACCACTATGTGTTACGAGCCGTAGGGGCTGATTTATAAGGCATCAACTGCAGAAATAGTTTTCGCGGTAAATATTTTTTTTCTTCATGAAGGACTCATTGCTCCCAGTTCAAATTATTACAGTATAATAAGAAGGGTGTCAGTATGTTACATACGCAACCACTATGTGTTACGAGCCGTAGGGGTTGATTTATAAGCCATCAACTGTAGAATTAGTTTTCGCGGTAAATAATTTTTTTTTCATGAAGGACTCATTGCTCCTAGTTCAAATTATTACAGTATAATAAGAAGGGTGTCAGTATGTTACATACGCAACCACTATGTGTCACGAGCCGTAGGGGTTGATTTATAAGCCACCAACTGTAGGAGTAGTTTTCGCGGTAAATAATTTTTTTTTTCATGAAGGACTCATTGCTCCCAGTTCAAATTATTACAGTATAATAAGAAGGGTGTCAGTATGTTACATACGCAACCACTATGTGTTACGAGCCGTAGGGGTTGATTTATAAGCCATCAACTGTAGAATTAGTTTTCGCGGTAAATAATTTTTTTTTCATGAAGGACTCATTGCTCCCAGTTCAAATTATTACAGTATAATAAGAAGGGTGTCATTATGTTACATACGCAACCACTATGTGTTACGAGCCGTAGGGGTTGATTTATAAGCCCCCAACTGTAGAAGTAGTTTTCGCGGTAAATAATTTTTTTTTCATGAAGGACTCATTGCTCCCAGTTCAAATTATTACAGTATAATAAGAAGGGTGTCAGTATGTTACATACGCAACCACTATGCGTTACGAGCCGTAGGGGTTGATTTATAAGCCACCAACTGTAGGAGTAGTTTTCGCGGTAAATAATTTTTTTTTTTCATGAAGGACTCATTGCTCCCAGTTCAAACTATTACAGTATAATAAGAAGGGTGTTACGAGCCGTAGGGGTTGATTTATAAGCCATCAACTGTAGAAGTAGAAAGAGGACAAAAAATGCAATCCAAATTTATAAAAAAATAGTATAGGTTGTATTTAAATTCACAAAGTTGATGTCACTTCCGGTTATACCGGCTCTACAATTACAGTTTGTACACATTTCAATCACAAATATTGCACTGATTAAATCATGTCCTTTAAGCAATATGTGTATCTGTAATAATAAGCAAGAAAACAGGGTGTAACCACTTTTTCAAACACACTGTATATATATATACAGGATGGAAACGAACTTAATGTCATAAATTTAAGGGTGGGTAGTATGATATGTGTAGATTACGAAATAGAAAGAATTTTTAAAAAATTCGCATATTTAAGGGTAGATTTCATGAAACTAACATTTTTGGTACCACTGGACCACTGGCAACGCATTTGCATTATTTTATCTATTACACAATTATTTTCGTTAAAAATGCTATTTAATTTAATTATTAAGAATAATATCTTATACAACTAATTTTGAATGTATTTTTGAGAACCATATTTTTAATGAAATATGAATTAAAACAGCAGTAAGAAAGTTTCCTTAAGAAAAGTCGACACATGTCATACTACTCACCCTTAAATTTATGACATTAAGTTTGTTTCCATCCTGTATATATATATATATATATATATATATATATATATTGGCGTTCTCTTGTTTTTCGAAAAATTGTCATAACTCCCTTATTTTAAGGAATATTTAAAAAATACAAAAACTTTCAGCATTTGCTTTCGGTTCTCTAAAACACTTGTATTTACAATTATTTTCTATTTCATCAAATAACAAAATGGCGACCAATCAAAAATTTCAAAACAAGATATTATTAAAACCACCCCATCGATTTTCGAAAATAAAACATTTAGAAAATCCATAAACTTTCTACTACAATATTTGTCTGAAACATTTTTTTTCTATCTGGCCAAAAAAAGTTTTTATTCAAATTGAATTGCAAGATGAATTTTAACAAACTGCAACAATCATTTAAAACAAAGTAGGCTTGCTGCCATTAAACAAGAAACAAACAAGAAAAATAAAACAATAAACAATGAAACAACAAGGGTGGGACTAAATATGATTTTCAAAGTGGCCACCATTCGCAGCAACTCAAGCCCGGCAGCGTGCTTTGATGTTGGTGGAGACCTTCGCAAGGACTGCCTGCTTCTCTTTTATATCTTCTGCTGCAGTCACGATTCTAGCCACTAGTTCTAACTCTGTGTTCACCGGTGTCTCGTAAATAGAGGTCTTCATCTGACCCCAAAAAAAGAAATCTAGTGGAGTTAGGTCGGGGCTCCGGGCTGGCCACGCAACTGGACCTCTCCTCCCAATCCACTTATTCGGGTATTTTCTATTTAACAATGCGTTTTCATAATGAAGCATGTTTACGTATAAATTATGCAAAATACGAACATACAAACGGAAATACACGTGCGCTAAATTTGAAGTAACTTGTTTTTGAGTACTTGTCAAATCTAATCTCTTTTTTGTTTCATTGTTTTCAGAAGCTACTTCGTTTTAAATGTTTTTTTTAGTTTGTTAATACTTATGCAAGCCATGTAAGTGAATAAAAACTTTTTTTTTGGACAGATAGAAAAAAATGTTTCAGACAAATATTGTAACAGAAAGTGTAAGGATTTTAAAAATGTTTTATTTTCGAAAATCGATGGGGTGGTTTTCAAAATATCTTGTTTTGAAATTTTTGATTGGTCGCCATTTTGTTATTTGATGAAATAGAAAATAATTGTTAATACAAGTGTTTTAGAGAACCGAAAGCAAATGCTGAAAGTTTTTGTATTTTTTAAATATTCCAATAAAGGAGTTATGACGATTTTTCGAAAATCAAGAGAACGCCAATAACTATGAACTGGGGCTCCAAATCAAAAATTTGAACTAAGAAAAGTTGTTTGTTTTAATGAGTTCTATCTACCATTTTAGGGTGTAACGACTTTGTATTAACATCCTGTATATATATATATATATATATATATATATATATATATATATATATATATATATATATATATATAAAGTCCGTTTCCACGACTTGATCCCCATGTCATCATTCGTAACCATATGGTTCAAATCGCCAGGGAAGGGAGGGAATTGATGACGTCATGTTGTCGGGTGGAATCGGATGAAATCGCGTGATTTCCGAAGTATCCATACAAATCAAAACTGACAACTGACAGTATTATAATATAACCTATACTGTATTGATATTTATTAATTATTCATAAAACTTCGAAGTAAGGCATGTATTTTGCAATAATTATGATATAAGTAATCTAAATAAAATATACCTCTTTTATTGTCAAATAATTGGCAATTTTAGAAACGGCGTCTTTGTAATAGCAATATGCACAATATAATTTGAATAAAACTCAACAAAAATATTTTTTACGAAAATAGTGTTAATTTACAAGAGCGGAGACATTCGGCAACAAAAAAGAAATTATCATATCGCGTCACACTGCGGCTCGGTGCGCCCGACACCCTAGGTATACCCTTACACCGAACGGTACAAAATGGGATTACCTATTTTTTTTATTGTGGGGACTCATAATTAAGAACACAATAATAAGGAATATGATAATTAAATAACAATTATTATTAATCGTATATACATAACTAAGTTATTAAAACAAAATATACTGATATAAAATCATCAATTTTATAATACAATAAGTTACTAAGCGCGTTATTAACTAAGATGGCGAAGACACATCTTCTCCAGAAATTCGTCCCTCACGCCTGTGGAAATCCGTCCGCAAAATCCTGAGAGAAGTGGCCTAGATAAATTGTATTTTTCTAGAAAAGAGCATAATTTATACCTGCTGGTGTTGCTTTAGTCGGGTCTTCTTTCGTGCATTTTTCTTCTAGGTTGATACAATCTCTAATTATACATATTTACTTCACACATTCCTACTTGAGTTTGTGGTTTTTATAAAAGCGAATTAAATTTTTATCCAGGTTTATAATTATAATCCAAGGTTTTGTATATATACAAAATCCCGGATTTGAAATCTGAGATTAAATTATGTTTATAAAACCGGGCATTAGAGTTTTTTAATTGGTCCATTGGGGGATACCTATTGTTATATCTTCTGGCTTCAACGTTGTATTCCACTTTAAGCTTTTTGTTGCATTCTTAGATTCTGGTAGAGGATGAACAGAGAGGACGTAGGTAGATGGCTTGATCAACCACTCAAAATGGGCATACATTTTTGTCTCTAATTCATGAACGGCTCGGCCGATTTTAATTTTCTTTGCTTTAAAATATTGAGAATTTTACAACCTCTAAAATGATGTATCACACATGGGGTAGTGACATTTAAAATTTTGGGGCGGGGGTGGCTGGAGGGGAGGGTGAAAGTTTCCCAACTGATTGGAATAGGTTATTAAATGTCCCCCTCCAAAATAACATTGGCCTGTTTTAGTGATTTTTGATAATTTTATTAATTAAAGAGTTATTCAAGGTGGGAAGTTTTAAAATGATCACCCGGTATATATATATATATATATATATATATATATATATATATATATATATATATATATATATATATATATATACAGTAGAACCCCGGTTAACCGAAATAAAGGGGGCGCAGCCGTTTCGGATAACGATTTTTTCGGTTAACCAATTAACATCTAAAAATAGCCTACATATGTACTAAAATGGGTGTGTAGAGGAAATGAATTATTTTGAAACAATGTACATTACATAATATACATATGTAGTTACATAATATATATATATTTGGTAAAAATGCTTCAAATAAAAATGGAAGGTCTTAGATTACCTGTCAATTGTTAATATATTTTTATTAGGTATTATTTGGAATATCTGTTCAAGTGAACAATACAAAATTTACTTGTATTTGATGTCTGAGAAAAACGATTTTCCCGTGTTCGGACTTCAAGTATTCACGCGGTATATATATATATATATATATATATATATATATATATATATATATATATATATATATATATATATATATATATATATATATATATACAGGGTGTTCACGCGAGAATGAACCAGCAATTATCTCCGTTATTAAGCGAGATAGCGATTATCTTCAAATAAACAAATTTATATAGACAATATAGGCAATAAGATGTATCAAGAAGCGTTCTGTTACTTTCGGATCCGGAGTCTTTAATACCAACTTTGATGTGTCAAATGGAACATACTATATTTTTTATATTTTTGAAAAGTACATAAAATTTGCTTTACAATGGTAATGAATTAGTAGTACATTGTATTATTAAAAAATAAAATGGCGGACGTTTGAAATATGAACATATTGAATAAAAAAAAATCAGGTATGTGAGATTTTATTGTTTTTTTTTGTTCATAGATGATGATATTTTTGAGATAAATTCATTTATATGACGTAACCTAGGCAACAAATCCAATAAAATAAAATTCTACACTTTTTTGACTTAAGATATTTCAAACGTCCGCCATTTTACTTTTTAATAATACAACGTCCTACTTGTTTACTATCATTGTAAAGAAAATTTTATGCACTTTTCAAAAATGTAAAAAAATATAGTGTGTTCCATTAGAAATTTCAAAGTTGGCATCACATACTCCGGAACCGGAAGTAACATAACGCTTCTTGATAAGACATTTTATTGCCCATATTGTCTATAGTAAATTTGTTTTATTGATGAACGACTCTAATTCAAAGTTCGTTTTCATGATGAATGGTAATTAAAAACTTTGAGTTTTTTTATAAATGTTTTGATTATACTATGTGGCTTATCGATTTCGCTATTATAACAGCATCTTCGAAGCCTACAGCTGTAAGATAATATACATTCAATAATTATGTAAAGTCAAATATAAAGTTATGTAAGTATATAAAAAATATAATAAAGAAAATATAATTGTATTAAATTAGTGAGAAAGATGCTGGGGAGTGATATATTTGGTGTAAAATATGAAGAGGTTATATGGTTTGAAAATTTAAAATTTAAAATTTATATCACTCCCCAGCATCTTTCTCACTAATTTAATACAATTATATTTTCTTTATTATATTTTTTATATACTTACATAACTTTATATTTGACTTTACATAATTATTGAATGTATATTATCTTACAGCTGTAGGCTCCGAAGATGCTATTATAATAGCGAAATCGATAAGCCACATAGTATAATAAAAACATTTATAAAAAAACTCAAAGTTTTTAATTACCATTCATCATAAATTTGTTTATTTGAACATAATCGGTATCTTGTTTAATAACGGCGATAATTGCCGGTTCACTCTCGGGTGATCACCCTGTATATATATATATATATATATATATATATATATATATATATATATATATATATATATATATATATATATATGGTAAAAATGTCTGAGTGTCTGGTCGCGAATCTGAGGACCCGGGTTCGATCCCGACCGACGCCAAAAATTACATCGAATTTTAATGGCACAAAATTGACCCCTGTGGCGCACTCTCCACGCCAGCAATGAGTGCCCGTGAGATGACGCCTGGTAAGCGCCCGCGCGGTACAAATATTCCATCATTACCGATATCTGTGTACACAGCAGATTGGCACACCCAGCAATGGGTAATATGCCGTGATGAAATATTTATTTTATTTTTGGTAAAAATGCTTCAAATAAAAATCGAAGGTCTTAGATTACCTGTCAATTGTTAATATATTTTTATTAGGTATTATTTGGAATATCTGTTCAAGTGAACAATACAATAATTAACTATTAATCTTCAAATTTTTTTAAACCATTTGAATAACATCCATGAAAATATTAAGTTCACCGTAGAAGTTGAAGAAAATGGCATTATTCCCTTCCTGGATGTGTTACTAGAGAGAAAATAAGATGGTTCTTTACTACATTCAGTCTATAGGAAGCCTACGCACACTAATCAATATATTAATGCCAATTCACATCATCATCAGAAATACGGTATAATTAAATGCCTAATGAGAGGAGCTTCAGAAATTTGTCATTCCGAGAAATTGGAAGAAGAAATGAAAGAAATTAAAAATATTTTTATGAAGAATGATTTTTCTAAATCATCTATCGAAAAATGCCTGAAACCAAAAAGACCTATAAACAATGCTAATGAAAGAGACGTATTGTTTGCTTCACTTTCTTATGTCAAAAATGTCACGGACAAGATTGGTAGAATTCTTCGGAAGAACATGAAGATTTCGTTTTCTCCATATATTAAAATTCCACATATGTTGAGACAAGTTAAAGACGTCATCCCTCTTCAGTCATCAGGGATTTACCAGATTCCATGTGTCTGCGGGAAAGTTTACATTGGCCAGACTGGTAGAACCATTTCTACAAGATTTAATGAACACCAGCGTTCGATCTAAGATACAATAATACTGGCGAGACCTATACACCTAACCAACAGGTTAATTAGAGAAGCCATTGAGATTTACAAAACCAAGAGTATTAATCTCAATCATTGTGACGGTCTAGATCTTAGTCGTGCATGGCTTCCTATTTTAAATATGTTGTAATTGTCACCTTAGTTACCTGTTGCTAATGTTTTGTTATTTTTTTATTTGTATTTGTTGATTTGTTGTTTATGTTCATTCCTGAAGAAGGCAATAGTGTATATTGCCGAAACGTCGTTATTTAAATAAATATAACAGAATCTAAACTAAAAAAGGTTGTATTATTCTTATCAATCTTTTTTACCTAAAATAATTAAGGAAGCAGAAAATTAGGAAAGTCTGATTTTACATGTTTACACCTTGCATATATATTTTTTAAATTTAATAGATGCAGAATGTTTTCCTGTTAGTATTTTCCTAAAGGTCTTGTAACTTTTATCTTTTAATAAAAAATAAATATTTAAAAAAAAATTATTTTAGAATAAATTATTGTTTTCAGTTTTATCTTCCGTACTTTCGTAACACATTTTCCAGTATACTTAATTAGTTACGTTTATTACCAGCATATAAAGATTATACGCGAGTAAATTTTTGCATTAATGTTTTTATGTCATAAATTAATGTACAAAATTAACATATGTATTTTTATCCTTTTTGTTACTATAAAATACTTAAAAATAAAATGTTACTCTTGAACAAGTAAATAAGGCATTTGGTTCCTATTTTTTTCTTGTTTTAGTATAATTAGGAATTTAATGAAATTTAGTAGTATTAGTGCGCGTGCGCGCTTTCGTTCTGTCCAACTATTGGATGCACATGCCTACATGTGTGAAGGAGGGTAGGATAGCGTCGGCGTTACAAGCATTCATATTTCAGATTATTTAGAACGTCATTACTTATTTAGCTTTCGTTGCTGTAGGTTGCTTACAAGAAGTAATTTTTGTCTTTGGTTTTGTCAATATTTCTATATGAATTATTTTCGTTTGCTGTTCTTTTATTTAAGGATTTTGTTTCCTTGTATTATTTTTTGTATAATTGTGTAATTCATTTACACACTCCGTTTATTATTCTTTTCTTTTCGTTGTGAATTTATTTTCAGTCATTGTTTTCGTATTTTCATTTCATGCAATTTTGTTGTTCCTTTTTTGTTCTTTTTTGTTAGGCAATAGTTTTCAGTTTATTTACCGCATTTGTTGTTTACATGGTATGGAATTTATTCTGTAATATACTTCTTAAGTATTATAGTTTGTATTTTGTGTTCTTCATTTTTATATTGCGCATTTATTGTTTTTGTAGACCACAATTTATGCGCTGTTTTGCTGTTATTAATTTATATATCATTTCATGAAGTAGTGTAGTTTATATTTTTTGTTCTTCCTTTTATTTATTAACAAAAAGTTACGCATTAGTATTTTTACTGCATTTATTATTTTCGTATTTCGCAAATTCTGCTGTATTTTTATTTTATATATATCGTCTTAGTGTAGTTTTGGTTTTTTGTTCTTAATATTTTTTTTACTGAGTAACGTAATTAGTTGCGCATTAGTATATCTAGTGCGGGTAATAAATTTCGTCGTCCGCAATTTGTGTTGTAATTTTATTTCGTTTATCGTTTCTTTAAGTAGTGTACTTTTGATTTTTTGTTATTTATTTTTTATTCAGTAAAATAATTAGTTGCCCATTAGATTATTTACTGTATTTATTATTTTCATATATCGCCATTTATGCTATGTTATTATTTTATATATCGTTAGTTTACGTAGTATAATCTTCATTTTCTTATTAGTTGCGCATTAAATTTAGTTGTGCATTAGTGTTTTTTTTTGTTCTTATTCTGTAAAATATATAAAACATGGCTAAGCAAGATAATTTAACACTTT
Organism: Harpalus rufipes; assembly: GCA_951394225.1. Classification (NCBI taxonomy): domain Eukaryota; kingdom Metazoa; phylum Arthropoda; class Insecta; order Coleoptera; family Carabidae; genus Harpalus; species Harpalus rufipes. Next base: position 25,372,672 of record OX596280.1, read on the forward strand.
TAGCAAATTTTTTAAAAGATAAAATTCCCGAAAAATCTGTAGAATATATTCAGAATTTAGGGATTAATCACGAAATCATAATATCAGCTTCGCAATATATGTATAATAACACTAGGCGCAAAGAAAAAAACCGTTTACTCCAGTTCATGAGACGAAATGCTGCATACATTATTGGTATCATATGTGGAGAGGATATAACAAGATGTGAATCATTTCATAATAATTCAAATAAATTGTATGTTTTAGACCAGACTATTAAATATAAAAATATTCCTGTATGTGATTTATTATCATCTTCATACAAATCTTTTCTCTCTCTTTATGGATCTCTCTGTAGTGATTTAGGTATTAAAAATAATCAAAAGAACCGTTCGAATCTATATTATATGTGTAAGAGACATATATGTAACAGAGATACTACCTGTGATCAAACGCATATTTCCATTCCAGATCATTTAGAAGCCTCTCTTTCAATTACCACTTCCGTTGAAATGTCGCCATTAATCACGAATTCACTAATAAATTCAGAATCTTTTTTAATACACCAGTAAATTCAGTACCCTTATTTACCTCTACACCAATATGTACAACCGAGTCTGTTTCTACACCGATAATGGCAACACCGCACAAATTTGCAGCTGTAAAAAGAAACATATTTGCTACTCCTGTAAGTACTAAGAACATTTCAGAATTAGAAACTACTCCGTTAAATGACAAAAGTATTCCTGTTTTAGAAGCCACACCTATAAACACAGTTTTGTCTACATCGCCACTGAACATGACAACCGAAATTTACCAGCCTGATACAAGTTTATTAAATAAATCTAATGTATCAGATGATAGTATAATTATACCACACTCTATTAAAAAAATATATGAAACTAGCAACAAATTCAAGGGCGAAGTCTTACCAATTGGTTCGCAAAATATTACGGAATTAGCTAATGCACATTATTCTATGTGTACTTACAAAGAGGGGAGTTTTTCTTTAACCAAGGAAGAATGGGAAGACATATACAAGAATAACAGACTTATTTCGGGATTGTATAATCTAGTTCTAAAAGAGAAATTCAAAACTGTAAATAATACATGCATATTAAATATAAAAAATGTGAGATACGTTTCAAATGTTATAAAAATTTATGGTTACTGCAAAAATAAAGATTGTAAGAAATTTAAATTAACGCTTTTTATTAAATCAAAAAAAGTTATTGTAGCTCTTCCCAAAATTATAGCCACCACAACAAAATAACAAGATATGTGAAAGGAATAGAAAGAAATTTTTTACAGAAATCCCTATAATCGAAGAAACCATCTCTTGTCCGAGAATCTGTAATCTTAAAATCATCCCCAAATATCATCAAGAGAGGTAATCTCCAGAATATTAAATCAGATTGTGTTTTTCGGAAAATTAGATCTGAAGCTTTGAGTATTAATGATCGACATGATGACGATATATTTGATTTAATATTAATGCGACGTGATGCTAATGCTGGATATATTCAAAATGTGGCAGAACCTCTAAACGTACACATGTATAGTACAGAGCAATTAGAAATATTAAAACACGGAAACACGTCACCTGTTATTCACTTGGATGCAACAGGATCTGTAGTACGCCCTACAAAAGATTTGAAAAAACGAATTTATTATTATGCAGGCGTTATTCAATTAGAATGTAATGAAAGAGTTTGCCCAATATTAGAAATGATTAGCTCTAATCACGATGCTACAACAATAGGGGTATGGTTAGCAAAGTTTAAAGAATTTTGTATCAGGAGTAAATGCAAATGGCCATCTTTTAATTTAATCGTTACGGATTTTAGTTTTGCTATTATTAATGCCGTAACACTGTTCTGGAATCATTTTGCAAGTTTAAAATCTTATTTAGAATATTGTTTTAATTATAATACTGGGCGCTCTCAAAGGAACGCGTCGGTTGTGCCAATTGTGATCTGTTGTGCACATTTTATTAAAATTGTCTGTAACGATGTAAACAAATTGACCAAGGAGCCTACATTAAAAAGATTTTTAAAAGAAGTAATAGCTTCAGCTTTTGGTATAAACGATATACACATCCTTTTTAAGTGGTTTAAACTCTTGTGTAAAGTATTATTAAGTACCAGCAATTGTAAACATTTGCAGGCAGCATATAATGAACTTATTACCTTATGTACTCCTTTGGTTACCGTCACAGATGTAGGAAATGAAAATGAGCTTCTTTTAGATATTCATATTGAAGAAGATTCGGCCACTTACAAAGCCAGTTTATTTTATATTTCATGCCTGCAAATAAAGAAAGATTGTACTACAGGTATAAATTGCACCTGCTCAGAACTGGAACGAAATAATTATTTTTGTCCAGAAGTGTTAGAGTTAGTCTTAAGGAAATAGATTCCCTATTCCCCATTATGGACCTCCCTTATGACAAAACACACAAATTTAGACAGACTCAGCAATGCACCAGTAGAAAATTGGTTTGGGGTTTTAAAGAACCATATAATGTGCGGAGATAGGAAACTAAAAGCAAGTAGATTTATTCGAATGTCAAGAAGTCGAATTCTGTCACTTCATAAAGAAATAATGTTAAATATTCCCAAGAAACGGTGTGCAAGGAATAAAAAACTGATTCGTGATGACGTAATTTGTGCAGAAGAGAAATGGAAAAAAAGGGTACACGTTCCACACACATATTTTGATATGTTGTTTCTAAAAGATCTAAAATATAATATAGCAACTAATTCCTCAATGCCTCCGCAAACTTTACCGACACCAGAAACTGAAAATAGTAAAGCTATATCAGCTTCCATGAATGACAGTTTGATACCTGCTTCGTCCACTCTATTTACTGCTTCGGAAAATATTGAACAAAAGTCAAATGAAACTTACAATATATCTTTATTGGATTTATATGAAAACGGATTAGTTCGAGATGTATACCACTATGTTGAAATTCCCGGAAAACCTTATGTGGTGGGGATATATCAGTCTTTACCTCTGTTAGTAAAAGAAATTTTAATTTCAGATTATATCTCTTTAAATGGGAATAGGTGGTTAACAAATTTTGCAATTGATACCTGTATAAATTTATTTATAAAGTTATATAATAAAACTAACGTAACAGAAGTACCCGCTGAAAGTTCGACACATATAATAGTAAACAATATGCATCACTACCATATAAAAGATCCAGCAGGTATTACACTTATGCCTTTTTTAATTAATAATAACCACTGGTGTGTTGCTGTTATAAATTTCATAGATAACACATTTTCCTTTTTAAATCCTATGGGAACATCTGAAACTGAATGTAACAAATACTTTAATAACTTTTGTCAATATTTGCAGTCTTTGAGAAATTTTACATATTCAGGTAATTTAATAACAAAACAAATTGATCATCCCGTACAAACGGATACTTTCAACTGTGGTGTTTTTATCATTAATTTTATAGAGAATTACATGCAAAACAACACGCTTACTTCATTTAATCTAAAGACATACAGAATATATTTAATGTCATTGCTTTTGCAAAATTCAGATTCTATGATAAATGTATGTTTATATTGTGGCCGCGAAGATCCAAAAAGAGAAAAATGGGTGCAATGTAAATGTTGTGAAAGGTGGGTTCATTATTCATGTGCTCCATCCAAGAAAAGGTACAGTTTACCCGACGTTGAGTTTTATTGCTTCCTGTGTTTAAAATATAAGAAATGAACCCTCATTTGTTCTTAATTATTGATTCTGTTTGGCATGGCACATGTGATTTGTATTATTTAAATTTTAGTTTCTTCTTTATTTTTATTTATTTGTATTGTATCTAAAGGGAACATATTTTCCTTATATTTATGCAATTATGTAGTTAAAAGAGTATTCTGCCCAAATTCAGGTTAAATAATCGCATGTCATTATAGATTTAAATCAATGAAACGATAAATATTACAGTTACAAAAAGCGTTTAATCACTCGTCAACTACACAGGGTATCTTTATCTTTGTTAAAGAATTAAAAATACATTGAAATGAACAAGTCCACAAAGTTAAAGGGCTGATTAAAGTTAACGGACTGATTAAAATTAACGACACTTTGTACAACGGGGCATAAGAGATTTGTCTTTATCTTACAATGTTAAATTGAGAAAGAAAATTTTGTTTTCATTTATCATAATCTGAACTGTTTAATTATTTTTGGTCGTTACATCCATTTCAGTTCTAACATTAAACGAGAAAATTATTTAATTTCAATAAAATAATATTTCGATGAAAGAAAAAGAAGAAATTGATTTTTATTATTTAAAAAATATTAACCTTTCAAGTATTCAAATAATATATTCAAAAATTAATATTGCACGTTAGTTCTAAAAAATATCGTAAATAAATACATTATTAATGTACTTACGGCTCGTAACACATAGTGGTTGCGTATGTAACATACAGATACCCTTCCTATTATACTATAATAATTTGAAATGGCAGCAATTAGTCTTTCATGAAAAAAAAATATTTACCGCGAAAACTATTTCTGCAGTTAATGGCTTATAAATCAACCTCTACGGCTCGTAACACATAGTGGTTGCGTATGTAACATATAGATACCTTTCCTATTATACTATAATAATTTGAAATGGGAGCAATTAGTCTTTCATGCAAAAAAATATTTACCGCAAAAACTATTTCTGCAGTTGATGGCTTATAAATCAGCCCCTACGGCTCGTAACACATAGTGGTTGCGTATGTAACATACAGACACCCTTCCTATTATACTGTAATAATTTGAACTGGGAGCAATGAGTCCTTCATGAAAAAAAAATTATTTACCGCGAAAACTAATTCTACAGTTGATGGCTTATAAATCAACCCCTACGGCTCGTAACACATAGTGGTTGCGTATGTGACATACAGACACCCTTCCTATTATACTGTAATAATTTGAATTGGGAGCAATGAGTCCTTCATGAAAAAAAAAATTATTTTCCGCGTAAACTACTTCTGCAGTTGATGGCTTATAAATCAACCCCTACGGCTCGTAACACATAGTGGTTGCGTATGTAACATACTGACACCCTTCCTATTATACTGTAATAATTTGAACTGGGAGCAATGAGTCCTTCATGAAAAAAAAATTATTTACCGCGAAAACTAATTCCACAGTTGATGGCTTATAAATCAACCCCTACGGCTCGTAACACATAGTGGTTGCGTATGTAACATACTGACACCCTTCCTATTATACTGTAATAATTTGAACTTGGAGCAATGAGTCCTTCATGAAGAAAAAAATTATTTACCGCGAAAACTATTTCTGCAGTTGATGGCTTATAAATCAGCCCCTACGGCTCGTAACACATAGTGGTTGCGTATGTAACATACTGACACCCTTCCTATTATACTGTAATAATTTGAACTGGGAGCAATGAGTCCTTCATGAAAAAAAAATTATTTACCGCGAAAACTACTCCTACAGTTGATGGCTTATAAATCAACCCCTACGGCTCGTAATACATAGTGGTTGCGTATGTAACATACTGACACCCTTCCTATTATCCTGTAATAATTTGAACTGGGAGCAATGAGTCCTTCATGAAGAAAAAAAATATTTACCGCGAAAACTATTTCTGCAGTTGATGGCTTATAAATCAGCCCCTACGGCACGTAACATATAGTGGTTGCGTATGTGGAATACAGAAACCTTTCGTATTATACTGTAATAATTTGAACTGGGAGCAATGAGTCCTTCATGAAAAAAAAATTATTTACCGCGAAAACTAATTCTACAGTTGATGGCTTATAAATCAACCCCTACGGCTCGTAACACATAGTGGTTGCGTATGTGACATACAGACACCCTTCCTATTATACTGTAATAATTTGAATTGGGAGCAATGAGTCCTTCATGAAAAAAAAAATTATTTTCCGCGTAAACTACTTCTGCAGTTGATGGCTTATAAATCAACCCCTACGGCTCGTAACACATAGTGGTTGCGTATGTAACATACTGACACCCTTCCTATTATACTGTAATAATTTGAACTGGGAGCAATGAGTCCTTCATGAAAAAAAAATTATTTACCGCGAAAACTAATTCCACAGTTGATGGCTTATAAATCAACCCCTACGGCTCGTAACACATAGTGGTTGCGTATGTAACATACTGACACCCTTCCTATTATACTGTAATAATTTGAACTTGGAGCAATGAGTCCTTCATGAAGAAAAAAATTATTTACCGCGAAAACTATTTCTGCAGTTGATGGCTTATAAATCAGCCCCTACGGCTCGTAACACATAGTGGTTGCGTATGTAACATACTGACACCCTTCCTATTATACTGTAATAATTTGAACTGGGAGCAATGAGTCCTTCATGAAAAAAAAATTATTTACCGCGAAAACTACTCCTACAGTTGATGGCTTATAAATCAACCCCTACGGCTCGTAATACATAGTGGTTGCGTATGTAACATACTGACACCCTTCCTATTATCCTGTAATAATTTGAACTGGGAGCAATGAGTCCTTCATGAAGAAAAAAAATATTTACCGCGAAAACTATTTCTGCAGTTGATGGCTTATAAATCAGCCCCTACGGCACGTAACATATAGTGGTTGCGTATGTGGAATACAGAAACCTTTCGTATTATACTGTAATAATTTGAACTGGGAGCAATGAGTCCTTCATGAAAAAAAAATTATTTACCGCGAAAACTAATTCTACAGTTTATGGCTTATAAATCAACCCCTACGGCTCGTAACACATAGTGGTTGCGTATGTGACATACAGACACCCTTCCTATTATACAGTAATAATTTGAATTGGGAGCAATGAGTCCTTCATGAAAAAAAAAATTATTTTCCGCGTAAACTACTTCTGCAGTTGATGGCTTATAAATCAACCCCTACGGCTCGTAACACATAGTGGTTGCGTATGTAACATACTGACACCCTTCCTATTATACTGTAATAATTTGAAATGGGAGCAATGAGTCCTTCATGAAAAAAAAAATATTTACCGCGAAAACTATTTCTGCAGTTGATGGCTTATAAATCAACCCCTACGGCTCGTAACACATAGTGGTTGCGTATGTAACATACTGACACCCTTCCTATTATACTGTAATAATTTGAACTTGGAGCAATGAGTCCTTCATGAAGAAAAAAAATATTTACCGCGAAAACTACTCCTACAGTTGATGGCTTATAAATCAACCCCTACGGCTCGTAACACATAGTGGTTGCGTATGTAATATACTGACACCCTGCCTATTATACTGTAATAATTTGAACTGGGAGCAATGAGTCCTTCATGAAAAAAAAATATATTTTCCGCGAAAACTACTTCTGCAGTTGATGGCTTATAAATCAACCCCTACGGCTCGTAACACATAGTGGTTGCGTATGTAACATACTGACACCCTTCCTAATATACTGTAATAATTTGAACTGGGAGCAATGAGTCCTTCATGAAAAAAAAAATATTTACCGCGAAAACTATTTCTGCAGTTGATGGCTTATAAATCAACCCCTACGGCTCGTAACACATAGTGGTTGCGTATGTAACATACTGACACCCTTCCTATTATACTGTAATAATTTGAACAGGTAGCAATGAGTCCTTCATGAAAAAAAAAAATTATTTACCGCGAAAACTACTCCTACAGTTGGTTGCTTATAAATCAACCCCTACGGCTCGTAATACATAGTGGTTGCGTATGTAACATACTGACACCCTTCCTATTATACTGTAATAATTTGAACTTGGAGCAATGAGTCCTTCATGAAGAAAAACAATATTTACCGCGAAAACAATTTCTGCAGTTGATGGCTTATAAATCAGCCCCTACGGCTCGTAACACATAGTGGTTGCGTATGTAACATACTGACACCCTTCCTATTATACTGTAATAATTTGAACTGGGAGCAATGAGTCCTTCATGAAAAAAAAATTATTTACCGCGAAAACTACTCCTACAGTTGATGGCTTATAAATCAACCCCTACGGCTCGTAACACATAGTGGTTGCGTATGTAATATACCGACACCCTGCCTATTATACTGTAATAATTTGAACTGGGAGCAATGAGTCCTTCATGAAGAAAAAAAATATTTACCGCGAAAACTATTTCTGCAGTTGATGGCTTATAAATCAGCCCCTACGGCTCGTAACACATAGTGGTTGCGTATGTAACATACAGATACCCTTCCTATTATACTGTAATAATTTGAACTAGGAGCAATGAGTCCTTCATGAAAAAAAAATTATTTACCGCGAAAACTTTTTCTGTAGTTGATAGCTTATAAATCAACCCCTACGGCTCGTAACGCATAGTGGTTGCGTATGTGACATACAGACACCCTTCCTATTATACTGTAATAATTTGAAACGGGAGCAATGAGTCCTTCATGAAAAAAAAATTATTTACCGCGAAAACTATTTCTGCAGTTGATGGCTTATAAATCAGCCCCTACGGATCGTAACACATAGTGGTTGCGTATGTGACATACAGACACCCTTCCTATTATACTGTAATAATTTGAACCGGGAGCAATGAGTCCTTCATGAAAAAAAAAATTATTTACCGCGAAAACTACTTCTGCAGTTGATGGCTTATAAATCAACCCCTACGGCTCGTAACACATAGTGGTTGCGTATGTAACATACTGACACCCTTCCTATTATACTGTAATAATTTGAACTGGGAGCAATGAGTCCTTCATGAAAAAAAAATTATTTACCGCGAAAACTAATTCTACAGTTGATGGCTTATAAATCAACCCCTACGGCTCGTAACACATAGTGGTTGCGTATGTAACATACTGACACCCTTCCTATTATACTGTAATAATTTGAACTGGGAGCAATGAGTCCTTCATGAAAAAAAAATATTTTCCGCGAAAACTACTTCTGCAGTTGATGGCTTATAAATCAACCCCTACGGCTCGTAACACATAGTGGTTGCGTATGTAACATACTGACACCCTTCCTATTATACTGTAATAATTTGAACTGGGAGCAATGAGTCCTTCATGAAAACAAAATTATTTACCGCGAAAACTAATTCTACAGTTGATGGCTTATAAATCAACCCCTACGGCTCGTAACACATAGTGGTTGCGTATGTAACATACTGACACCCTTCCTATTATCCTGTAATAATTTGAACTGGGAGCAATGAGTCCTTCATGAAGAAAAAAATATTTACCGCGAAAACTATTTCTGCGGTTGATGGCTTATAAATCAGCCCCTACGGCACGTAACACATAGTGGTTGCGTATGTGGAATACAGAAACCTTTCCTATTATACTGTAATAATTTGAACTGGGAGCAATGAGTCCTTCATGAAAAAAAAATTATTTACCGCGAAAACTAATTCTACAGTTGATGGCTTATAAATCAACCCCCACGGCTCGTAACACATAGTGGTTGCGTATGTGACATACAGGCACCCTTCCTATTATACTGTAATAATTTGAATTGGGAGCAATGAGTCCTTCATGAAAAAAAAAATTATTTTCCGCGTAAACTACTTCTGCAGTTGATGGCTTATAAATCAACCCCTACGGCTCGTAACACATAGTGGTTGCGTATGTAACATACTGACACCCTTCTTATTATACTGTAATAATTTGAACTGGGAGCAATGAGTCCTTCATGAAAAAAAAAATATTTACCGCGAAAACTATTTCTGCAGTTGATGGCTTATAAATCAACCCCTACGGCTCGTAACACATAGTGGTTGCGTATGTAACATACTGACACCCTTCCTATTATACTGTAATAATTTGAACTGGTAGCAATGAGTCCTTCATGAAAAAAAAAAATTATTTACCGCGAAAACTACTCCTACAGTTGGTGGCTTATAAATCAACCCCTACGGCTCGTAATACATAGTGGTTGCGTATGTAACATACTGACACCCTTCCTATTATACTGTAATAATTTGAACTTGGAGCAATGAGTCCTTCATGAAGAAAAAAAATATTTACCGCGAAAACAATTTCTGCAGTTGATGGCTTATAAATCAGCCCCTACGGCTCGTAACACATAGTGGTTGCGTATGTAACATACTGACACCCTTCCTATTATACTGTAATAATTTGAACTGGGAGCAATGAGTCCTTCATGAAAAAAAAATTATTTACCGCGAAAACTACTCCTACAGTTGATGGCTTATAAATCAACCCCTACGGCTCGTAACACATAGTGGTTGCGTATGTAATATACTGACACCCTGCCTATTATACTGTAATAATTTGAACTGGGAGCAATGAGTCCTTCATGAAGAAAAAAAATATTTACCGCGAAAACTATTTCTGCAGTTGATGGCTTATAAATCAGCCCCTACGGCTCGTAACACATAGTGGTTGCGTATGTAACATACAGATACCCTTCCTATTATACTGTAATAATTTGAACTAGGAGCAATGAGTCCTTCATGAAAAAAAAATTATTTACCGCGAAAACTTTTTCTGTAGTTGATAGCTTATAAATCAACCCCTACGGCTCGTAACGCATAGTGGTTGCGTATGTGACATACAGACACCCTTCCTATTATACTGTAATAATTTGAAACGGGAGCAATGAGTCCTTCATGAAAAAAAAAATTATTTTCCGCGTAAACTACTTCTGCAGTTGATGGCTTATAAATCAACCCCTACGGCTCGTAACACATAGTGGTTGCGTATGTAACATACTGACACCCTTCTTATTATACTGTAATAATTTGAACTGGGAGCAATGAGTCCTTCATGAAAAAAAAAAATATTTACCGCGAAAACTATTTCTGCATTTGACGGCTTATAAATCAACCCCTACGGCTCGTAACACATAGTGGTTGCGTATGTAATATACTGACACCCTGCCTATTATACTGTAATAATTTGAACTGGGAGCAATGAGTCCTTCATGAAAAAAAAATTATTTACCGCGAAAACTAGTCCTACAGTTGGTGGCTTATAAATCAACCCCTACGGCTCGTAACACATAGTGGTTGCGTATGTAACATACTGACACCCTTCCTATTATACTGTAATAATTTGAACTGGGAGCAATGAGTCCTTTATGAAGAAAAAAATTATTTACCGCGAAAACTATTTCTGCAGTTGATGGCTTATAAATCAGCCCCTACGGCTCGTAACACATAGTGGTTGCGTATGTAACATACAGACACCCTGCCTATTATAATGTAATAATTTGAACTGGGAGCAATGAGTCCTTCATGAAAAAAAAAATATATTTATCGCGAAAACTACTTCTGCAGTTGATGACTTGTAAATCAACACCTATGGCTTGTAACGTTTTGAGATTTTCCTTGTGAATGCAGATGACACCAATGCTACTAAATTTTAAAGATATAAACTTGGATGTGCACTCATATACAAGGATTATTATTTAATTGCTAATGTTATCAATACTACTTTCCGTTCGAGGGTATTGGAATTGCGCACGAGTTAGTGTAACGGTGCGCATTAGTTTACACGTTGCTGCACTTTTTTGACCGTTGCCGTTGCTGTTTTCACACAGGTAATTTTTGTTTATAACATCTATTTACGTTTTGGGTTTTTAACATATTTATTTTGAAGTTAATAGAGGATATACGAAATGAAGAGAATAACGAATAACACATGATCATACTGTTTGACAGAAAGTAATGTCACACTTTCACAGTCAAAATAAAAATATAACCTCAATCTACATAGGTTTGGAATCCGATCTTATTTAATAATTAAGTTTAAATTACTAAATTAGCAACGAGAACAGTTAAGTATGGAGAATTGTATTATATTAAAATACTATAATACATCATGGATATGGGGAAGTTCTATTTTGCGGACCACAAAAAAAAGCGGACTGGTCATAATTATTGGTTCTATACTATTAAATCACAACATACTAGTTACTTTTGAATAACTGTTGTATACAAAACAGGAAGATGATCGAGATCACCTCCGCAGAGATTACTTTACTCCTGGTGTGTTTTGCGGACTAGCCATTTCTAATAAAACAAGAGCGATCAAACTTGGAATTTGCATGGCTTTTGTGATTCCTTGTAATATACAATTTAATTCACTCAAAATCATCTTCAGAAGGTTACTTTTTTACTCTTGGTGAATTTTGCGGAAGCCTATTTCCTTTGCATGTCTTTTGAGTTCTGAGTATGTTTGTTGTGCCTCTTCCACCCTGCGGCTCATGATGTTGATGTCATCTGCATATGCGACTAGTTGTATTGCTTTAACTGTTAGCAGGTTTGATCTGCCAATGTTCATTTGCCTTATTACATATTCGAGCATTAGATTGAAGAGTGTTGGGGCCAGCCCATCTCCTTGCTTCAGTCCACGCAAAATTTTAAATTCCTCTGTAAGTGTGTTTTGTACGCTCACCACCGCTACCGTGTCCTCCATGGTTGCCGCTTTTTTAAAATTTTGGTAAAGGACTGCATCGCGCCAGAAAACGAACGGATCCGCTTCTCATCTAATATTAGGGGCTTTCATATATCTCTCGCCTTATTTGTGGAAATCAGGGGTCAGGTACTGAATGGTTGGTTGGTCGAACGCGCATATTCGAAATGTATTGGTGGATCGGCAAAGAAATATCGTCAATTCCGATTTATCGACTAGAAAACAATATCGCCAATATATCGTTTACATTTCTTTGGGTTCACAATGGCCAATAAAAATGTAGGTTGGATAGTTAGGGTTCCGCTAAACGCAGACGGTTTCTTAAGAGTTCCATAATCGTAAAAAATTGTGAACCGCTGTTTTAGAGAATAATATTTCAAATAACAGTTACAGAAAAAATAATTGTACGCATCTTTTACTTGAAGTATTTTCCACCAAACTGATCCATGAACGATTGACAGAGATAAAACACTGCGAGTCAATTGCTCGCTAATCATCCTTAATCAACCTTTTTTAGTTTAAATTCTGTTATATTTATTTAAATAACGACGTTGTTGTTCATGTTCATTCCTGAAGAAGGCAATAGTTTATACTGCCGAAACATCGTTATATAAATAAATATAACAGAATTTAAACTAGAAAAGGTTATATCATTCTTATTAAAATGAGTTCTGAAAGATTTTCCGTGCTGTGATAAACTTTATTGAAGACTATGTTTGCCGCCGATGTAATGATTTTAAAAATAATTCAGAAATATTTCAGTTTTTTCAAGTTAATGTGTTGAAGTTACTCGTAGTCGTACTATTTAAAAACGAAAATTTGATTCAAATTTATGCATTATTGAATAATTTCACTCAGATTACAATATTAATTTTTGGTACCTATTATACTTCATTTCATGTAAGAAAATAGTATATGTCGCTTGAGAACCGACCGTTTTTACTGTCAATAATAAAAAAAAATATCTGTAAAAATGTACAAGAGCTGAATATTAAAAATTATAACATAACATGGTTAAACATCATTTAATTATGTACATTTTATTTGATAATTGACAATTAACAAGTGATTTTTTTTCATTTTTGTTTGCATTCTGACTAATCAAAGGGCAGAATTTATATCCCTATCTAAACCAATGCTATTTTTTTTACGTGAAATGAAGTATACGTACACATACAAACATACGAGCTTAAAGATGAAACATCGAAGATATCCAACGCGAATTACTGATCTTCCATCTCGAAAACTTTTTACAAAGTGGAACATCGTATTTAAAATCTTCAAACTATTATTTTAAATTTGTAGGTACTAGTACATATACATACATATTATGCGAAAGAAATGTAAGTATAATTTGAGTGTCTTTACATTTATAATCCAATAATAGGGTTTCCAATAAGAATTAATATTTGGCCCGCCATATATGTATTTTAAAATTTCGTATGCGGTCCGCTTCTCAAAAAGGATGGTGACCCTGCTCAGAGTGTTTTTTTTTTTTTGTCTGTGCCCCTGCTCTGAATATCTATGTATAAACTAATCCATAAAGTTTTACGGGACAGATATTTGAAAAAAAATGTTTTCACGCTTATGTCACGGTTTCGCATGTTCACCCGATATATATTGTTATATTGATAACTGTCATTTTCCCTCTTTATATTACTTGCTTCAATAATAACTACATTATAGCACTTATATATAAAACAAGGTTAGCGAACCTAGCATTTGCACATTTACTATACGTTGTTCCATCTTACGCATTCAGCATTGCAAAGAATAAGGCTTAGTTTTGACTTCTCTGATTGGCTGAGAGACAAGTTTACCAATGTAATTTCAGCTACTTAAAACTGGCGCTGATGCGAACGCCATCTGTTGAATGCGTTAAATGGAACAGAGCATAACTTGTCAAAATAGCAAACAATGCTCAGAGAAAAAAGAAATAACATGTACTCCATTCTGTCAGGGAAATTCAAATAAATAAAATTTTGCATGAATTTATTAAATCACATTAATATTTACAATAACATTGATATTAATAGATATTGGGGTGTATTCTGTATTACTTACTATACCCCATTCACCGAGACGAGAGAATGTAGAACTAATTCTTAAACAGAAACAAGTCATTTTATTGGTTTGGCTCCAAAATTATCCTTTTTTGATCAATAGAATTTGTCTCTGTTCAAGAATTGGTTCCACATTCTCTCGTCTCAGCGAATGGACTATATGCTAATATTAATTTTAACAGCCTATTAAAATTTATAAGCAAAAGAACGTAATTTATTACCTATCATTTTAATTTTATATTATGTGTCTTCTAGTGTTATTGGTAAAAAAATAGGATGTTAAAATTAACATGATATGATACAGAATATAATTTTACTCACTTCATCAAATTCAACTTTGCCAATTTTATTACACTTATGTTGCAACATTCTTCGGTTTATCGAAGGTCACACAAAAAATACTTTGAGATGGATTATCAACAAAAGCAAAAGTGGATTTCTTCTGTATTCTAAAAACTCTCCCTGGGATACTCTTTGCAACATTTATTTAATTTAATACGGATTCCATCAATATAACCTTCCGTAACAGTGGACGATTTCTATCCCATTCACCGTAGCGTTTGATGGTCTTAATATTATCACCCGCATTTTCCAATAAAATTGCCAAAGAACGTTTTATACTGTGACCAGTGTAGGACTCTACATCCGGTAATTAAAAAAAGAAGCAAACTTCGTCGGTATTCTCGACAATGTGAATTCCAATCTCCCGTGGTGAATATTACGGATAGAGCATAAAAACATGTACTTCCTGCAGATATTAACAACTTTACAGAGAATCCTTCTTCCATAATAATAATGAAACTGCGAGAAACATTTATCTCCGCATCTGGTATAGAAACATACAGATATGATCTATATAAAATCCTCAGTGATCAATGTTTAGTTCGTCAACTCCACTTCCATTATTAGTGTAACCTATAAAGATTCAAAATAAGTACCAAATCACACAATAATAGAGAACTTTCATCAACTATTCTTCATTGATGCCTCCTTCATAAAATGCTCTATATGTTCTTTTTGAAGAACTTTTGCCTTTTTTCAGTTTGTGGGTTCTGGATTCATTCTAAAGATAAATAATTAGCTTACCATACTTTGAAATATCTATGTTTGCTGCTACTCCTACTTTTTACATTTACATTAAATAACAAATATAGAAATAACACTTTATTTATAGTCGTATTATTGTTTTAAATACATAGTTGTGTTGAGTTAATATAGGTATGCATATGTTTTAGCTGTTAAATCCAGTATTCATATTCTGTTTAGACTTTCGGATTATTACTAAAGGTATAAAACTAACATTTGGTATGATAAAGAAGATAAAGAATTCCCATACTTAGATTTTCAAGAGGAAACTGGCAGAACACACGTTCTTCTGTACTTTTGAAATAGATGAAGATATCCAATAAGATTCCACTGTACACATCTATATTCCAATGTTTCGTGCAATTTCCAACATTTTTTTTTGTGTATAATGACATTTAAACAATTATATCCAACAAAGAAGACTGACCTGAAACATTTAATCATTTTCGTAATATTTATCTTTTAATCAAACCAGATTATTTTGTTTTGAATATAACATAAGGTTATAAACGTAATTTATCTTAATAACTGCTTTTAGTGTGTACATATAGTACTGTAAAATCATATTAAATGTTAATATGTTATAAATTTAACATCTGTTTTCAACAATACCACCCATTCTACTGTAGTAGTTAATTTTACTTTTCCTATGTTATGAATTTATTCCTGTTTATCAATTCTAAAATGAAACATTTATAACTACTTACTTACCTTAACATTAATGTAATATAATTGAATTGTTATATTGATCCAAAAATAAAATATAACAAATATTCTGTACCAAAGCATTTTCATTCAAAATACATCTTCCAGCTTCCAATATGTATAACATATTTTATATAATGAAGAAAATATTATATGTAACATGAATGTATTTAAATTTATTAGTCTTATTTGTGTTACGGTTTTTCAAGATTGTTTGAAATGTTATAAATAATTTAAATACCACGTAAAACAAAAGTTACTAACAATATTAGAATTGAGCAATGGTGAACGGACATTGTTCTTTAAAGCGCACCAACTTCAGCGTGGTAGAGATTTGCACAGGTTGATATATGCATTATACTTATACAGGATAAAAATTTTCGAGATTTGAATAAGAAGAGGTAATATTTTTCGAGCTTTGCAGTGTTGAAAATTGCATAAGTTGTGACATGAATAAGTCAATGTAAAATCATTCGAATTTTGACTATTCGTAAGATGTATAAAACGTGATTTGACCAAGTCAATATAAATATATTCGAATGTTGTCTGTGCTCCCCCTACTTATACTAATTTTCAAATTTTTAAATTAATTAATATAGATAATATGCCAACATATGTGAAAAATGACACCAATTTTTAGAGTTTTAAGTGATGCTCAACTCTCAACTTTATTGGTGTTCAATACTAATGTGTATAAATTCTTAAATACACACAACACACACACCCGTATACACATAGACATTATTGCGAAATTGATGGTATCTAATCCCATAGACCTTAAAATGTACTTATTTATGAAAATTTCGATATATGATTTTTTCACGATCTCTATACCTCCCTTATCTATGGTAGGCGGGCGGTACATATCAGCGAGAGATATTAGTAGCCACAAAAATGTATTACATTACTTTATATTTTCTGTTTGGTACATCATTTAAAGAGGTACAAAATAAGATAAATTGCGAGGCAAGTTGTCACCCATTGTGCCACCAATATAATAAAACGATAAATATAGAACGAAGTTCGTAATAAGCGAGTTGTTCTACCACTGATGATGATATATTTATAAATGCATTTTTTTAAAATAATTATTAGCTTTATTCGTCAAAATAATCTTACTAAATAAATTTTCATAACAACTAAACAATAAAAATATCGCAAAATTGACTTCATGAAAATTAATATTTGATTACTTCAAAAAAATAAAATAAATACGTCCCAGTACTCTTTGCCTCTCTAATATATTTAAACTACCTCCCGCTGGGAAGGGCACAGGTAGCCATGTGCACATAACTTGAGACAACCTATGCGTAATTGCTAAGGTATGCATAAACTATGTATATATATCGTTAACATTTGATATTTTTTTGTTTCAATTCCATGGCTATAGTTATTTTTGGGGTGATTTTCGACATTTTCATACATAATTTTTGACATTACAAGGCATACAAAATTAGCTTTGCTTAATGATTCAGATGAAGACTTTTATGCCCTACAACTTTTATTTGAAGCTTTTTTTACCTAAAATAATTAGGGAAGCAGGAAATTACGAAAATCTGATTTTACATGTTAAAGTCCTATGTTCCGGGGTCGAGGTCACCCCGTGTATATATATATATATATATATATATATATATATATATATATATATATATATATATATATATATCCTGACGTAGATCTGGCGTCCATCATGGTCAAATTTATATTTAATCTGGCGTCCACCTTCGAAGTGGCGTCCGGTATATGGACGTCATTTTGTAATTCCATTTAAAATCGTTTTTCAGCATCAGGGGGGGCCCTAGATGTAAAAGGCGAAGTTTGAGATGGACGCCAAATTAACTGCAATGTGAAGGAAAATGTATATTTTTAGTTCCGACATCTGCTGCGGGCGCCACTTTCGTTTTTCCGTGTATATTTTTGTCATATACGTATTTCTAATACGTATATGATTTTTGTATACTTTTGGCTTTCATATTACCTTATACGTGACGTCCACCGATTTGACAACATCGCAGTACTAAAGAAACAGAATTTAGACTTATTCTTGCGTTGACGGTGTTAGAAGCGACATAAATTTTGTTTTGTTATGTATTAATTGCTTTTATTTATAAACTATGTCAACAAGAGCACAAGTAATATTGGCGTTTAAGAATACAGAAACTCAGTTATTATTTATTTCCGCTAATTTTTCTCTAGGTTATGAATTATTTTATTTAAAATGTAAGAAGCATAAGAATGTATTGTAAACCACAATATATTAAAAAAAATCCTAGTTTTCTTAATGTAAACTCTGCTTGCTTTGAAATTACTTTGACTATAATTTGTACTTTTTAAAATTCGGGACAGTGTTTGCAAATTGTAAAATGTAAAATCTTTTTGACTTTTTCAAAATTTCTAAAAAATTACTACATGAAATGCAGAAATTTTGTTAGCCGATTTATTTAGAATTTGTTGTAATAATAAAAAAAATATTTTGAAAAAATTCCCGCCTGACATATTTTGTTAACCTTTGTAACAAAAAGTACAATTTCCTGCAGTTATACAAATTTTAGTTTATGCAAATGTTATCTTAAATATAAAAAAGGTAACATTATGATTTTTGTAATTTTGAAATTGCATGTTTAGTTTTCACGTCGCCTGTGATTATAACTTGTCATATTCTAGAAAAGATGTGCAAGAAAAAAAAAATTTTGAATTTCGTCAATACGAAACTGTGGGTTATAAAAGAAGATATCGCGGAAATAAATTGACTCGTCTTAAATAAGTATTTGTAAATTCTATGGAGAAAGTTGCAGGTAATAAAAGAAAATATATTGCATTATGAATATATATTTATCGGGCGGCCCGGGTTCGATCCCACCTGACTCAATAAAAGCTTTTCAAATTATTCCCAATTTTCAAAATACACAAAAGTGACCTGTGTGGTGATCTGTTCACATCATCATTCCCGATATCTGCATTTAAAACGTAGATTGACATACATAATTAATAGCCGTGATTTTTTTTTCATTTTTCATATTTATACCGGGTGTCCTTTTTTCGAGGCGCACCATTAGGATCTCGAGAACGGTAAAAAATACGAAGTTGGTTAAATTAGAGCAAATTTGCCTATCTAGTTACCTGTGCATTTTAATGTGAATTTTGCCAATTTCGTTTTTAGCTTTTTTTGTGCGAATTCATACAAGTTTCGAATTTGCACGTTCTTCAGGCACTTTTTTATGAAGAATTCACAGCTATCTTCTGAATTTTTGAACCCGTGCTGTTATCGAGAAATTCATACAAATGTCAATTTTATTATGGGGCTGAAAGATTTATTCATTCTTATCAAGTGTTCGTTGGAAACAAATGAAGAATATTTTATTTCACGCAAAAGTTTGCAAGTTACGGATACAATCGCAAATAGTTTGCAAATGCCAAAATTAATGAGCTGGACATAAATATTGTTGACACTATCGCATAAAGTAAGAAAAAGGGATATCTTTCATGCAATTAAGGAAACGAATACAGCTTTGTTTAAAAGTTGAAAGTAATACATTTTAGCATTTGTTATAATATTGTAAATTCTGTTCTTAAATAATTTCATTTGTTTCCAAAGAACACTTGATAAAACTTCGAGCCCCATAAGAAAATTATTTTTTTATGAAATTCTCAAAAAAATATGGGATATAAAAATTTTGAAGATGGCTATGAATTCCTCATAAAATGTGCCCGTAGAACGTCGTACGAGTTTGCAGAAAAATTTATAAGCCAAAAATGAAATTGGCAAAATTTACATTTTTGCTTCTATCTAGTTACCTGTGCATTTTAATGGAAAAACAAAAGCACATCCGAGATGATCCTCCAATTACACAACTTTGCCCCAATTTAACCAACTTCGTATCTCTTATCGTTCTCGAGATCCCAATGGTGCGCCTAGAAAAACGGACACCCTGTATGTTTTAACTGATGAAGGCCGCTAAATTTCATATTAATGGTTTTAGAATAATATATATTGCGAAGATACATATGTACTAACATCAACTTCACTTGTGGGATAAGAAGTTTAAAAATTAAGCTTGTTAATTTGTCGTTTTACATTAAAATAGAGTGTCAGACTGAGAATCGGACCACCCGGATTCGATCCCAGCTGACTCCAAACTTTGAAAATTATTTCCAATTTTCAAATAGCACAAAAGTGATCCCTATGATGCTCTCTCCATACCAGCTATGAGAGGCCGTAGAGGTGACGCCTAGGAACCACCCTTTACTGTATAAATATGCCATTGCAAATTGGCACACCCAGAAATGGGTAATAAGTCGTGATGATATATATTTTTTTATATGTATTGTAATTTAATATGACTCCAAAATTTATCACTTCTAAAGCGAATATCAGCTTACATGTTAATTAATCTTAGGGCCAGTATTATAAAAGTCCTGTTAAATTTACTTCCATAGTAAATTTAATAAAATGAACAAATTTGAATCAATTTCCATATTTTTATGACAAATAATTACTGTCAAAAATTCGCAATGCATTTGTTCATTTAATTAAATATATTACGGAAGTAAATTTAACTATTTGTCATGTTGAAATCAAGCTTTACATCAACAAGTTTTTATAGTTTTTGAGTAATTGTGCTGACAAAATATACATACAAGCACATCCATACACATAGCACATGCACACATTACACACTACACCACACACACACACACAGATATATAAACAAACGCGCGCGCGCACTAACGCACACACGCACGCACGCTCACACACACACACGCATGCTCACACATACGCACGCACTCACATGCACGCGCACACACACACGCATGCACTCACACGCACGCGCACTCACACACTCCCACACACATTGCTGTTAATGATTCATTTGTTGCATTATAGTTAAACAGTTTTCACAACTTAGGTTTAAGTTAAGACTAAATACTTATTCTTTATTTACATTTTGTGCAAGGAAGTAAAATTGACAACTATTAAAAATTTTGACGACGATGTACCCGGAAGTTGCATAAAACCATTTTGTATCCGACAGCAATTTTGAAAATTTTTCATTGTGTTTAGGTAAAATCTCGTTTAAAATTGTTTTAAATTAATACTTTAATCAAATAACAAATCATCGTCAATTTCTTTTTCATGTGTTTTGAAATAAGTGTGTCCTATGTAGTATAAAAGAGTACAAGAAAACATAGTTATGAAAGTGTAAATAGTACAAAAGTAGCAAACTTTAGTACGCCTGGTAACCCTAATTGTAATTTATTTAAGAACTTTGTAAATATGTTTATAAGGAGTATTTATACAATGGAGCATACGCACACATTTAATTATAGGGTCTGTAGAAAGTGCTTATATTTGTACATTAAAATTTTTATATGCAATTTTGATTCCTATATTTCCTTCTTACCTACGGAAGCAAGATGTAAAATTCAGATTTAAATATGGCAACGTTGCTGGATGCGGCTTCAGATGTAATATGTAAAAAAATATACAAAATGGACGTCATAAATATGGTAATATGAAAATGTATATAGGTGGATGCCAAAAGCACCTAAGTACGGGCGGAGTTCAGACTGCCTGTTAAGAGAAAGATTTTGAATACAATTAAAAAATATAAGTACAATTATTTCTGATTGGTTTTCGTTACACCAGCCGTATTTCATGTAATATTCTATAATGAACAATGCCCTAAACCCGTTCCTTTCAATAGACGCCAAAATGCATTAGCCACGAAAGGACGCCACATAGGCGGCGGGATTTATATATATATATATATATATATATATATATATATATATAATATAATTTTCATAAACATTTTAAATTGGTAATAATACGGTTTTAAAGTAACTTGCTGTTCGCGGCATTATAGAAACAAGTTAGCCGGTAATATTGTATTAGTAGTACAACTACTACTCACTTAGCTACTCGTGGCGCCTGATACCTGCACAGGAATTATGAAAATTTCTGTGACTTTATAATAATTTTTTTACAAGTACCAGGTACAGTATTAAACTTTATAAAATATCTATGTTGAAGGTAATATAATATATTTTGTAGTAAAAATTGTAAAATTGCAATTTTCATTTACGTTTCAAAGAAAAAGTTATAAACGCCTTATTTTTGTCAAACTTTGTCTTGTAACAAAAAACTGTACTGCTTAAATTTGTTAAAAAAAAAATAATGTACCCCTACCTAACATAAGTAAAAATAAAAAAAATTGTTGATTCTGTTTTGGAAATATTAATTTTTATTTTAGCTTTTGTACCAAAAATGACACTTTTTCTTTAATTACACAAAATTGTGCTGGTCAATTTAAATTAAATTGTATATGTGGGTTGGTGGGATATGTACACATAACATACAAAAAAAAAAAATTGTTGATTTGGTTTTGGAGTAATTAATTAAAATTTAAAAAATATACATATTTTCCCATTTATCTATAATTTGACTGAAACTATCATATATATCGTATGTTGAAGAATAAACCTAAACTATCTTTTTCATGATTTTAACAAAAAAATTGATTATTTTTATAATTTTGCTGTTTAAATAATTAAATTCATTTGTCAGCGTTCTGACCAACGTTCGAACGCGCGCCACTAGGGGTTCCATTTAACCTTGAATTTTTAAATGCTTAAATAAGGGTTTTTAAGTGGCAGGTGTTATTTATAAGTATGAGGTTATTGAACTTTACCTTTTTAAATTAATATTACCATACCGCTAACGTTTTTAAACAGAATACTTTATTTTGATTAGATATAATTGTAGTAATATAATTTAATTATTTGTTCCTGAAATGAAATATGACAATTTTTTTTGGTATATGAGCCTATTTGTTAAAATAGAGCCACCCTTACGAGTTAACCTTTATGCATACTGTTTACACTCGAATTTACTTTTTATCTGAATGCGGGATTGGACCAAGCGCTGCCTTATATATTTGCGTTGTGCACTTAATTAACGCTACCTTATATATGTCGTGGAAACAGCCCCACAAGGGGTTACATTATACAAGTTTTTGTACCCTAAATTTAAGTGGCAGACCTGTAATTTTTACCTTTAATTTTTATTTTAATTAGGCGATTTTAGTTGGGTTTGTTTACTATAAGAGTACAGCTTTTAATTATTAACTGCGGAAAAGCGATAAATTAATAAATTAACCGCATATAATTTTGAGGTTTCTTTATTTTGATAATATTTGTATATTAAATTAATAAATTAACCGCATACAATTTTGAGGTTTTTTTATTTTGATAATATTTGCATATAAAATGCAACTTATGTTCGCTAACCAAATTCTTTTACATTCGTATAAACAAAAAAAAAATGAGTTCTGCAAGTGGGAGTTTAAATAACTTATGTGTAAGTAAATATAAGCTACTTATTGTTTTATTTTAACTATTAAAATTAATTTAGATTACTGTAATACATTATAAATGCGGCGTGTGCCTTAAAGATTTTTGTATACGTAAGGAAGAAATATCTTGGACAGACAGAATTGACTGTCCAAGATGTTCGAGGCCTGCCCCTGGGAGAAGGAATGTACGGGCGACGGCTTTTATAACAAAACTTTATAAATACAGAGGGGACACGCTGACTAAAATAATTGGTGTTTCACACCCAATTATACACAATGAAGGTACTGGTACATATATTATTATCATTATTAAAACTTTACATAACGTTATTAATAATAATTAATTGTACATAGTAAAGGAACTATTGTAATTGCAAAAAAATCGGATTTTTTTATATTTAAGTGAAAATACCCAGTTTGACCATCGCTGAATTTATTTTGACTAATTTCATCGCAACGTTTGTACATACGTACGTGCGTATGTACAGTCACGGCCAAAAATGAAAACACCTGCGTTTATTTAGTTAGTTGTTTTTATGAATTTGGCGTTTCATTATGAAATCCACAAAACTTGTTTTTTTATTTACTTAAAATTTGTTTTTAAATTGCTCTTGTCTTTTCGTTTTCATTCAAACGTTGAGGTAGTTTAGTGCTTTTAGATTATTTTCATTTAATGTGACATTGACATTTATATAAATAATATTAGGAGTTACAGTTACAAAAAATTTACAACGAATATGTTTGAATATTCTGGCAAAGACTTAATTTACAAAAATAAAAAAATTGGCCGTAATTGTATGTATGTACGTATCTCGCATAACTCTAAAACCGGTAAGCCGTAGAAAGTTGATATTTTGTATTTAGAAAAATGTTATAAAATTTAATTGTGCACCTTTTTCTTTTTTGGTTGTTACATAATTTGCTTTTGGTTAAAATAGTGATATATTACAAGAATCTGTTAAAAGTTTTTTTTGAATAAAATGGTTTTATTTTGATTTTAGAAATAAATACTTTAAATAAATGTTTTAGAGAATTAAATTATGCGTCCAGCATATTAAGTATTATGAAATTAGCCCTTTTGTATAAGCGAAATATAAAAATTGAAAAATTATATATATATTTTTTTTGTTTTTGTAATAAAGCTTGCTATGAAATAGGGAAAAAATAATTTTAATATCAAATTAGTCTAGATTCACAATGGCTATAAGCATTAGGATTACGTAAGATTATGAAAATCTTATGTATCTTCACATTGGACACGACGTAAAAATTAAGATTTTAGTTATTTTAGAAATATAAAACAATATGCAATTTTCGCCAGCCGAATTAAATATAATATAATGCAGAGAGAAATTTAATTATCCGATAAGTTAAAAGCCAAGGCCTGGGGAGAAGAAGAAATGCACATGCCACAGCATACATAGAAAAGGTTGTTAAATATTCGGAGACCAAAATAAGAAAAATAACTGGTGTTGAACAGACACAGGTCCAGGATATTCCCCAAAACCAAAAAGACTTTTTCGATTATAACGACTCTTTAATGTAACTTAAAATAATAACCGTTCCATGGTCAATACAAATTATTTAATAAAAAATATATGTAAGCTATGATTAATGTGTATATGTAAAATTGTAAACTATATACTAGTAATTTGTACAACTTTCTTTGTAATGAGTTTTTGCTTGCGGTACAAATATATTATTATTATTATACTTTTCAGATAAAATGACAGTTCTGCACATATTATTTATAATAAATAATTTTGACGACTTATATGTATAGTGTTTTTAATGCAGCCGAACATTACTAATAAAACTCCTTATAATCATACACCTTTTAACAGTTACGATAATTTTCAAAATAATTAACACAATCGGTGCACAGGTGATTAGATATTGGTATACTATTTATGGGGTGTTGGTAGAATGTTGCCAGCAGCATATTAAAATGATAGGACTTTACCCCCGGCTCCACACGTGCCTAAATGAATATTTGGTAATTCGACGATTTACAACAATTACTTTTGGAAAATAGGGAATGTGTTTGAGATTTAAATAGAGTTTATAATATTAAAAACTTTTTTTGTGTGTGTATTGCAGAAAAATTATGTGTGCGTTTGAAAAGTTGATAAACAAAAGCCACAGGAATGTGATAATGTAAAACAGGGAAACTGTGAATGCACAACAGAGAGCCACGAACTAAGAGGTTTCAGTTAGTGGCTAACTGTCGTAAGGTAAACATCTGGAGCAGCTTAAATAGAACAACAACAAATTGAACTTAAATCAGTCCTTTTTTTAACTTATTTATACAAATACCTGTTTCGTAGCATTAGCGGGGATGAAATAGGGTGTTTATTAGGTAAATAATATGTTATTTTACTTATTTGTACTTAATTATGAAAGCCGCATATTATTTTATTATTTGTAATAGTGCAATTTTTAATTTACCACAAAAAAGGCTTTATGAAAACGAAATAAATTTTGGAAAAAATAAATAGTCCCCAATTTTTTCAAAATTGTCGTTTTTTTGGCCTAAAATATAACATTAAAATTACTAAGGTACTTTGAAAAAGAAATAATTTTTGAAATAAATAAATATATTTCTAAAACTATAAGAATTTTTGAAAAAATAAATCAAATTAATTCAGGATCATTGTAATATAAACTTTTAAAATTGTAAACAATTTATTAAATAAATTAAAAATAAAAGAGTTTTGAACGTTTAATGCCTTGTTGAAATGAATAATTTTTAAAAAGTACTTAATGAATTTTTGTTATTTAGTTGCTTATTTGTACGTAATTACAAGAGCCACAAATTATTTTGATATTTGTAATAGTACGATTTCTAATTAACCACAAAAAAGGCCCTTTGAATACGAAATAAATTTTGGTAAAAATAAATAGTGCCCAATATCTTCAAAACTATAAGGATTTTAGAAAAAAAAATTAAATTTCACCCCCGCACTCGCCTGTCGTTTTTTTGATTAAGATATAACATATTAAAATTTTAAAACCACTAAAACCCTTTTGAAAAAGAAATAAATTTTGGAAAAATAAAGTAGCGACCAATATATTTCTAAAACTGTAAGAATTTTCGAAAAAATAAATAAAATTAATTTAAATTCAATGTAATATAAACTTTTAAAAATTGTAAACAATTTATTAAATAAATTAAAAATAAAAGAGTATTGAACGTTTAATGCCTTGTTGAATAAGTTTTAAAAAGTACTTTTGTTATTTTGGTTCTTTATTTATACCTAATTACAAGCCACAAATTATTTTGATATTTGTACTCGTAATAAGTGTTGGTATTGTTGTGTACAATAAATAAATAAAAATTAACAAAGTATATAATTAAAAAAAAGGTGGGGTATTCTCAATTAAACAATTTTAATTAATATCGTAATTCCAAATTCCAATGTATATGTTTTAAAATACTATTATGTTAAAGTGTCTGGCCGCGAATCTGGGGAACCTGGTTCGATCCCGGCCGACGCCATATATTTCGAATTTTAAAATGGAATAAAATCGACCCTTGTGGTGCACTCTCCACGTCGGCAATGAGTCCCGTGAGGTGGCGCCTGGTAAACTCCCGCGTAGTACAAATATGTCATCATCATTACCGAAATCCGTGTACAAAGCAGACTGGCACACCCTGCAATGGGTAATATGCCGTGATGATATATTTATTTTATTTATTTATAAAACAATAAAAAATTAAATTTCACAATTTGGCAAATAGTTCATATACAAACTCGTTTTAAATCTCACCACATGTTTTGTAACTCGTTTTACTTATGTTTTTTTAGTAATAAAATATTATAAACTATATTTGAATCTCAAACACAATTCCAATTTCCACAGTGCTGCAAACTAAAAGGGTTCAGTTGGTTGTACGCCGTCGTAAGGTAAACTTCAGTAACATGTAAACTCGAACAGTAACAAATTAAATTTAAATTATACCTGTTTATACAGCTATCAGGTTTGTTTTTGTATAATAACGAGTTTGTATTATTTGTTTCTAGTAAAAACAATCCTTTTAATTTAAACACCTGTTCCCGAGCTAGTGTTTGCTCTTGAACCTGGTTTACCTGTCGCTTCATGCATTATTCCTAATAACCTAATTTATTTGGTGATTGAGGTGTAAAAATTAAAATAAATAAAAATTAGCAAAAAATATAATTAATAGCCGGAATATTACTAATTAGTTTTATTAATATTGTAATTTCAATATATTTTAAATTTTTATGCTATAAAAATAATGAAAAATTTAATTTTTCTATTTTTATTTAAATATATTTTTTAAATTATTGTATTTTAATAATTCTCTGATTATTGATTAGAAAATATTTTTTCTTCTATATAATGAACACTTGTGAAATTAATCTCCGTACGACCTGCTCTTACTGAGAGACAGTAGTTTATTCGGCACTTCGATAAGCCGGGCTTGCAAACCCCGCAGTGGTGCAAATACGGATAAATTGCGTACAGTACAGATGGTTAATGACATACAAGTATTATTCAAATATACTTTGCTTTTGTAATGTCTTTTTAGGCCCTAGGAAGCCGAAATTCCTTTCGAGTTGAATTTCAGTATCAAATATTCTTTTTTATTTGATTCTGCCTCTTACTTACGCAAAGTATATGCATTATATTTTATTATAGTACAGCGGTATGAGCATGCAATTGTGGCTGGTCTGATTAACTGTGGTAATTATGGGGGTTAAATTTAGTAAGTTTGTCCCTTCACCGACTGGTAAGAGTTACCAACTGGTGCAAACAAACCCCTGCTAATTTAACTAACTGTAAAAGCTGGGAGACGTACAAAGCATAACATGGGGGTCAAACTAAGTGCAATAGCATCTCCTGTACTGAACTAGACTAGCAAGTGATTGTCCCTCCACCAATAGATTGAGAGTCATTCGACAGGTGCATACAATTATTTGCTACCCTGGTAGAGATCAAATAGGGTGTAACATCTCAAGTACAATACATTGGCGACTAGTAATATTTGCTATGTTGTAAAATAATTAAAAAAATAAAACACCAGTTTTTATAAACATTACTATTATGTTCGTCTAAGAGGCTTTAGGTGCCGTAAGCTAAACACGAGTGACAGGTAACTAGAACAGCAACAAATTGAATTTAAATTATACCTGTTTATACAGCTATCAGGTTTGTTTTTATCTGGTTATGAATTTGTTTTACCTGTTTCTATAAATAACAGCCCTGTTAATTTCAACACCTGTTCCGGAGCTGGTTATCTGCCATTGGATCTGATTTTTGTACCTCTTTTTACAAGATTATAGTTGTTTATACAGCTATCAGGTTTGTTTTTATCTGGTTATGAATTTTTTTTACCTGTTTCTATAAATAACAGCCCTGTTAATTTCAACACCTGTTCCGGAGCTGGTTATCTGCCATTGGAGCTGTTTTTTGTACCTTTTTACAAAATCATACTTGTTTATTTATACAGCTATCAGGTTTGTTTTTATCTGGTAATGAAATTTTTTTTACCTGTTTCCATAAATAACAGCCCCTGTTAATTTAAATATGTTTTCTCGAGCTATATAGTGTCTGCCTGGTTTACCTGTCGCTTCATGCATTATTCCTAATAACCTGGTTTATTAGTTTTGGTATTGAGGTGTAAAAATTAAAATAAATAAAAATTAGCAAAAAATATAATTAATACCCGGAATATCATTAATTAGTTTTATTAATATTGTAATTTCAATACATTTTAAATTTTGTGGTATAAAAATAACGAAAAATTAAATTTTTCTATTTTTATTTAAACATATTTTTTACCTCTCGCTAAGAGAGGTATTGGATTCATGCTAAAAATCGCATATCCAGATTTTATTGAATAAGCACGTTTTAAGGTCCCTACAATCCGATTTTAACATTTTTACGATGATGTCTGTGTGTGTGTGTGTGTGTGTGTGTGTGTGTGGATGTGTGTGTGTGGGATGTTGGAAGGACGGTTACTCAAAAACTATAAGACTTACAATTTGTTTAACAACGTATTTCCCAATCGGACATTCATGGGAAGATCTGAAAAGGTTTTGGTAACAATTGGACAACCGGAAGTAGAAGATTCTTGAAAAAAAATCTTCTAAATATTATTTTTTGAAAATTTTTCTTGATAATATTAAAGAAAAATAAATTCTCTTTCTGATACATTTAAATATTTTTATACATATTTTATAGATTTAGAGATAAAAGGAATATAATATATAAAATAATGTTGTAATTAATTTGACAGCCGAAAGAATGCCATGAAAAATAGTTGATAATTTAAATTATTTGTAACTGACAGATAAATGTCAGTGTCAGAAATAATGAGTAATGAATTAAAAATGTACTTGGAGAATCCCTTAGTTCTTGATCTGTGACTATTATGGAGATGACAAGTCTAGGTTGAAGGACTTAAATTTGTTTCAAACATTATGGGACAATGTACACCAGTACTGTAGACTAGAGTAACTTTGAATTGCGAAAAAGCTATCAAATTCTTCTCAAGTAAGTTGTAAATATTGACAAAATCGGAGTGCAATCTATCCGTCACTTTATTAAAGGGAATTAAGGTTATTTAGATATAACAAGTATGAAAAAATAAAATGTAAAAGAAGATATATAAGAATAGATGCACAATCCAGATATATACATTTTAGACCGCCCAAAATTAATGTTTTTACTAGAAGAATATGAAGAGAAAGTAAACAAAGTTGTTCGAATTGAAAATTGCTGTTACCAGCCTAATATTTATATATGCTAAACTCTACTTTGTAATTTATTGTAACATAATTTATGGTAAAATATCTTCATGTTGAGACATGCTATTATTGAATAATAAAGAAGTTTATACGTCATAGATTTATATGAATATATTATTTGTATTTATAAAAATAATCTTTGCTTTATGCATACAGCCAGGTAAAATATACGGCGAGAGGTTATGTGCTGGCCACATCAGATTTTTTAATTAGTGTATGTTAATAATCCTCTTATTATTGGTTAGAAAATGGCATGTGCTAATCTTTTATTAATTAATAATTTATAGTTATAGCATTTTTTAAACTATTTTTATTATGTATAATGAACACTTGTGAAATTAATCTCCGTACTACCTGCTCTTACTGAGAGACAGTAGTTTATTCGGCACTTCGATAAGCCGGGTTTGCAAACCCCGCAGTGGTGCAAATACGGATAAATTGCGTACAGTACAGATGGTTAATGACGTACAAGTATTCTTCAAATATACTTTGCTTTTCTAATGTCTTTTTAGGCCCTAGGAAGCCGAAATTCCTTTCGAGTTGAATTTCAGTATCAAATATTCTTTTTTATTTGATTCAGCCTCTTACTTACGCAAAGTATATGCATTATATTTTATTATAGTACAGCGGTATGAGCATGCAATTGTGGCTGGTCTGATTAACTGTGGTAATTATGGGGGTTAAATTTAGTAAGTTTGTCCCTTCACCGACTGGTAAGAGTTAGCAACTGGTGCAAACAAACCCCTGCTAATTTAACTAACTGTAAAAGCTGGGAGACGTACAAAGCATAACATGGGGGTCAAACTAAGTGCAATAGCATCTCCTGTACTGAACTAGACTAGCAAGTGATTGTCCCTCCACCAATAGATTGAGAGTCATTCGACAGGTGCATACAATTATTTGCTACCCTGGTAGAGATCAAATAGGGTGTAACATCTCAAGTACAATACATTGGCGACTAGTAATATTTGCTATGTTGTAAAATAATTAAAAAAATAAAACACCAGTTTTTATAAACATTACTAATATGTTCGTCTAAGAGGCTTTAGGGCACCTAAACGGCACGTAAGCTAAACACGAGTGACAGGTAAACTAGAACAGCAACAAATTGAATTTAAATTATACCTGTTTATACAGCTATCAGGTTTGTTTTTATCTGGTTATGAATTTGTTTTACCTGTTTCTATAAATAACAGCCCTGTTAATTTCAACACCTGGGCCCTTATTCTGTAACTTGCGTGAGCATTTGCGTGACTACATTTGCGTGACTACATTAAATGACGTCACTGTTTGTTCCTAGTGACTTTTATGGGGAATTTTATGCATTAGGTTTTTATGTCGCGAAGTTTAATATTGGTATTAGGTTTGAAATCATCATAGCGTCAATGTCATACAGGCTCCTTTGCTTAATCTAAAACAAAATTCTGTATTCATCATTTCGAAAGGATTTTATCCATCCCTCAACTTTCTACGTATTATTCGGGTATGATACCTTTCTTCTAATATCTCCTCCTCAGCTAAAGCTATAAAAATGCCAGCTAAAGCCATTATGAGGAAAACTAGGTATAATCTGAAACAATTTTAGCAATATAAACCAAATAATAAGGTAAATTGATAACCTCAAATTATGATACACTTACATTTGTGAATTATTTAATCACTAAAAAGAAACGATAAAAATAAAAACAAATTAAAAATAACAAGAAACAACAAAAGACGTAATATAACAATAAAAATAAAACAACAAAACGCGCAAAATGACAGCAATACGAGACAACTACAGAATTAAAGTGAGATAGGTAGTCACGCAAGTAAGAAACAGGACCTCTGTAGGTCACGCAACTATATTTGCGTGTCTCGCAATGTATGACGTCATATCTAGTAGTTCTTCAGATCTCTAATAGATGGCATACTGTATATATGTGACTAATTTGTGTTAGTATTGGTGTCGTAAATGCTCACGCAAGTTACAGAATCAGAGCCTTGTTCCGGAGCTGGTTATCTGCCATTGGATCTGATTTTTGTACCTCTTTTTACAAGATTATAGTTGTTTATACAGCTATCAGGTTTGTTTTTATCTGGTTATGAATTTTTTTTACCTGTTTCTATAAATAACATCCCTGTTAATTTCAACACCTGTTCCGGAGCTGGTTATCTGCCATTGGAGCTGTTTTTTGTACCTTTTTACAAAATCATACTTGTTTATACAGCTATCAGGTTTGTTTTTATCTGGTAATGAATTTGTTTTACCTGTTTCTATAAATAACAGCCCTGTTAATTTCAACACCTGTTCTGGAGCTGGTTATCTGCCATTGGATCTGATTTTTGTACCTCTTTTTACAAGATTATAGTTGTTTATACAGCTATCAGGTTTGTTTTTATCTGGTTATGAATTTTTTTTACCTGTTTCTATAAATAACATCCCTGTTAATTTCAACACCTGTTCCGGAGCTGGTTATCTGCCATTGGAGCTGTTTTTTGTACCTTTTTACAAAATCATACTTGTTTATACAGCTATCAGGTTTGTTTTTATCTGGTAATGAATTTTTTTTTTACCTGTTTCCATAAATAACAGCCCCTGTTAATTTAAATATGTTTTCCCGAGCTATATAGTGTCTGCCTGGTTTACCTGTCGCTTCATGCATTATTCCTAATAACCTGGTTTATTAGTTTTGGTATTGAGGTGTAAAAATTAAAATAAATAAAAATTAGCAAAAAATATAATTAATACCCGGCATATCATTAATTAGTTTTATTAATATTGTAATTTCAATACATTTTAAATTTTGTGGTATAAAAATAACGAAAAATTAAATTTTTCTATTTTTATTTAAACATATTTTTTTAATTAGTGTATGTTAATAATCCTCTTATTATTGGTTAGAAAATGGCATGTGCTAATCTTTTATTAATTAATAATTTATAGTTATAGCATTTTTTAAACTATTTTTATTATGTATAATGAACACTTGTGAAATTAATCTCCGTACTACCTGCTCTTACTAAGAGACAGTAGTTTATTCGGCACTTCGATAAGCTGGGCTTGCAAACCCCGCAGTGGTGCAAATACGGATAAATTGCGTACAGTACAGATGGTTAATGACGTACAAGTATTATTCAAATATACTTTGCTTTTCTAATGTCTTTTTAGACCCTAGGAAGCCGAAATTCCTTTCGAGTTGAATTTCAGTATCAAATATTTTTTTTATTTGATTCAGCCTCTTACTTACGCAAAGTATATGCATTATATTTTATTACAGTACAGCGGTATGAGCATGCAATTGTGGCTGGTCTGATTAACTGTGGTAATTACGGGGATTAAATTTAGTAAGTTTGTCCCTTCACCGACTGGTAAGAGTTACCAACTGGTGCATACAAACCCCTGCTAATTTAACTAACTGTAAAAGCTGGGAGACGTCCAAAGCATAACATGGGGGTCAAACTAAGTGCAATAGCATCTCCTGCACTGAACTAGACTAGCAAGTAATTGTCCCTCCACCAATAGATTGAGAGTCATTCGACAGGTGCAAACAATTATTTGCTACCCTGGTAGAGATCAAATAGGGTGTAACATCTCGAGTACAATACAGTAGTGCGTAGTAATATTTGCTAAGCTGTAAAATAGTTAAAAAACTAAAACAATTTTTATAAACAATTTTATTGATTAATATGCTCGTATATTTTACAGAAATGAACTATTCTTAAAATTTACATGTATAAATGCAGATAAACTAAAAAAATAAATTAATAACTATTAACATTTTTTTTATAAAAGTAAGGTATATTAATATTATACATTATTTTTAAAAAATACAGTTTTACTAAACTTAAACTAAAAAATATTTGCAATATTTTTCTATTGTTAATGTTTTAATTTTTTATATCTAAACGGAAAAGAATCATATTCTTCAAATTTTCTTTTGCCTGATGTAGGTTTGAATGTTTTCTCCTCAATACGCGTAATAACTTCATGTTTTTCTGTTCTTCGTATGGCTTTGAATGTGATCTTTTGGGGCTCTGCATCTTCATTCATAATCATTTCTTTCATTGTATTTAAGTTAACAGTTTTACTAACTTCATGAGTTATGCAAATACCCTTAACCTTACAGATTTCATAATATTTGTTTGTCGTCGGCGAATAAACAATATACGCGTAACTTTTTGGTCCACCAGAAGCAAATTCGGTTATATAACTGCCGGCAGCGCCCGCTCCAGCGTTTACGTTGCCCCGGACAAAAAGACAAATTGCCGCCCCTTAAACATATACATTTTAAAATTATTTAAAATAAAAATCAAATGGTTTTAAATTAAAAT
Organism: Harpalus rufipes; assembly: GCA_951394225.1. Taxonomy (NCBI): domain Eukaryota; kingdom Metazoa; phylum Arthropoda; class Insecta; order Coleoptera; family Carabidae; genus Harpalus; species Harpalus rufipes. The sequence goes on from OX596280.1 coordinate 25,407,368, forward strand.
AAAAACGTACATTTAATTAAAAAGTACCTGTACCTATAGTTACAAAATGTTAACCAAGTGCATTTTTATTTCTATTACAAAAAAATCGACAAGTATAAATTTCGATTAGTTCCGCCCTTTAGATTTGCCGCCCCGGACAAATGTCCGGGTGGTCCGCCCCTAGAGCGGGCCCTGCTGCCGGGGCCGTAACCAACCAGTTCATCTGTCATGTCACCAACAAAATTTCCCAGTATAGGGTCAACATATCCGGGTTTTGAAATAAAAATTACAGAATCTGTATCGTAATATAATACTCTCTCCCCCAACTTTTCGAGATAACTGTACAATTTTAAACGAGCCTGTGTTGTAGTATAAGCTGCCAAACATACATTTACCGTAGATAACACGTCATAAGTTTCTTCAGTATATTCGTAATTAACTATAAGTGTACTGTCGTTAATTGGTAAAACAGTGTTTACCACAATTAAAGGGTCTGTTGATTATTTTTGTTTTTGGCTGGTTTTCTCGCTGCCCCAATTTTCCCCAAAATGAGTTAAGCATTAATTTTGCTAAAGCCCTCAAGCCAGGGTTTTCTAAAATTTCTACATACTCCAGCCGCACACCCTCCTTTTCAAAAAAATCTTCAATATACGTGTCCTTTAGTTCCTTTGTTATGCACTCTTTTGGCCACCCCGATGCCTGTTGTTTAATTTTTATAAATTTATTCATCATGTCTGTAAATAACCCCATTATATTCTCTGTTTTATTATATTTTTTAGTCTTATATTCCCAAATTTCGTGTATCTCCTGTATTGTATAACCCATTTCAACAGCTTTTATAACTTCGTCAATGACCCAGGTGCCCGTTATAGCTCTCTCTAAATCACTATGTGCGCAAACTTCATTGCTTTGGCTCTCAGCGCATAGGTTACATAGGGTAAACATTAATTTACTATTCATTATACAGGGCATAACAGGATGATAGAGATTCTGAGGTGGTAAAATTTTACATTTTATTAGACCGTTTATATTGTCAATATTTTTGGGGCACTCATTGCCAACGTATACAGTAGGATGACCATATTTACAAATATAAGGATAAAGTGAACAAATATCAATGTAGTGAATTTTTTCATCATCTCTGATTTTATAGTGTGTTTTTGTATTTCCTGTTCGACCACCGTAAAAAGCATCACGTGGATTAAGAGGCACATTTGTAAGTAAATTAGATGTGTTTATATAATTATTAATTTCGGGGTTTGTTTTAATTAGTTGTCTAAAATGACACTCCCACATTTCAATGACCTGATAGCCAAGCGAACGTAATTTATTTGTTTTAGCAACAGTTGACTCATAACGCAAATTGAGTCTCAGTAGGGCTATCGTGTAATGGCTTATTTCTGTTAAATTTAAGACATTCAGGGTGACCGTGATAATAACAGCCATGAAATTCAAAAACCTGATTTGTTTGTTCACAGTAGCCATCAACTTTTAGGCCCCCCAATTTAACTTCTTTTTGTTTAGCGGCGTGCAAAATATTAATTTTTTGTGCGTACTCTTCCCACACAAGCCACTGTATTGCAATTTTTGATTGGTTGTCACAACAACGATAACCTCCTCTAGGTATAATTCCAATGGTGTTTGGCTCTAGGAAATTACGTCGGTATACTTTATTACACGCTGATGCTATGGTACATGCCTCTAAAAACGGGCATACATTTCCAATAATAAGAAGCTGTTCTCTGAATTTTACACAGGCTTGCGCAAGAATTTCAACATCCGCAATACAATATTCAACTAAATCACGTTGCATGTTGAATTCGTCGTTTTTATGGTCATCGTACCAGTTTAAAAATTTAGTTCTTTCCTCTTCTTTCATTGTGTCGGGGCTGTAGTACGATAAATTAGGTAGAGGTCCAATATAATCTGTATTTTCTATGGTGTTAAATAGATGCGGGAAATATCCTTTCCTTAATTCACCACTGAGTCCGAAGGCCTTTGGTAATTTGGATAATGCCATAGGAAAATAATTTAAAGAGTCCAAAAATTTTACATTCCCCACTGTCATTGATACAATTTTTGTACCACGCATTATTAGGTCAGGTGTTAAATTCGTTTTTGTAAGTATATAGTTTAAAACAAACTGGTGGTCAAACGCTTGCCCGTTATGAGCTATTACCACAATATTTTTAAATTTCTTTCTCACCGCTAATATATAAAGCATAAATCCTTCAATAACATTGTTTTTAAGTGTCTGTAATCTAATACCGCAGTTATCGCATTTAAAAACGTTCAGTGTAAGACATTTGTCACAATATTGTTTAAACACACAAAGATTCGGTTCGTGTTCAACTGTATCTTCGTCTATAATTTTCTCCTGGCGTGTTTCGAGATCATAAAACATGAACAAAAAATCCTTAATGTTTGGAGAACTGATGTCTTGTTCATATAGCATAAATGGTCTTCGGATTTATGCTTTTTACATATTTTGCAATATATTTCACCACAAGTGTGCACTCTGTTTTTTGTTATGGTTTTCAGACATGTATTACAACACATAATCTGACTGCATTCTTGCCAAGTGAATTTGGTTTTGTGTGGTTTTCATAGCAAGTTTCATTTTTGAACGATTACAATCGGAACATTTTATCTTTATTCCTGTTTGACAAACTGGAGATTGCTGGCAGGCGTAATAGGTACTTTCACATCTATGGCGATTTTTAGTGTTGTACGGTACATGACATTGTACACAATAATAACTACAGCAAAAAGCTGCTGTCAGTGATGTTATGACATTGTAATGGCCATTAAGATATATTAAATTTAAAGTACAGGCCCCCTCGGTACCTTCAAATAAAATATCCTTTCCTTTTCCGCCATACTCATAAACACATATGGTATATTTGTTGCCGAAATGTTTTTGTAGTTTTTGAAGTTCTGGTATTCCTGCGCCTTCCTCAGGTACAGTTACTGTAGCATCCTTCATAAGCTGAACAGCTCTCTGCGTTTGTAACTTCCTGATATCTCAACGTACATCTTTGTATTCGGGGTCTCCTTCTACATGGGCAATAGTAATAATACCCCGCCGCATAGCACATTCCTCATAAAATGTGTTATATTTATTGGGACGTTGTCCGGTTTCTTTTGGCATGCGTACAGTAGTTACACCTAAAAAACATACAAATAAATTAATAAAAAGTTTAAAATTCAAAAAAGGATAATATAATTACCTAGACAAAACGTATCAGTGTTTAAACCAGTGGAGTTGGATTGATAAATCCCGCTAAGCACCTGCCATACATCATTAACCGTCACTTCCGATGCAGTAGTAAAATTTTTCCGCCCTTGGCCTCTCTTAAAATCTTTACTGCAAAACGTAAATCCAACCTTATCAGTTGGTTCAACTTCTGACGTGACGTATATTATTATATTATTTATGGCGTCCTGCACCCATTTAACTGGATCTTTGCCACTTGGTACAGGCTTAATATTAAATTCTATAGTTCTTCCTTGTACGTTAAAACGTTTAACAGTCCTCTTATAATCCTTTATTACAATAAAATTTTCCATTTTTGCTAATAAAAAATAAGTAATATTACTTCTTCAAAGGTTGAACAAGGAATGACTAGTCAGCCTTCCTGTTGTTGCTTATATTATTAAAACTCGAACGGAAAAGAAATAACGTTACCTATGCATCACCAATAATTTGAAATTTGTGCGTGTTTTCCATAAGAATCAATGTTAATTTGCTTTTCGATGTTATTTGTAACATTCTCCCATTTAAATACATGTAAAACGAGGCGCAGGGTTAAGCACCATATATCTAACACATGATTAAGTAGTTTTTAAAAATTATTTCATCTCCAAAAGACATTGACCCTATTAATTTTTTTCGAAAAGCGTTTTAATTTTTTTGTTTACTTAACGATAAGAATATTAATTTATGTGTTCAAGGGGCACTAACAAATTAAAATTTAAATATGTTGTTTCTTAGTTCACATATCGACAGGGGAAGTGCTGGAGTTATATTTAATTAATTAATAAGTTAATTTATTAAAATTCCCTACCGTTTCAAAGATATTGGGCATTATTTATTTTTCAAATTAATATAAATCACTCAGAAACATTAACGCTCAGCTGAGCAATGTCATTTCAAAATTTTATCTTGTTGAAATTTTAATATATTGTTTTTACCTTCCGTCACCTATAGGTAAGAAAGGTATTGTCTTTGGTCAAAAAATTCGGTGGTGAGTTCTCATTGAATAAGCACGTTTTAGGGTCTTTACAATACGATTTTACTATTTTTACGATGATTTCTGTAGGTGTGTGTGTGTATGTGTTCGTGTGTGCGTGTGTGTGTGTGTGTGTGTGTGTGTGTGTGTAGACCGACGTTTCGTGCACGATATCTCCAATACTAGAATTCCAAAAATTACAATTCTTGCGTATTCCTCTTCCTTACAACCATATGCAGACTTGATTAGATTTTGGTTCTAATTGGTCAACCGGAAGTACCCTCATTTGCAGATTTTAACAGTTTTTCTTGAAAAACTCAGTTAAATGTTATTATAACTTAAAGAATATATTATTGTCTATACGATTTGATTGCATTTTATATTTGATATTCAACAGATATAGAGTTAAAGAATTATAAAGATAATAAATTTTATATAAATTTCATAATTCAGCCAGCTATGCTAACTTAACCATGGAAACTGCTAATATATTCAGGTATTTCGAATTGACAAATGTCAGTATCAATAAAATGTAAATAAATGAAAGAATAAGGGAAGTAACGCTAGTGTTAGAAGTTTCTAGATATAAGAGAGGCGATTACATTGGTTCGAACATGTCATGAGGAGAGATGGATATATTAATAGAAGGTGGAAAAAACATAGGAAGACCAAATATAAGATGAAAAGATTGTATTGTAGAAGACTTGAGAGAAAAGGAACTGCATGAGGACGACACGCAAAACAAAAATGAGTGAAAGAAGAAAATAAAAAATAGCGACCCCCTAACAAATGGGAAAAACTAAAGAAGAAGAAAAAGATGTCAGTGTCAATTGCAATTTGCATAGTTTGTTAATGAAATAACTTTACTGGAAATATAGAATCTTTTGCAAATTGCAAGAAAATTTATGTATGGGGCGCGTGGATGTAATATGACTTTGACCCGTGTCAAAATGACAGCAATTAATTATGTCCATAACTGACAACTGTTATAATTTTTCAATCAAAATTTCATAATTTTCTTATTTCATGTGGTTTGTTTATTTTTGATTTATTTTTTCAAAATTCCTACAGTTTCAGAAATATTGGGCACTATCTAATTTTTTCCAAAAAATCCAAGGGCGTTAGCAGTTTGAAATTTTAATATATTGTTATTTAGGTCACAAATCAACAGAGAAAGTACGGGGGTCAAATTTGATTTATATTTTTATAGTTTCAAAAATATTAAGGTAATATTAATTTAAAAAAGTTAAAGTTCAATGACCTTATACTTATGATTGACACCTGTCAATCAAAGACACCTGCCACTTAAAAACCCTTAGTAGTAAATGGTAGCAATTAGAGGTGTTTTAATGACTTTTTAATTGCTTTTTAATTGCTTTTTAATTGCCTTCCTGGAAATTGACCATGACCTTGAGTAACCTTTTAATGACAATGGAATTTGTGACGTATGTGGGGGTAATTAGTATGTTTGTGACGTATGTGGTCATCATGGAATTTGTGACGTATATTATGCCCTCAGGGAGAATAGGAAGCAATGGAATACTTTATTCATTTCAATACAGATGCTGGAAACTTCTCGTACAGAGTTGAACATGTTATTAATAACTAATAGTATAAATATCAATTAAAAATATTTATTTATTTCTGGGCATATTCCAAGGGTATATACTGCGTCCTATCTTCACTTCTACGCGTGTTTTTATTTGTAAACATATATATCCTACTAAGCTATGCCAATTTCTTGTTTCCCGCCAATCGTGATAAAATTTATTTATTGCTTTATGGTCGGCATTAATAATGTCGTTAAAACTTTGTGATTTAGAATAATCTCTATCATGCTCTTCCGATATTTCGTCATCACGGTCAAACGGCATACCATTGTTTAATTTATTTCCAGGGCCAAGGTAAAAATGTTTCGGAAAATTCATTGCAAATTCAAAGTATTTTGTAATGAGCACCCTCGCAGTTTAATTACAAGTAAGTATAAAATCAATAACTTAAATATATATATATACATATATATAATGAATCCGAGTATACATACTAGGTTTCCTCAATCTCAACTTTAAAATCATTTGGAAGAAAACCATTCGGTACAATTTTAAATTTCCTTAAAAGAAATAGTTCTATATATAGTTACAACACTAAACAAATCCAGAATTTAAATTCAACTGTTTGCGGCCATTACTGTGTTTTATTTTTGTTAAATTATGTATTTCATAATAGTATTGATAGTTTCTTAAGTATGTTTGACAATGATTATAATATAAATGACTCTATTTGTAAAATATTATTTGAATATTATTTTAAATAAATATATGTAATAGAATTATGTTTTTAATTATTGTTCTTCCCTACTTATCAATATTAAAACAAAAAATATACAGGCATATTATTGTCACTGTATGCGCGTTGACTTAATTCACGGGTCCTGGAGACGGCGGCGGGTGGTCGGCGGGGGCGGGCGGTTCGGCGGCGGCGGACGGTGCCAACGGCGGATGCGGCGAGTAGCGCGCGGAGGCGGATGCGGCTATACGCGGTAAATTTGTATCGTCGACAATATATATATAAATAAAAACACAAAATTAGGTGTATATCATATTTAATTATTTTTCAACGTTGGAGATACGGTTCTAATATGAATTAAATTATTTTAACTTATTTTTGGGGAATGACAAATACAATAAATAATAACCACAAACGCAAAATTTAAAAATATTTGAGAGGTATTATGGCTACTGCTACGAAGATTTTTGAATTTATTTTTAAAATTATGAAGATTTAACGACATTATTACTGCTAATTAAAAAGATAAACTTGAAGTCAGCAGTATTTTATTATACTTTCTCACATGTAGAATAACTTAAGATTTTCAAAATTATTTTAAAGAAATTTGAATAATTTTAAGTAATATTTATTTTATTAGATATTATTATTATATATAGTATGGTGTGTAAAATTTGAATATAAAAGATTATTGCAGAGTAGCAGATACTTAAATTGTATTGTGGATATTTTCTAATAATGTTAAGAATATTTATGTACAATGAACTAGTCTTTTTACTAGCGAATGATAATTATTTTCAGCAATTTCTATTGTAAATCATTGCGACTATATTTTTCTGTTCCCGGAATTCAAATTTTGAAACTCAATAAGAAATGTGTATATTATGTTAACGAGTAAGTACAAAAATAAGTGTATGTGAAAATATAATAAACACGAAAAATTTTGGTCATTAATAACCAATTGGGTATATATAGCTATAGTTGGAATAATCGGAAAAATAAGCACACATGCGGATTTGAATATTGTGCAGTATGCAACGCTATTAAGCCAACATCTCATCATTGTTTCATGAGCGTGAATAAATTGTCCGAGAATAAAGTTAGCGATATTTCAACATTTCTTTTTATTTTCTTTGGTTTTGAGACGATGCAGAAAAAAAAAAGTTACAAAATCTTTATATGAGCACGAAGTTAATATGTGTGTTACTCAGCACGTGTGCACTAACTGTATCACAAATGATGATTTACAGAGTAGTTGCACACATTGCGGTGTTCGTCAACGCATATTTACAGATGATTATGGAGATGTAGCTTGTCAATTTTTAAATTACGTATCACAAATGTCATTGAAGTTTAAAGTAACGGTTATAGCGCATAATTTTAAAGCATTTGACGGTTGCTTTATGTTACGTGAAATGATGAACAATGTTGGGCGTTGGAAACCTAATATAATAAGAACAGGTTCCAAAATAATGTTGATAAAATGTGGCAATTCAATTCGTTTCATTGATAGTTTAAATTTTCTTCAATTGCCGTTAGCAGCTTTTCCAAAAGTTTTTAGTATTGATACTGCAAAAGGGTATTTTCCGCACTTTTTTAATATTCGGGAAAATAAAAATTACATTGGTCCGTTACCAGACAAGCACTTTTATGGTTACAATTCTATGAAAGTTGATGCTAGATCTGATTTTTTAAAATGGTATGATTCCAAAACATCAGAAAATTATATTTTTAACATGCGTGACGAACTTGAAGAGTATTGTGTATTGGATGTAGATATATTACGTCGCAGCTGTTTGCAATTCCGAAAATGTTTTGAAGAAGCTAACAACGTTGACCCCTTGCAAGAAAGTATAACCATCGCGTCAGCATGCAATTTAACTTTTCGACGAAATTTTTTGAAGCTTGAGTCTATAGGAGTTTTACCTAGGAAAGGTTACAGGTTAGTTGATAATTTTTTTCTAAATATTTATATAATTCTAACCGAGCTCCCGCTGTTGTATATGCGGCTATAACTACATTATCAGTTTTAAGAGTTTCAATGTCCTCTTGTATGCGTTCATAAGTTACTAATAATGTTTCTTGATTAATAATTGTAATATCCAAAATTATTATACCCGGATTATTTAATAATTCAAAAAGATCATACGGTTGAGAAATAATTTTAGTCTGCGATGAATTTTCTTTCTGCCCAAATTTTCCCCAAAACGAATTTAATATTAGTTTTGCAATTAATCTCATTCCTGAATTTTTAAAAATATTTAATATATCCAATTCAACTCCTTTCCGATCTTTATAATCAGCGACATATTTATTTTTACTACTTTCGTCGGAACATAATTTATCAACAAAGTGCTGCTGAAATACATTAAACAAATGTGAAAAGCAAACTCACCCAAATTTTCAATTTTAAAATGAATCCGAGTATACATACGAGGTTTCAGCAATTTCTATTGTAAATCATTGCGACTATATTTTTCTGTTCCCGGAATTCAAATTTTGAAACTCAATAAGAAATGTGTATGTTATGTTAACGAGTAAGAGAACTTTTATGGCTATATGTATTATGTACCTAGTAATGGGGTTATTTCACATTTCCTCTTGAAAGAATAGGTCAAATTAAATATGTAGGTGTATGTTTACACTTTACAAATCTTTAGAATCAGAGATATGATTTTAAAAGTTGTTTTAAATATTTGAACGCTGACGTCACGGCTATACGTCACGCTTTGTCGAATACAGCTCTCTAGCGGATGTATTTCGAACTATGATTGTTTTAGTTCTCACGTGTAAGCTTGATTTTCCGACACCAGCATATTGTTAAAAAAAAACATATTTTATACAGCTTTTGCTATTTATTTTAATAAATATTTATTTACATACCTTAAGTCTGCTGTCACATGTCACAAGTTTAGGGGTATATTGCTTATTACAACAACAAACGGATATCACGTGGACTGTTCTATGCGTGTGTGAGAGGAATGCTAAATAGTTACGTATAACTTATCCATGCTAATGTCATTTTAATGTGTTTCAGTACTTAAATTGTTACAAAATATAAGGTCGTAACAGAAGCCAAACATTTGAAGATATAAGAAGCTGACAACTATAAATAACTGAAATTTTAAATATGAATATTTATAAATTTTATTTAATTATTATAAGCTTACACGGTACTTTTGATTACAGTTTATTTATAAGATTAGATTATCAAGTTTTATTAAAACAATAGATTCTAATTTAATGTCTACAACATGAATTTAGTTAAATATTAATTTTACCCAATATGCTATGTGAAAACAATGTAATTTTATAAATAGTATTTTGTTTAAATATTAAAGTTTTACAATATAAATCATGTTATAATTATTTTTTTTTATTTTTTTTAATTAAACAAGTTAAGAAAATAAAATTTCTACGAATATAACTTTTTGGATTGAAAAGTACCTGTTATCCCGTAGGGTATTTAAAATTTCTGCTACCTGTTGACAAGGTACTTAAACTTTCTCTAGTAATAATGTCATTGCTTCAAATATTTATTTTAGAATCACGGCCACCAAGATTTCCACTAAATGTAATGAAATATGGAATATTCCAAATATTTATGAAAAAATAAAACGTAATATTCATAAATTTAAGATTATAGTAAACAGAAAAGTAATTGGTCTTATGAAAAATGAAAACAATGGAAAATTATGACAGAATTTATAGGATTACGTTCAAAAATGTATTGTTTCAAAATTTTAAATAATATTGAAGAAGAAGCTAGTAAAAAAGACTAAAGGTGTTACAGGTGCAACGTTAAAAAATATAGTGTTTAATGATTATTATAATTGTTTATTTAACAATGCTACATTTTCGGCATCAATCAAATCCTTGTCCTCGTCAGTGCTCCATACATTCATATCGTTGTTTATTAGCTGTTGTTGTTGTATTCCATGCATATTTTCGGCAACATTCAAAAAATCCTCGTCCTCGTCCTCATCACTGCTCCATATATTCATATTATTTAATAGATGCTGTTGTTGTTGTGGTGGTGGAGTGTTAATAATAATAGGAGGCGTATTTCCAAATAAAAAAAAATTGCTCGCTATTTTCGAGTTCGTATGTAATTGAATTTGTTCGTATTCTTGCTACATTCGCTATAATAAATATGTACTTTACGAAAGCCATATTTAGAAACACTTTGTAAACTAAAAAAAAAAAAATCATTCAATCATATATAAATAAATGTTAATATTTTATCCTAATTTAATTAAGAATGATTTAATATCAAATATGTATTATGTACCTAATAATTATAATAAATTTAAACATTTGTTAGAAACTGATAATGTACCGAAATAAAGTATAATCTATTTATTTATAATCCTGTTTTTGTACTTACCTAGTTTATATTATTTCTTTTGTTCAGTACATAATATGGAGGAAGTCGCGTGATATTTCTTTACAGAGTATGGCGACATCAAGATATCGCGCTGTTTTGTTGTAGTTTGTTTAGCAGTTTATTTTAACGTCGTATGTTTATAAAGGATGAAACTACAGAATGTTGCTGTATTATGGCAAGAAAGTAATAGGGTAGATTATTAGCTAGTTACATATAACTTATACGTGCTAATGTCATTTTAATGTGTTTTAATACTTAAACTGTTACAAGTTTGGAAAGTTGAAATTTACTTCCTGAGGCCGAAATTTTTGTAATAATTATCTTTGCAGTTTAATCACGCGAAAATAACATTTAAAACTGTTTTGCATTTTTATCATTATAATTTTCTTGTGCCAAACACAGCATTTGTTTAAAACCTTTCAAAAGAATGAATGTTTCTCAAAATATTGACACATTCTGATAAAATTACAAATTTATTTTGTAATATTTTTAATCCTATGTTAAGTTACGACAGAATACAAGTTAAGTAATTAAAATAATTTATAAATATTCATATTTAAAATTTATATTATTGATAAAATTTCAGTTATTTATAGTTGTCAGCTTCTTATATCTTCAAATATTTGGCTTCTATCACGACCTTATATCTTGTAGCAATTTAAGTATTGAAACACCAAGAAGTCAGAAATTTTTTTTTGAATATCTTCTTCGAAGAATTTATTAGCTTCGCTATCCAATTTATAGTTGAATAGTTTTTATGTTCATAAGAAACTCTATAATATTAATTTTATTATTTAAATAGTTGTCACAAATTGTTTCTCCTTGTATATATTGGTCTGCTAGATCTATTTTAAAACAAATATTTATTTATCACAAGTAGAAAGTTACACATTCCCGAAAAAATAATACAAAGTAAGTTTTGTGGAAATTTTGATAGTCATGACATTATGACTAGAGAAATTAATAACCAAATATACCTGGTCGTACTCCCCGAGAAATAATCCCCCGTTAATTTCCAAGAATTGTGCAGGGATACAGTAAACTTCATCAGAAATTAAAATTTAATATTCATCTACAAATATGATTATAAATTTCTAAACGACTGTCAAGTATTTCAGAAAAATTATGAAAAAGTAATAATCTTATAAAAATATATTTTCGAAATACTTAAGTGTTTTGAAATTTGTTTAATATTCAAGAAAATAATGCCAAGAAAAAATATTACGTGTATTATAATTTTCGAGTTATAAATCAAAATTGTATCTTAATATTTGTAATTTCAGACGATACAATTTAAACAAATGAAAATTTGCTCATTTCTAATTTTTTCATCAACCACTTCCACACGTATTAAATACGTAATGTTTATCTTTAATCTTGTCGAAATTTTGGATGAAAAAATGCGAACTGAGGCGATTTGCAGATTTTAGAGGAATTTCTTGTAAGTTGAATTTGTTAATAACTCGTGAACCGCTCATCGGTAAAAATGGTATACATGATGTGAAAGACAATTTCATGATGAATTCAAAATTTCAAACCGCGTTGTCATATCTTTAATAGAATCAGAGAAGAGGATGAAAAAATGAAAATTTGCAGGAAAGCGTTAACAAAAATTATTTAAAATGAGAACTCAAACAATCATAGTTCAAAATACATCCGCTAGAGAGCTGTATTCGACAAAGCGTGACGTATAGCCGTGACGTCAGCGTTCAAATATTTAAAACAACTTTTAAAATCATATCTCTGATTCTAAAGATTTGTAAAGTGTAAACATACACCTACATATTTAATTTGACCTATTCTTTCAAGAGGAAATGTGAAATAACCCCATTACTAGGTACATAATACATATAGCCATAAAAGTTCTCTTACTCGTTAACATAACATACACATTTCTTATTGAGTTTCAAAATTTGAATTCCGGGAACAGAAAAATATAGTCGCAATGATTTACAATAGAAATTGCTGAAACCTCGTATGTATACTCGGATTCATTTTAAAATTGAAAATTTGGGTGAGTTTGCTTTTCACATTTGTTTAATGTATTTCAGCAGCACTTTGTTGATAAATTATGTTCCGACGAAAGTAGTAAAAATAAATATGTCGCTGATTATAAAGATCGGAAAGGAGTTGAATTGGATATATTAAATATTTTTAAAAATTCAGGAATGAGATTAATTGCAAAACTAATATTAAATTCGTTTTGGGGAAAATTTGGGCAGAAAGAAAATTCATCGCAGACTAAAATTATTTCTCAACCGTATGATCTTTTTGAATTATTAAATAATCCGGGTATAATAATTTTGGATATTACAATTATTAATCAAGAAACATTATTAGTAACTTATGAACGCATACAAGAGGACATTGAAACTCTTAAAACTGATAATGTAGTTATAGCCGCATATACAACAGCGGGAGCTCGGTTAGAATTATATAAATATTTAGAAAAAAATTATCAACTAACCTGTAACCTTTCCTAGGTAAAACTCCTATAGACTCAAGCTTCAAAAAATTTCGTCGAAAAGTTAAATTGCATGCTGACGCGATGGTTATACTTTCTTGCAAGGGGTCAACGTTGTTAGCTTCTTCAAAACATTTTCGGAATTGCAAACAGCTGCGACGTAATATATCTACATCCAATACACAATACTCTTCAAGTTCGTCACGCATGTTAAAAATATAATTTTCTGATGTTTTGGAATCATACCATTTTAAAAAATCAGATCTAGCATCAACTTTCATAGAATTGTAACCATAAAAGTGCTTGTCTGGTAACGGACCAATGTAATTTTTATTTTCCCGAATATTAAAAAAGTGCGGAAAATACCCTTTTGCAGTATCAATACTAAAAACTTTTGGAAAAGCTGCTAACGGCAATTGAAGAAAATTTAAACTATCAATGAAACGAATTGAATTGCCACATTTTATCAACATTATTTTGGAACCTGTTCTTATTATATTAGGTTTCCAACGCCCAACATTGTTCATCATTTCACGTAACATAAAGCAACCGTCAAATGCTTTAAAATTATGCGCTATAACCGTTACTTTAAACTTCAATGACATTTGTGATACGTAATTTAAAAATTGACAAGCTACATCTCCATAATCATCTGTAAATATGCGTTGACGAACACCGCAATGTGTGCAACTACTCTGTAAATCATCATTTGTGATACAGTTAGTGCACACGTGCTGAGTAACACACATATTAACTTCGTGCTCATATAAAGATTTTGTAACTTTTTTTTTTCTGCATCGTCTCAAAACCAAAGAAAATAAAAAGAAATGTTGAAATATCGCTAACTTTATTCTCGGACAATTTATTCACGCTCATGAAACAATGATGAGATGTTGGCTTAATAGCGTTGCATACTGCACAATATTCAAATCCGCATGTGTGCTTATTTTTCCGATTATTCCAACTATAGCTATATATACCCAATTGGTTATTAATGACCAAAATTTTTCGTGTTTATTATATTTTCACATACACTTATTTTTGTACTTACTCGTTAACATAATATACACATTTCTTATTGAGTTTCAAAATTTGAATTCCGGGAACAGAAAAATATAGTCGCAATGATTTACAATAGAAATTGCTGAAAATAATTATCATTCGCTAGTAAAAAGACTAGTTCATTGTACATAAATATTCTTAACATTATTAGAAAATATCCACAATACAATTTAAGTATCTGCTACTCTGCAATAATCTTTTATATTCAAATTTTACACACCATACTATATATAATAATAATATCTAATAAAATAAATATTACTTAAAATTATTCAAATTTCTTTAAAATAATTTTGAAAATCTTAAGTTATTCTACATGTGAGAAAGTATAATAAAATACTGCTGACTTCAAGTTTATCTTTTTAATTAGCAGTAATAATGTCGTTAAATCTTCATAATTTTAAAAATAAATTCAAAAATCTTCGTAGCAGTAGCCATAATACCTCTCAAATATTTTTAAATTTTGCGTTTGTGGTTATTATTTATTGTATTTGTCATTCCCCAAAAATAAGTTAAAATAATTTAATTCATATTAGAACCGTATCTCCAACGTTGAAAAATAATTAAATATGATATACACCTAATTTTGTGTTTTTATTTATATATATATTGTCGACGATACAAATTTACCGCGTATAGCCGCATCCGCCTCCGCGCGCTACTCGCCGCATCCGCCGTTGGCACCGTCCGCCGCCGCCGAACCGCCCGCCCCCGCCGACCACCCGCCGCCGTCTCCAGGACCCGTGAATTAAGTCAACGCGCATACAGTGACAATAATATGCCTGTATATTTTTTGTTTTAATATTGATAAGTAGGGAAGAACAATAATTAAAAACATAATTCTATTACATATATTTATTTAAAATAATATTCAAATAATATTTTACAAATAGAGTCATTTATATTATAATCATTGTCAAACATACTTAAGAAACTATCAATACTATTATGAAATACATAATTTAACAAAAATAAAACACAGTAATGGCCGCAAACAGTTGAATTTAAATTCTGGATTTGTTTAGTGTTGTAACTATATATAGAACTATTTCTTTTAAGGAAATTTAAAATTGTACCGAATGGTTTTCTTCCAAATGATTTTAAAGTTGAGATTGAGGAAACCTAGTATGTATACTCGGATTCATTATATATACAGTAGAACCCCGGTTATCCGAGGTAACGTGGGGGATACCCTCCTCGGATATCTGAAAACTCGGATAATCCGGATTTATTTTTTATTCATTAAAAAAATAAACACAAATGTACTTTAAACGGTTTTTTAACGTTTTTAACATGTAAATAAGTATGTATGTATATTATAAAACATTGAAATAGTTATCTATGCGTTGCTATTTCATATTGCATCTTTTTCTCGCTGCCATATTTCTCCATCTGTTAAGAAGAAGCAAATCCGCTGGGGTTGCCTCTGATTGTTGTTCGATATACCTCAGAGCTTTTTCCAGATTTTAAATGGAAATATTTTAGAAGCTCGGTTAATACGGATGGGTCTTTAGATTGGCTCGGTTAATCCAGATCATAGACGCGCGTACCTCGCATGTTGGGTCTTTAGATCGGCTCGGTTAATCCGGAGCTCGGATAATTGCGACTCGGATAATCGAGGTTCTACTGTATATATATATATATATTTAAGTTATTGATTTTATACTTACTTGTAATTAAACTGCGAGGGTGCTCATTACAAAATACTTTGAATTTGCAATGAATTTTCCGAAACATTTTTACCTTGGCCCTGGAAATAAATTAAACAATGGTATGCCGTTTGACCGTGATGACGAAATATCGGAAGAGCATGATAGAGATTATTCTAAATCACAAAGTTTTAACGACATTATTAATGCCGACCATAAAGCAATAAATAAATTTTATCACGATTGGCGGGAAACAAGAAATTGGCATAGCTTAGTAGGATATATATGTTTACAAATAAAAACACGCGTAGAAGTGAAGATAGGACGCAGTATATACCCTTGGAATATGCCCAGAAATAAATAAATATTTTTAATTGATATTTATACTATTAGTTATTAATAACATGTTCAACTCTGTACGAGAAGTTTCCAACATCTGTATTGAAATGAATAAAGTATTCCGTTGCTTCCTATTCTCCCTGAGGGCATAATATACGTCACAAATTCCATGATGACCACATACGTCACAAACATACTAATTACCCCCACATACGTCACAAATTCCATTGTCATTAAAAGGTTACTCAAGGTCATGGTCAATTTCCAGGAAGGCAATTAAAAAGCAATTAAAAAGCAATTAAAAAGTCATTAAAACACCTCTAATTGGTACCATTTACTACTACCCTTATTTAAGCATTTAAAAATTCAAAGTCATTAAACACGTGTAATTAACACCTAACCAAAATTCGGCAACATCAATAAAACTAAAAATTCCCATGCTGGCCCAATCGCCCTCTCCCAGATTCCAAATTCCATTTTCCATATTCCAAATTCCATATTCCAAATTCCATATTCCAAATTCCAAACTCCTAAATCCAGATTCCAAATTCCAAATTCCAATCCGGATTCCAATTCCAATCCGTATTTCATTTTGAAAATTTATTTTGTGTTTAAAGGGCGTTATTTTGATATATTGTTATTTACGCCACAAATCGACGGGAAAAGAACGGGGTAAAATTTCATTTTTTTTTTCTAAATTCCTTATATTTTCAGAAATATTGGGCAGTATCTATTTTTCAAAGTACCCCTTGTGGTGCTTTCTCCACGATAGCTTAGAACGTCTATGAGGTGACGCTTGGTAAACAATAATAATTTAATCAAATAAACAAATTCAAGGTCAACTGCACACCTGTAATTAAGCAAAATCAAATTTCCCGCCAAAACAAAGGGGCGTGGCTTTCGGCGTGACGTCACGTTGTATTAACCAATCAAATTCCAAAATATAGGCTTTAGAAAGGGCGAAGGGGGTTATCAAGGAGTAGTGGTGGGGGGTGGCCCAATCGCCCCCATACCTACTTCTACCCTTTGTATTTTTGAGTGGGGATAGGAATATATGGGTAATAAAGTAAAATGGTTTACTGGCCCTTTGTTCTCGTGTTTCTACGAATTATTCTTCTATTGTTCAGAACTTTTTTTAATCCTCGGCAAATGGATATTAAGTTAAACATGTCGGTAAGCAATGGTTAATACCGACAAGTGACATAGGTTTGTTCTTAAAAGTCGATAAAACTCTTTTGATTATAAGGCATATGTAATAATAATGATATAATTAGTTTAAAAATAATATATTTATAAAATTATAGGTAATTTATTTCATAAAAACCCCTACTCAGATATCTTATTTTTTATTTGTTGAGCTTTTTGTATATAATCCGGGTCTAAGCCTATTGCCTCTAATAATTTAGGGCAATACGCACTCCAGATAAAATCGCTCAAAAAATTATGTCTGCACTCCCAGAAAGTACATACACAATTAAAATGCCAAATTATGCCATTTATGGAAGGGTGAATCTCCGCCTTCCACCGGTTGACATTGGTTGCATTACGCGTCATATTTCAGTTGAATTTCATTAGAAATCCCCTAATCTTTTCCCTCGAATTGCCGCTCTTTGTTTCTATACCGCAACAAAGAACCCTAATCAGCCTTACGGCAGCCACATCAGGGCGGCAATGATACATTATAGAATCATTATGTAAGTACTGCAAGGACAGTGAAATAAATTGTTTGATTTAATAACATTTTTATTACAATATTGCAGTCATTCCAGATTCATTTTGGCTCTTTTTTATTGTAGATTTTTCTATATTTATTTGCAATTACATCAACTGTCACTACATCAATATAACATCATCAGATAAGTTTTTTTAAGGAAAAAAATAACCAAGATCAGAGATCCAGTATTTCCGCTATAACCAAGAGTCGCGAATAGAATATTAGTTTCATAAATTACTCGTGTGTTTTATGTTCAATTGTTTTCATTTATTTTTCATTAAAATAGTTGGATAAAATACTACTAATTTGTTCATTAACCTTCTCTCTATTTCTTCAAATACAGAAATTATAATAGAGAATCATTTGACTGAATCACCCGTATGTTTATTTAGTTTTACTAAAGTTTTTTTTTTTTTAATTCAAACGAGTCGTAGCTGGGCTGTCGTCAAACGAAACGTCAAAAATATTGCAGTCATTCCTATATTCTCGGTGCAAATTTGCATCGTTATAGACATTTTAGTTTCAATAAAAAGCTTTTGTAACTTTTTTCGAGAAGTTTTTTAAAATTGTCTGAGACGTTTCTCACATTTTACGTCTACATTTTTTAGAAACAAACGCCATGGATATCATTACTAGCGCGTATCCATGACTCCCGCCAATTGTTCTTAATATGCGCAGATCCCCATTGCGCATAATATCTTCTATCTCTTTAAATTAAAAAGGTCTACTGTACATATTTAATTTAAAATATTGAATTTTAAAGTAATAAATATTTCAGAACGAGGGATAACATTTTTTTGGAAACCATGCCAACTTGTAGCTCTCCAGATATTGCATCACAGTCAGATTTTACAGATATTTCACAATCACCGGAAGGTGTTTTAGAGCAAGAGTCAGAATTCGATATATCTTCCGAGTCTCTCATGCCTCCTGTGGTACAGCAAAATACCTCACAAACCCTTATAAATGTGCAAGATGGGTTCATTTAAATTAAAATGAAAACGAAGACATCACTACTCAAGCAAAAGTAATTAACGTAAGTGAAATAATTATACAAGAAAAATTACCTAGCCAAGAAGAAACAGCTACTCATAAAAAAGTAACCAGTGAAATACTGGAAGCTAGTGAAGAAGTACCTTCTAAAATTAAAGCAAAACAAAGCAGAAGACAAAAATCGGATGATGCAGTTGCTGGTGCTCTACAGTCATTAACAAAAACTTTAGAAAAACAAACTGTACAATCAAGTGACAAAATAACTACTTTCACAAATTATTTAGCGGCAGAATTACTGTCATTTTCAAATAATGATAGAGACGATATAATAGATGATATTCATCTATTATTAATTAATAAAAGAAAAGAAATAAGGAAGAGGCAGGAGTAGATTTAAAAAAAATATATTTATTTTTATATTACATACAGAATGTAATTTAGTATTTACTTATACATATATGTTTTGATTTATTTTCAATAAAAAAAAGTATTTTTAAAAATCATTTCCTTAAAGATTCTATTTGCCACGCAACTGCACCGGTACTATTTACATAGTTCATATAATAATTTCTATATGAAATTGCATTCATTGCAGCATTTCTTGTACCAATACGTCTTTTTAAATTTCTTATTGGCTCCAATGTTGGTTTTTGAGGAAATTCTTGTTGCCAGTCAGAGTTCGAGTACCTTCCCTCACTAGTGGGTAAATTACATTCTTCTTTTTTAATATAATTATGCAGTACTACAGACGCTTTTATGATTTCGTCCACTGTTTCAGGTGCTGCATTTATTACTTTATGAAAAATTCTGAAACGAGCTACTAGAATTCCAAATGTATTTTCTATACATCTACGAGCTCGTGTTAACCGATAATTGAAAACGCGTTGTTCTACCGTTAAATTTTTGCCACCATAAGGTCGAAACAAATTGATTCGCAAAGGAAATGCTTCATCTCCGGCGAAAAAGTAAGGTACTGGCTCGTTAGTACCAGGGAGTGCATTATCTTCTGGGAGATTGAAATTATTACTATAGAGCAGGGGTGGGGAACCTCCGGCCCGCGGGCCTTATAAGGCCCGCTAAACCATTTCATGTGGCCCGCAGGGTAAACTCAAAGTTCAATAAATATAGGAGAAACAGTTGCAAGTAGTAATGTTATCAATACCAGCTAACTTAACACGCCTTACTAAAGAGAAGTAGTTGCAATCATTACATTAGTGGCTAAATAATTAAATGTTTGACCAAACATAAGAGGCTAAATTTTTAAGATGATTTTGTATGGCCCGAATTAAATTCAATGTTTAAGAATTTAATAAAAAATTAAATTTTTATTGTTCACAAGAGTACATGTTATATGTTGAAAAATTATGATAATACAGAACAGAGAATTACAGTTTTTGCTCCTTATATGGTATCATATCGCTTAATCTACGAATTCTTA
Source organism: Harpalus rufipes (assembly GCA_951394225.1). Classification (NCBI taxonomy): domain Eukaryota; kingdom Metazoa; phylum Arthropoda; class Insecta; order Coleoptera; family Carabidae; genus Harpalus; species Harpalus rufipes. Next base: position 25,427,911 of record OX596280.1, read on the forward strand.
TATTACTGGAAACTTACCAGCTTTATGCTGACATCCACAAAATATTGGAGTAACAATGATGAAATAAGACATACATACTTACATAATTCCTCCCCATCAAGATTTCATCATAATTACTACAATGGGTTTCGTTCAACTTTACTAATTTTATTTTTATTTTTACAAAGTTTCAAATACCATTGTTTCTTAATTATTAACTTAACTATACATATACTTATAATTAATATTATTACAGCATAGACTATAAAGAAATGGTGATTGTTGTCTATTAGTTCCAAAATTTTTAAAACTTTCGGTTTATCAAGAGTGTTGTCATACTTTTGGATCTTTAATACATTTAACTCACTAGTTAAATTTAATTTATTATCTTTAATAACCAAATCTTTAAACTCTATTTCTTTAAATTCTTGATTAATTATTTTAAATACATTTTGATTAATTTTACAATCTTCACTTAATTCTATTTTAAAAATTCCAATAATATTTTCTTGAATATTTTTATTCTTATAATTAATTTTTAACTTTTGTTGTTCTGGACTAATAATAATTAGACTATTAGTATTAGAAATTCTTTCAAAACTATTTGGGGTTTTTAATATATGGTATTTACATTCGTCAATTTTTTGGTTTGAAATTAATTTATTCAAGCATTTGTTTAATGTGAAATATTGTGAAGTACATAGATATATATTATTATTTATACAGCTGTCAATAAGGAAATAATTATTATTTTGAATAAAATAAAGACTTTGCACTTCATTGATCATTATTAGGTTGTTATTTAATTTTGTGGGTATGGGAGTTATTTGGAATAAGGAGTACGTTTCTTTACTAAATGTTGGGATTGTAATTATGATGTGTAATGTTTGTTTGTCTAATTGACAATGTGTTTCTATTAGCTCGTTATATTTAAAAACGTCTTCTTCAATTTGTCGTAAGTTGTTTTGCGATATTACTGTAGTGTCGAGTTTATGTAATGAACAAAAAGTCAATGTATTTTCCAATTGTTTCACTAAATTATTTAGATTTGAAATTAATGATATTAATTGATTAAATTGTTGATTGATATGTGTAATTTCTTGCCAGCCTGCATTTTGGCTTAAAATTTCTTTTATTAATGAGATTTCTTTGTTTAGAATGTTTTCATTGTTTTCTATTTTTTCTAATTGTTTATTGAAATGACTGGTTACATTTTTTAAATAATGGTAATTTTTATTATTGTTTTCATTTAATATTCCTTCATTATTTTTAATTTCCTCGAAGAGTTTCATATATCTTTCATTGTCATTTTCGTCTAGGTTTCCCGATATTGCTTTTATTACGCCTCCCAAACCATTAATTAATCCTCTTTTGTTACGTTTATTAAAGAATATTTTTCGGATTTGGTCTTCTAGGTCGTCAAAAATAAAATTTAGAATATTTATTTGGTTTTCAAATGCGCCTTTATATTTTGTAGTACTTGCTACAATTGTTTCTTTTGCGTTTTGCAATCCATTAAATTCTGACAGTAAATTTGAAACATTATAATTAAAATATACTAATTTTTCATTTACCTTAATTCTATTTTTTCCTAATTCTACTAAATGTATTCCACTATTCTCGGTAATATTTTGCAGTTGTCCATGAACAGACCTGGAACAATAAGTTGGTTTTTTATTGTTTTACTTTGTCTATTCTTACATTTTTGAGACCTTGGCAGTCTCGATACTGTATTTTTCCTAACAGGGGGTTATATTTTTCGACAGTAACTTTTTTAAAGAGTGCTTTCTTAAATTTGCCAATTCTACGGGTATCTTCTCTAATAAAGACTTCATTTTTTATTTCTAAGGGGTTTTCGTTTTCTTTATATCTTTTTAATTTTTCGTTTGAAATTCTATCTTTAATAATTTGTTGCAATTCGTTTTGTTCGGAAATATAGTTTTGAATCATTTCTTCTTTAATCCAAGGTATAATTTTAAAAGGTTTGTCATTGTTTTTTCCGTACAATATTTCATTAGGGGATAATTTAGTTATACTGTGTTTCGTATTGTTATACGCCATAATGGCTATTTCTATTTTTTCAAGTAGGGTTTTTTTCTTAAAAATTTCGTTTTGGTTGATTAATCTTAGATGTTCTATAATAGTAGAGTGAACTCTTTCTATACTATTACTTTTTGGGTTATTTATACATATTATGTGACTTTTGATTTTGTGAATTTTGAATAATTCTTTTAATACGTTATTCTTGAATTCTGAACCTGCATCTGTGATTATTTTATCTGGTATATGATAAGTATGAAAATATTTTATTAGATGATTTAAAATATTTTTTGCTGTTTTTTCTGGTAAATAAAATATTTGTAACATTTTTGAAAATTGGTCATAAATTGTTAAGAATTGATTTTGATCTAAGGTTAATACATCTAAATTTATAATCTGAAATGGTTTTTCTGGTGTTGGGGTTAAATTGTCAATTGCTGGAATTGGTTTCCTATTATATTTATTTAGTTTGCATAACTCACATCTATTTATAAGTTCGGTTATATCTTTAATCATGTTAGGCCAGAAGTATAATTCTTTTAATGCATTAATTGTAGCTATTATTCCCCGATGATTAGTTATACCATTATGATAATCAGTAATTGTTTCTAACTGTTCTTCTTCGTTTTCAATATCTTTTACTAATGAATTACAGGCAACCAAATTAATAGTATTTAAATTAAAATTTTCGGTAATAATTTTTGATGTTTCTAATCCTAATTTTTCTGTTTCGAACATGATTAAGTATTTAATTTTTGGGATTAAATATTCTTTTAGGAAATTGTTTATATCTTCTCGATAAGTTTTATTATTAAAATTGCAAATGATTCTTTGTTTTTGATTTTTAAATAATTTTATTATTTCAATTGTTGTTTCTAGTTCGTGCAATTTAAATATGATTTGATTTTTTCCTATATTCAATCTGTCATTAGTATAGCGGATTCCGTTTACGGGTCTTGACTGGTCTGAATGAATTGTATTGTGATCACTAGACGACTCAGAAATATGATTGTTTTCTTTTAATTTATAGGATTTTTATTTGTATATTTGAGTCTAAAAATATTTTTTCTAATTTTTCTTTAATTTTGTCCCAGTTCATTTGATCTAGGCCACAGCCTAAAAGAGGTAAATTTATTTCATCTATTTCATTTAAAATTAAGTAATCTCTCATTTCCTTTAGTGGTTTATCAAAGTTTTTTAATTTCGGAAGTTCATTATATTTTTCTTTAGTAATTAAATGAATTATTATTTTATTATCGATTTTTTGAATAATGATGTCTTTGTTATGTATGGTTTGAGTTCTACAAAAATATCTACAATTGAATTTTTTATTTATTTGTGCAAAAATGCTTGTTTCTGTTACGTCTCCTTCTGTAAATGTAATTGAAGTTTTTGGTTTCTGCCTAGATAGATTATCGGCTATAATATTCATTTTTCCTTGCAGGTAGTTGATTTCAAAATTATATTCGTTAAGCTCAATTTTCCACCTCATTAGTTTTTGATTGGGATTCTTCATATTGAATAACCACACTAAGGGTCGATGGTCGGTTTTTATTAAGAATTTTCTCCCGTATAAGTAGGGCCTAAAAATTTTTATAGCTTGAACGATTGCTAATAATTCCTTTTCAATCGTGCTGTAATTTTGTTCTGCACTATTTAAGGTCTTCGAGAAATAAGCTATCGGCATTTCTTTTAATGAGTCACTTTTTTGAAGTAATACAGCTCCGATAGCGAAATCGGAAGCGTCAGTGGTAAGAATGAATTCCTTATCAAAATTTGGGAATTGGAGGATAGGAGTTTCGCTAAGAATTGTTTTAGATTTTTCAAAAGGTTTTCGGTAATTTTCATCGTAAATATCTATTTTTGCTCCATTTTTTAAACTTGCTGTAAATGGTTTAGTTAGTTTGGCAAAATTTGGGATGAACTTTCTGTACCAGCCTACGGTACCTAAAAATGATTTTATCTCTTTCTTTGTCTTGGGGATGTTTAAATTTCTAATATTTTCTACCTTTGAGGGATCTGTTTTAATGCCTTCCTGTGTTATAATGTATCCTAAATATTTCGTTTGTTTTTGAAAAAATTCTGACTTGTCAATTTGAATTTTGAGATTTGCTTTTTTCAATTTTTCAAACACTAATTTAATATTTGTTTCATGTTCTTCTAAAGTTTTTCCAAAAATTATGATATCGTCTAAATAAACCAGGCATATTTTATTAACTAGTTCACCAAGAGCAATATTTATCATACGCTGAAATGTGGCTGGTGCGTTCTTTAGACCGAATGGCATACGTATGTATTCATAGTGTCCTGAAGGGGTGGAGAATGCAGTTTTTTCTATGTCATCAGGATGCATTTCGATCTGATGAAAACCAGAGTGTAGATCTAACGTCGTAAAATATTTGGAATATCCTATGTGGTCTAAGAGTGTGTCGATGTTTGGTATAGGAAACTTATCGTCTTTAGTTAATGAATTTAATTTTCGAAAATCTATGACCATACGGGTTTTTCGTTTGCCCGAAGCATCCATCTTCTTGGGCACTATCCAAATTGGACTCGACCAAGGTGAATAAGATTTTTGAATAACTTTTTCTTCAAGCAATTTTTTTACATGTTCCTCTATGTCTCTTTCATATATTTGTGGGAGTCGGTAGTTTTTAGTATATATTGGTGTGTTATCAGAAAGAATAATTTTATGTTTTTGGAGACTTGTGTGAGATAATTTTTCGCCTTCTTTTGGAAATAAACAATCATATTGTCTAATAATGTTATGTAAACAACTTTTCTCTTCGAGATTAAGATGTGAGTCTCGGATTTCTACGTGTAGGTTTTGAATTACATTTTTATTATCTCTGTATAATTTAAAAGTTTTATTTTTTATCTTTACTGTTTCTTTTACGATATCTAAATATATTTCGAGATCTTTGAATGCTTCTATTCCTAATAAAATATTGTATTCTTTATGAAATTTAAACAAATAACATTTTGTTTTTTGTTTATTTATTATTAAATTAACATATTGTGAACAATTAGATTTACCATTGGCAGTTTTGAATGTCAAGTTTTCTGGAAAAGTTTTTAATTTCAATTTTTCTACTAAATTTGGATGAATAAAGTTTATGGATGAACCAGTGTCTAATAAAATTATAAATGGATCTTGTCGGAGAACAGGTAATTTTTGAGCTATTGAAGACATTACGTATTCGTAGGGTCTTCTGATTCTATTTCTAAAAAAGGTTCTTCAGGATCTATTTCTTCAGTGGATTCATCTAGTTCATTAAATTTTTCGTCGTCGTTCTCTTCAACATTATAATTTTGTTTTATCGTTTGGACAGACATGGGTTGTGTTTGTCTCGTTTGTTGAGTCATGGGTTTTGGTGTAAATTGTCTTTTCGTTTCATAAAATTTTTTCAAATTTTGTCTGGGTGCAAACTGTTGTGGTTTTTGGTGTGGACGTGTTTGTTGGAATTGTATAGGTTGAGATGGGAACATCTGACCAGGGAATTTACGTGGCGGTAAATTTGTGGCAAAATTCTTATTTTCAGTCTTTAATAAGGGTGACTGATGTCTAAAATTAAATTCGTTATTTAACAGCTGTTCGCATTGTTCTAATGTTATTGGATTTTTTACTACGAAAGCAGCTCTTATTGATACGGGTAATAGATTTATAAAGGTTGTAATTGCGAATTTTTGGTTTTCTGTGATTATTGCATTTTTAGTGTCCTTGGAATAACTTTTTAAAGATATTTTTGATTTATAATGAGAGAATTTTTCTAAAAATATTTTTAATGTATCTAAAGAGTTATTTTTGTATTTTAGATTTGCAATGTCGAATAATATTGTCTCAGCGGTGGATTGATCAGTAAAGTTTGTCGTCAAGAACAATTTTAAGTCTTCCCATGAATCGAAATTATTTTCTGAAATTAGTTCCATCGCTTTTCCTATCATCTTATTCTGAATAATTTGGAATAAGTAATCTTTTTGAATTTGCGAGACAGTTACTGTAGCTATAGTCTCATAAATTTTATCTACAGCTTTTATAAATCTATTTAAAAAATTTATGTTACCGTCGTATTGAGGTATCATGTCAGATAAAGTTTTTAATTCAGAAAGTGTTGTGGTCGCCATTTTTAATGATGTTGGGCGTAAAGTTATTTTATAATTATTTTGTGAAATTACTCTTATAATCTCTTCTAATTCTGAATCTGAGGATTCAGTAGTATCTGACTCTTGGTCACTAAGCATAAATTTGTTTATGTGTGTGTGTTTGGGATTGTGTCGCTCCCTCGATCAATTTATTACTAGTCAATGCTAGATTGATCCCTTTAGTGTAACAAAATATCTTAAATTACTACACATAAATTTGTGATTGTGTTTGGGATTGTATCGGTCCCTCGATCAATTTATTACTAGTTGATACTAGATTGATCCCTTTAGTGTAACAAAATATCTTAGATTACTTACAAAGCAATTAATATTACGAAGAAGTGATTATAGATCATCGTCTTCGGATTCTGTATATCTTATGGGCACGGCGTCCACTGGAACTGCAAGTGTTCGGTGATAGGTGTCCAGGTGAAAGATGTAACGGGTGTCCTTCGTGTAGAGGATGTGATCGGATTTTCGAACAGCAAATCCTCTGTGTAGACGAATGGATTGGACGACGTGTTGTGTCTTTGCGACCTGATGGGCACTGTTTTGCCTGTCTTTGCGACCAGATGGGCACTGTTTTGCCGTTTACGTAGGTTTTATGGATTAGCAAGGTAAAGAATAAAAATTCACCACACAATCGTTTTGTGTTTCGATGCTATCCTTTAGCGACTGCGCCAATTAAATTCAATGTTTAAGAATTTAATAAAAAATTAAATTTTTATTGTTCACAAGAGTACATGTTATATGTTGAAAAATTATGATAATACAGAACAGAGAATTACAGTTTTTGCTCCTTATATGGTATCATATCGCTTAATCTACGAATTCTTATATTACTGGAAACTTACCAGCTTTATGCTGACATCCACAAAATATTGGAGTAACAATGATGAAATAAGACATACATCCTTACATAATTCCCGCGAATGATATTATAAGTATCTAAATGGCCCTCGTCAGGTAAAAGGTTCCCCATCCTTGCTATAGAGTAATTTTCCAAAATTTGACGCTCGTAAAACCCCTCCATCGCTTTGAGAACCGTAGGCTCCAATATCAGCATAAATAAAATTATAATTTGCATCACATATAGCAAAAAGCACAATGCTGTATGTTTTTTTATAGTTATAATACATTGACCCAGAATTATTTGGAGCTTGTATCACACAGTGTTTCCCATCCATAGCCCCGACACAATTTAGTAAATTCCATATTTTTTCGAAATTATTGGCTATATCAATCCATTGATTACGAGAAGGAAATTTTAAATATTCCTCTCGCAAAACTGAATATATTTCCCGACAAGTTTCTTTCACTATCATACATGTCGTAGATTTTCCAATTCTGTATGCGAATGCTAAGGACTGTAAAGAATCTCCTGCTGCTAGAAATCTGAAATAAAATTTATAATTATATTAGATGTATTTAAAATTCTTCACAAAAAATTTTGTTACTTACCTTAACGTAATAGCTATACGACAACTTTCGTGTATGGGTCTCCGAATACTGTATTTTTTTATTCTCGGTCCTACTAAACTCACCAGTTTATCGAATGAAATTGTACTCATTCGAGTATAGTTGAAAAACATATCTGTGTCTGACAACCTCATCTCTTGAATAAGATGTTCATAATCTCCTTGCTGTTCTCTGTTCAAGTTTATTGGTCTTGTCCACCAACGTCGACGATTTTTACTTCTTTGGTATAAGATACCAAGAGCAAGTCCTATAGTTCCAGCTATTAATGGATCCATTAGTAAAACTTTATATATTTTTTGTGATAGTAAATGAATTGCGCACTAAAAAGGTTATGTATAGTAGTAACGGCATCGGTAAGTCTTCGCTATTGAGAATGACATAAGGTAACGGCAACAAAAACAGTTAGTGGTAGAATTAGTGGTAAGAGTATCGGTATCAGCATTGGTAATATTTTCTCATTGTGAATGCAGCGAGCATTCTCTACCCGTTTAATTTAACCACAAAAATGCCTTTCTTTGTATACCTATAACTCCAGTATTATATAAAAATTTAAATTAAAACTCAAATTACATTAAACGTAAAGGTTATATCCGTGGTTCTGCAGTGCCACTTTTTTTTAAATTGTTGACGAATATGACAATAAATTTGGTAAAACTTCAACGAAATTCAAAGTTTCAACATCATTTTTTATAATATACACAACAAAAAAATTAAAAATTAGCGCTGCAGAAACCTAAATTGAACTTTCATGAACATGTTTTTATTTATATATCATTAATTTCATATCACATATTGTAAATATCGTACTACGATTTTGTCATTATAAATGATTTTAAATACGCTAGTAAGTATTGCTCTCTAGCGGCGTAGAATAGATTTAGAAAATCGATGGTGAGCACGTATAGTTTGCAGTATGATGTATTATTGAACAAACCTTTAACTATAAAGATTGTTCAACACGTGGTTTTTGTTATTATAAATAATACGAGCATGGAAATGTATAATATCAAAAATGGAAAATTTATAGCCGATGGAGACAGCAGCACCTATAAAAAAATTTAGAATGTTGTCCGTACAATAATTTAACTATTGAGAAAATAGAATACACTAACTATTTACTTCGTAATTTTTGTAACAAAATGTATCAGTTTGTACAAGATAATTGTTGTAAAGTTGTAAAAACAAGAATTGAAGGAAAAACTTTAAAGTTAAGAAATGCTGTAGTTGGAGCAGTAAATCAGTGGAAGAACCATACTAATCGATAATACGCCATAAAAATTTTGAAAAATGATGTAACAAATTCAATTCGTCGTATTTTTGGAGAACATTCGGAATGTGCGGATTATTTTTGCTCAAAAAAGAATGAAGAAAACTTTTATAGAGTGCTCAAATTAGAATATCTAGCAGCTCACATCAAATTGGAAAAACTTGCACCAGGGCCGGCGCGTCAAAATATGCCGCCTAAGGCGAATACAATTTTTGCCCCCCCCCCACATATTAAAAAAATTAATAAACCGATGATATATTTTATTTACGTAACATATAAAAAACAAATGTAATTCTAATAACAATATTTACAAAAAATAATATTGGTATAGACACAGAAAAAAAATATATAAAAATATTACTTATACAAAAACAATAACTTATAAAAAAAACAAAAAAAAAAAATTACTCTTCTGGCTTTCTTCTTTGCAAAATTATTAATGATGTAGTTTATTTTCTCTGTTATCTCATGTTCTATGGCTAATATGGATAAATTTATTAATCTTTGTTGGGCCATAGCAGATCGCAAATAATTTTAAATTATTTTTAATTTAGAGAACGAACGTTCTCCACTGGCAACGGTAATATGTAAAGTGAGTAATATTCTTAAGCAAACAATAATATTAGGAAAATTTTCAGATAAATTATTTCTTTCTATATAATTCACTATTCACTGCATCCAATGGTGTCATACCTTTTGTTAATATATTTCGCACAATTTGTAATTCGTTAGACAAATTTAAAGGTTCTATATCGTCTGTTAGGTACATTTGCAAAAATTCGCTGCTACAAAAATATGCCGCCCTAAAAATATGGCGCCGTAAGGCGATCGCCTGTCCGACCAGGCGCACGTGCCGGCCCTGACTTGCACAACAACTAGCATTACACGCAAGAAGTTGAATACATAATTGCAATAGTAATGTCGTCGAACACTTTAATTCCATCGTAGCAAATTTGTTGGTGGCAAACGCATTAATTATTGTAACAGGATATCATACACATCGCGCTGATACAGAAGAAAAATACTGCGTCCAATTTTGCGATAATTTTCAAAAGGAGAGAAACAACTAACTGCCGCAAATTAGTTGAGAAACTATTATATAAATCTATTTCTGACATACCAGCTCTTTGTCATGGGAGAAAAAATGAAAATCATGCCATACAATGTATCGAACAGGGTTCTGGAAAACAATGGGGTACAAATATCATGCTCTACAAATTTTAAGAACTGGTTACTTACATGTTCAATTTTTTTTTTTTTTTGATTTGTTGAAAAATATAATGAATTATACATAGTGTCTCTAAAATATTAAGGTATGAAAATAATTTAAATAAAAGACACACTAGAGATGTTAGAAATACACAAACATAAAAACTCGATTAACTCATAGGCAGACATACAAAATCTAAGTATCATATACAATGGCATATTAGTGAAATACTACAGAAATTTAATAAAATAAATACGTGTTGCACCTTGCTCCTCCCACTACAAGAACCAACCCTGCGTCAATTTTATAATGACCTCTGAAATGAATGTACGTGTTTCATATCTATAGTTTACAACAAATCTAAAAAAAAAAAAATTAAATATGTAAGTAACCAGTTCTTAAAATTTGTAGAGCGTGATATTTGTACGTACCCATTGTTATCTAGAACCCTGATGATGGTCCAATTGAGACCGAAACGTCGGTATTGTTTATATTTTAATAAATAGTCTTCTAACAAAGGGCTGAATCTCCATTATTTTCACCTCTCTAAACAACTGGTATTGTCAAATACAAGGCCAGCTAAATATGTGCGTAATATGTGCAAAAAAATACCAATAACATAGAATTTATAAAATAAGATCCATTATTTTGGTCTCATGTGGTTACAAAGTCAGAAAGATTTTATTTTAATTGTATGTTACCAGAACTTGTTGACCCAGGCTATATAAGAAATGTGACTATTAGAGGTCCGCAGTATATTACTGAAGCCAAAACGCAACAACAAAAGAAATGTGTTAAAAAATAATTGATTTATTTGATGTACTTATTGCATAAATATATTTCTTTTTAAAATAAATGTGTTTTTCATGTACACCTATATAAATATTTCATTTTCAATATACCTACATGCATTTCATATATAAAAACTTTTTAAATATTCTTGACGTATATATTCCATGAAGGTATATACCATTTTCAATGTTTAAATTGCAATTTGAATATGTCTCTCTGTATGCCGAGTCACCAAAAGGATAAGTTTCCTTGCAGCGTGCCTTCTGACCATGCTTCAACCCCCTCGCCAAGAAATACAGCTCAGACTCCCTACACATTATTATACCTCTACAGCATATAATATAATTATATCCTGTCGTCTCGCCACTACTTACAAACGACTGAAAACTATGTATGACCACTCTATGACAGCCTAAATGTATACGCCCATTCTGCGCACATGGCTTAACCCCCTTTATACCGACCCCGCAGCGCACCACTAGCATAAAGTGTACAGAATCCTCTTAAGGTGAAATGATACCCCTGCCCGCGAAATTCAAAATTAGTGAATAGGTTTTTCATGTTTTATTTAAAATTGTGTAATGTAATATGATCTCTTCCTATATAATAATAAAAAGGAAACAATTTGTCATGAAAATAAAATAGTTTCAATAATCTTTGTATCTACTTATTGACCCAAAACAATAATTTAAATATTATTTTTAAAATATCTTCAGTTCTAAATGTTGAATTTTAATTAAACTTGCATGAAAAATTTATAACAGGATAGGGAATAAAATATGTGAAAATAAAAAAAATTGAACTTCGAGAACAATTTTAAAAATACAAAAAACCTACTTTTTTCATACATTTTAATGTGTTTCGTCTATACTAAACGTTAAATTTTGTGTAAACTTTAATATGTTTTGAAGAATTATGTTATACAAATCATATAAAAAAAAATCGAAAATTAAACTTCGAGAATATACTTAAAAAAAATAAAATGTTTAATTTTATTTTTTTTCTCAAGTGTCTGAAGTTCTAATGTTAAATTTTGTTTAGTGATAGGTACTATACATATTTCTATATGTCTCAGGTAAGTATTTTAAATATTTATCTTTTAATATAGAATATATTCGTAATTTAAACAAATTCGGTAAGTATTGACATGAAATATAAGGAAGTGGCGCTATGAGTAGACCTAGCGGTGAATAGATAAACTATAATGCAATCGGTGGCTCCGTATTTCGTCCCGACTTTATACATTGTCTTACATATTTTTCACAGCATTTATTTTATATTGCGATTCGTAGTGTAAAATTGTACTTTGTTGTCTATAGTATTAACGTGTGTTATAATAATGGCAAGCGAGCAGCCAAAGTTATTTTGTCGCAAAAAGATCAGCAAACGAGGTTCTAATTTCTTAAAATCGGGGTAAATAAAAACATTTGCATGTGGATGATATAGTTGTTTTGATTGAAAATGAGGAGCAACTGAGAGAATGATAAAGAGAATACATGTAGTTGGAAGAAATATGAATCTGGTATTGAATGTTGATAAATGCAAGATATTAGTATTTGAAAAAAGTGAATTACTTATTTATATTGAATACTGCGGCGCAACTTAGTACGCGCTGTATGACGCTATACAGTTAGTCAAATGATCAATGAATAGTATGTCCGCTAGCTACATTCACAACCTCGCTGATTTACTACGATGTTCAGCTACAAGTAATTTGCGCGCTTCGGCAGGTGTCGTCTGCTATCGAAAAAGTTCGGAGGTCGCAATGTTATGCTCACAAAGAGCTGCAAACCAGCGCAGATCGCAGCTAGACAGCAGGTTTATTCAGTTGTTATATACTCGTACGCGTATTAGTTTATTGTTTAGACGTATGCCTTTAAAATTTAAAATAAACTAATAAATAAAATTTAATTTCTTAAATTTATCTTTTATTGATTACCCTTTTTTTTCGTTGATGCAGCACTAGAATTGCCAACCGTACGCTTTTTAAGCGTACATACGCGTTTTAATAATAAAATATGAATGTGTACGCTATAGGCGCGCTTATGAAGAAATATTAGTAATGTACGCTTTTCTGGTAATCAGTTACATATTTGACCTATTTCAACAGTAGAATGTATGAGTTCCAAACCCTGCTTATTAGCAACTGTGAGTCAAATAAATTATTACTGAAGGTGTCTGACTTCTAGCTGACTATAATTTTTTAACAATTTGTTAAATTTACTACATTATTGCGCGGTTTCATAAAAAATTAACTCATGGCTAAATTTAACAACGTGTTAAATTTTGACATATAAATTGTGAAAAATTTATAAATTTTATTAGTACATATAACTCAATTATATTGGGTGTATCATATGCATACTCAACACATATTTGCAATACACATACAAATAATTAATTTATAAGATCGTTTTACTGGTAACTTTTTACTACAATTTATAGCATAGCATGAAATCAACAAATGAATATTTTAAATAAGGTATAAATAAATAAAAATATATAGTAATTATTTTTTTGTTAAATATACAGGGTATAACAGAAATAAGTACCTATATTAAATTTAACCAGTGACAGAACTCGTCAAGTGCAACTTTTTTAAATGTAAACTATGATATTCTCCTTCGTCAGCCATCTAGTCTACAAAAATACAATAACAAAAGTATATAGTACAAACAAAAGAATGACTTATAATTTAATATTGAATAATTTTATATAAAATTAAAGTTTTAAAAAATCGTCTCGCCTAAGAGCCCAAAAGAAGGCTAGGATCCACTGAGAAATTTCTCATCATCTCGGTGGATTTAGTCCGATCCTGATTTTTATGTATGAAACACTGGAAATTTCGCAGAAAACTACCCGTTCTATACACACTGCACAAGCTCTGCTAGTAACCCTACCACGTGCCATTCACTACTTGTCGCTCTCTAATGGTTAAAACACGTGCCATTCACTACTTGTCGCTCTCTAATGGTTAAAACACAATCTCTCTCTCTCTCTAGGGCGCATCTACAGAACAGTTACGAGATCATTGGTTTTCAGTACAGCGTTATATTCTATCTCTTACAGTCTCCATAGCTTCGTCTCCTTCTCTCTCACATTCTCGTGCACGACGAATGTGTAATTGTATGCTTCACGATTTCAATTACTCAATTACGCGCTTTTGGGGGTATATTTTCTCTTGTAGCTTGTTTGTAACTAAATAAATAATAGTATACTCTACAACTACAACAAGTATTGGAATAAGCCATTCCAAACATGTTGCAGAGTACTTTTTCCAACAAAATTTAGAAATGATACGAAAAATTTAGCTTACGTACTAGAATAATATATTTTTTTAAGGAAACAAACAATATTAATTTAAACATGTCATAAATTGCTTATTACACAATTCATATCTTTGTTTAGATTTATTTGGTAATAACTAGCTCTCCGTTATTTCATATTTGCCTTTATTACCTACCACTTGATATTTTTCTCGACAAAATATTATTTAGTTAATTTTCTGAGTAATATATTATTATTTAGCTAAACTTATTACTCTGACGATCTCAAAAAAAAAAACCTGTAAAAGTTAACAGAAAATTCCGAAACTGTTCAAAACGTTAAACGCGAATTCAGAAATAAATAAAACAAGCAGACGTTACTATAGCATCCGAATCGTAATATTTGATATACACAATATAGCAACGCATGCGCAGTAACAAAATGAAAGGGAAATTATATTATACAGTCTCAAGCATAAAGCCTAGTATTATGTACCAATATCTTCCGTAAGCACGAATCCGAACGAAGAGGAGCGAAGCTTGCCAAGCGGTCATTGAAGTAGTTGCACGACTGTACAAATGATTATTTAGCTAGAATTATAGTATTATTTCTCTCTTTTCATCAGGCTATCGCATGTTATCTTGTACGCAACCTAGATGAGTTCATATTTCGGAGACCTGTACGCTGTACGTACCGCGCTAATATACCGCTGAACACACAATGATTTGTCGGAAGCCGTGCGTAATTATTCCAAACGGAATTATGCCACACTGTTTGTTCGAATGATATTAATTCCAACATAATTTGTAGTGGTGGAATGTGTAGTTCCTAAAATAATGTTGGAGAAAATATTTTATATGCCATGTTTTTAATAGTATATTATAACTGTGGTGGGATGTTTCATTATAGCCTATAGCCGAGGGCTTATGTGTATTACCGAGAGGCGAATCCTTGAGGTGAGATACAGCGCGAGGCTGTAATGAAACTCCCATCGAGGTATTTTATTCACAATCATCCTCTTTTTAAATCAATAATTTTCAGAATAAATCATTGAGTTAATATTTTTTGACAGCTATATTCAAATTTGTTTGACCTACCTTATTATAAGGATCTATGACAATAGTACTAGGCAACCCCTACATAAACATTTTCAACCTGTGGGGTGGAAGTGAAATCTACTTTTTCGCGCCCAAAAGATTATCATTACAGTTAGGAATGGCGTATTCCCAATCTCTAAAAGGTTAGGAATCGACATATTATTATAATAATTGCATATAAACTTAATATTTATTATTATTAAAAAGTAGACAAAACATATTTTTCATTTTGGTATTACTACAATGTATAAGGTAGGCGTTGCCTTTTTGCCTACCTTAGCGAGTCGCCACTGCTACGGATAACATATTTAAATAATTTGTTGGTCATCGAATTGACGAAATACAAGAGACAATAAAATCCGGCAAATAGCAAGTTAGCATTGGAAGAAAGTATGGCAGGTGAAGTCACAAAATGGTCTAAATTGTCATTATTAAGAAACAATGAACGATGGTTGTATGAACAAGAATTTTTAAAATTACCAAAAGAAAACTAGTAATGTTGATTTATACACGAGAAAATATATGTGACCTAAAAAAGGAATTAAAAGAAGTTACAAATTCCGAGTGGTGTCAAGTGCACTTGGAAATTTAAGAATTTTTCTAAATGCAACGATTTTTGAATATTTATATATGTTCGATTCCTACGCAACTGTTCACGCGCTTGTTATTGTCGATGTATTCCCTCTACTCTCTTTATCATTCGACTTCTATCTTATAGCAGTCACAGCGATGTGGCGTCTCAAGCAAATTTCATCAACTTAATAAATTTTTTCGGGTATTATTAATTTCAGAGAAGAATGCAAAAATAGAGATTTTTTTTTTAAAATGAAATTAACCCCTATTTACATAAATATGTTATTATATCAATATAAAGAAGGATTTAATTTTTCTGAAAATATTTGGATAAATTTATTCTTATCCTACAATACACTAAAACTGAAAAATTAAGGAGAAAGTATTCAAAACCAGAAATGCATGCACAGAATCATTGATATCCCGAATATTCAAAAACAGAATTGCGCAGCACCAGAAAGCGTTTCGCCCGAATCATTCAATGACCGAATACGTGGGCGTGGTTTGGAAAACGCTAGGTTGAGAATCGCTGCATTATACGATGATTTCATTTAAATGCAACCTTATGAAAATTATTGTACATAGTTATACGTAAAATGACAAGAAATATGTGCAAGAAGAATGAATGACATTATTCCGATGAGATTTGAGATAACACACGTAATTTTGAGTGTTCATTACGATAACTTCAATGTCCAGAGATTCACAACACTGAATATACGTACGTTTGTGTGACTGACAGCAGCTGAAAAATTTGTCAACATAACCTATAAAAATAAATATTCCTTTCATTTTCACAAATTTTCTGTTTTTGCACTGAAGTTCCTTTTTATCATCATATGGTTTATTTCCTCAGCCCTACGGCCTTGGCAACTAAATTCCACATTTAACATGATAAAAAGTAGAACTTCAGTACCTACCTTAATTGATACATAAATAACTATTATTCTGAAAGTACGAACACATATTCTCAATGAAAAGCTTGTACGTATCTATGACATGATGAATAATTAGCAGAACCATTCGCATACTTATGTACAAGAAGGTCTAATAGGGCTGTTACAATAATTTTTATTTGCTTTCTAAATATGAAAACTGAAAATATTTCGAAGTATTTATTAAATATTATACAATATTTTTTTGAAAGTTGGATATTTTGAAAAAGTCACGTGTTCTGTTTTCTTTGCGATCCTCAAAATAAGCATTTACTGCTTCGATGGCTTCTTCGTTGGATCGAAATCTCTTTCCAGTGAAGAACGTTTTGATTTTCGGGAAAATATAGAAGACCGGGGAAGCTAAATCGGACGAGTACGGTAGATGGGGGACGATTTCAGTTGGGTCAATTTTTATTGAGCAATACGACTTGAATTGTCGTGGTGAAACAAACTCTTTTTCTTTGCCATTCCCAGGCGTTTTTCTTGAATTGCTGCTTTCAGCTTGTCTAAAAGTGTGGCGTAGTATTGACCAGTTACAGTTTTTCCTTTATCAAGAAAATCAATTAGCAGAATGCCTTTGGCGTCCCAAAAGACTGACGCCGTTACCCTTCCTGCCGATGACGTAATGTATGTACTAGGATGTCACAGAAGAGGGGGTTGTTTTTCATGACTATTTTTGGCGCCAATTTTTTTACCTCCCTTGGTAAGAGAGGTATAGGGATCGTGCTAAAAATCGCATATCGAGATTTTGGTAAATGACCACGTTTTAAGGTGCCACAATCATATTTTAACATTTTCACGATGATGTATGTGTGTGTGGATCCTCTTTACGCTCTAACTCAAATACTATCGTTCAGAAAATTTTGAAACCTTGTATTTCTACTTTACTCTTATATGGAAAGATGTCATTAGATTTTGGAGTAAATCAGATAACTGGAAATGGCATTTTACTGGAAGTTCAAAATAGTTTTTCTTCGAAAAATACCTTTAAATGTTATTTTTTCGAGATTTGTTATTAAAATAATTAAAGTTTTTAATTTTTTTACATGCTTGCGTTAACACTTTTTGTATATATTTTATGGGTAAATTTCTAAAATTATCTATAATTTTAATCCCGGAGCCTACGCTTTTAAACACAACTCCATAGTTACACAGTTCAGATCTCAAATGTATGTAACTGAGTGATATGTCACTGGTAACAAATTAATCATTTCATAATAGTAACGTTTTAAAAAGAAATTAGTAAATGGAACAATAATTATATGGAAAGGAACTTAATACTGTTTCCAGCATAAGTAAATATGTAGGTAAGATAAAATATATAATATATCATCACGGCATATTACCCATTGCTGGATTAGCTAATATGCTTTGTACACAGATGTCAGTAATAATGATGAAATATTTGTACCGTGCGGGCGTTTACCGAGCGTCACTTCGCGGGAATCAGGGAAACCGGGTTCGATTCCGACCGACGCCAAATATTTTAGAATTGTAAATGGCACAAAATTGACCCCTGTGGTGCACTCTCCACGCCAGTAATGAATATAGGTAAGTATATAAATAAATAAAATATAACATCACGGCATATTACTCATTGCTGGGTCTGCCAGTCAGCTTTGTACACAGATTTCGGTAACGATGATGATATATTTGTATCGTGCGGACGTTTACCAGGTGTCATCTCACGAGCACTTATTGCTGGTGTTGAGAGTGCACCACAGGGGTAATTTTTGTGCCATTTAAAATTCGAAATATTTGGCGTCGGTCTGAATCGAACCCGATATTTAAATTTAATTTTAAGTATTTTCATGAATAAAAATTGAATTAAACGAGAGGTATTGTGTTGGCCACATCAGATTCATATTTAATTATTTACGAAAATAAGAAATTATCAAAAAAATATATTACTAAAAAAATATTGCATAAACTTTTATTTCAAATATTTTTCGAAAAATGTGAAACAGGTTTATTATCTGTTTGGCTTATATTACATCATACATAATGGTATATAGATTGTAACATATTTATAAAAAATGCAACTAAATATATTCAATTTTTTGATTTAGCATATTTAGGAGCAATTATTACAATCCTAAACTAAAGCGTCATGGGTGATAACGCTGGATGAGTGGATGTGGATGACGCTGAATTGCTGAACCCCGTCGCATAATATTTAATTAAATATTACATTAAAAACAAGATATTCATTGTAATCCAAATATTATACGAAGACAATACATTTAATATCATACGAAAATTATTTATATTGTGATGTACCTACGTACCTATTTTTTTTTAATAATTGTGAAAATGTAACAGTAAGTTACAGTCTATAAAATGTTCATAATAAAAGTTTCCTACGGTAAATACAAAATATTATGTATTTAAGGAATAATATGTAATATATGTTACGTACGATTTTTAAAATTTTGTTACTTATTATTCATTCACTTCATCACTCTTCCCTCTTGCAATACATTATTAATATTTCATACAAATAAAATATCTTTACGTTCGTTAATATTTTTAAAATTATTATTATACGTTCAATAAAATGTTCTATTTTCATTTGCTATAGGCAAAGAGTTAATGCCAGACGACATATCTTACTTTTAGGTTTATAACTTGGAGCAAAGTATGACTATTACCGAATAGATGGAGACTGTTAAATGAACAAATATTTCTACTTTATCGATTCAGCCAAAATTATTCATTTTAGCGTATACTAGCGCTCGCCTCGGCGTAGAAACAAAATAAAAGGGAGTATCATTTCACCTTAAAGAGCAACGTACAGACCTGCGAACCGTACGCCGAACTATTCGGCGAACGGTTCGACGAGCTCTAGCAGATGATGGTGGGGGAATGTTCGTCTCTTTTCCATTATTGTTGCAGATACATATATATATATATATATATATATATATATATATATATATGTTTTGCGGATTCCAAATAATATCATGATTTCTGTACAGTTCGATAAATTTTGAAGTATTGTCTTTAGACCATTCCATTTTTGGTAAATGTAGTATTAATGAAGAGCAAACATCTACTTCGAACCAAAGAATAAAGTGAAATAAAATATTTTGTTTTTTGTTGCAAGTATCCGTGCGCCGTCGCGTCCAGACTAGCTGCAACGTGTTCGCGCAACATCCTTTGATCGTTCGTTGAAATACCGACAACGGATGGATCGCGCAAACGTTGCAGGCAAACGTTGCACGTGTTGTATTGCTTTGCTCGGATCGCCGTTTTGTTTTGTTGCACCGGTCTGGACTTGGTTCGCCGAACGGTTCGCAGGTCTGTACGATGCTTTATGTTTCTCTTCGCTATACTATTTAATTAAAACTCGAAATCATCACCAAGAGTAAAGTTACCTTTTGAAGATGATTTCGAGTTTTAATTAAATAGTATAGGGAAAAGAAACATAAGAGCAACGTAGATTTCAACTGGTCTCTTTCGTTTCAGTCGAAATGGCCAGTCCGCAAAATTCACCAAGAGTAAAGTAACCTTCTGAAGATGATTTCGAGTTTTAATTAAATAGTATAGGGAAGAGAAACATAAGAGCAACGTAGATTTCAAGTTCGGTGTTTTCCACTTCACTCGAAATGGCCAGTCCGCAAAATCCACCAAGAGTAAAGTAACCTTCTGAAGATGATTTTGAGTTTGAATTAAATTGTATATTACAAGGAATTACAAAAGCCATGCAAATTCCAAGTTTGATCGCTCTCGTTTTATTAGAAATGGCTAGTCCGCAAAACACACCAGGAGACCTATTCTGTAACTTTAGCAACAGGTAGTGTTGCTATACGTCATCGGGTATCGGGTGAGTGTTGTTTGATTTCGAATATTCTCGGAACAGGTAGTGATTTTCGTCTAGTAACTTTATTGTGGCTATGTTGGGGAAATTACAGTGGGTTGGTCATGCATTTAAAATCTGAAATTTCCTTAAAACGTGTAACAACCGCATAAATTGGTCAATAAATATACATATTTCAGATTGAAATATTGTAGTGAAAAATGAATATATCCACATTACTCGATTACCCGTAGTAGACATATCCTCTGTGGATGTAAAGACATAAATAAATGTTATATAAAAACTTTTATTTTTAAAGGGACAATAATTGTCTACAATACAGCGACACTTGTGATAATAAATACTGTATACCTCTCCTTCGTATCATTATTCTCTTCGTCGGTTTTCGGAAACTTATGGGTCGATTCTGTTCACATCTGTAAATCTTACAGATCTGTAAATCTGTATATAATGAATAAAATCGCAACGAAAACTGTCACTCTAACGTACAATTCTATATTAATCAACAAAAATAGATGCGTTTTTGACAGGTTTTACAGATTTCCAGATATGTAAGACTTAAAGATGTGAACAGAATCGATCAATTAATCTGTATCTTCCCGAGTTGAAGAATTATCAATGTTGAAACTTCCTTCAAAGACCTACTTACAACCGGCTGGCTCATAACGTGCCAGCATGTTGTTTCCGACATTTCGCTGGTAACTTCCAACAGCGAAAATATTTAATGCTGTTAAAACCTAGAAACGTAAAATAATTTTAGATGACTATTTTAAGTAAATAAATAAATATGTTTTCTTACTCTGAGATGCGGCGGAATTCTTGTGTTCCTTTGGCTTATTTCCATATGTGGAGACAATACTTCAATTATATATCGGCAAGCTTCTTTATTCAATCTAAAATTCGCCACAAATTCTGTCTCTCACACACCGAAAGGATCTTGAGCGTCTCTTAAATTTCGTCTCAGTAGAGCAGCTTCTTCCAACTCTACATCCAGTTCTTCCTCTGCTACAATTTGCAGTTTAGCATATAATAATGCCATCTAAAGAAAGATTACAATAAATATTTTATATCGGAAAAAGTTTTTTTTTTTGTTAGCGAACCATTGCTTAATGTTATTGTATCAATATTTACACAAAAAAATATTTTTAATATCCTTATTCATTTTTGAATAGTATATATCAAATTCACTTTGCAATAATAATAAGAAAATAATTATATTTTCAACTTACCTCAGAAAAATAAAAGATGATATAAACACAATTTGAAACTTATTGACAAACTTTCACTCACGAATACCGCCAACAAACTGTCATATCAGTATTGCTATGTCCATAACACTACCTACATAGGTGGTGTTATCCCTCCTACTTTTTTTCAATATTCTTCACCGAGAGTGACGTCATATAGTTTGTACTCTGTCTGACATTATCGTGCGCGCTCTTTTCAAAATGGCCGTATCAACACGATATCGTGTTGATACGGCCATTGAACGGTGCGTTCGACAAAGATGGCTGACTATCGCTAATGGTTTGTTCACCAAGATTTCATTATGATATTGTCTAGTAACTTTTATTTATTTTCAACAGTATGAAATAATAATTTTAAAAATGATTTATTAATAATTGATATAAACATTTCTCTTTAACAATAATTAATATACTATATAAAATAAAATAATATCAATTTAACAACCTGTTTTATGAATTTAAAAAACTTTTTGTTGGTAAGTGGTTAAATTTGTCATCATTCTGAATTTCAATTAATAGATTGGCAACATTGGCGCTTGTTGAATAGTTGTGTGTAAAAATTTGAAATATCTAAATTAGTTCAAAAAGTGGTTTAAAATAAAATTTAAATTATAAAACCGAGCGATTAATAAACCGTTTAAACATCAGATTAACCACAGTAGTGAAATATTAAATAATAATATAAATATTAAGCTAAAAAGTGTAATTGCAAATTGTCTTATCTGTGAAGGTTATATTAACATTGAGTAAAGTGCTGAGTAACTTAAGTTTACGCGCGCAGACGGGTTGAACATTTTAAAATAACAGTGTTTCCAACTGTACTAAAAATAAAATTCAATATCTCGTACTTTTTTTTACAATGGCTACTGTTGCTGAGATAGAAAAATTATTGTACCCTGTTAATTCTAAAATGGATAAAATACAAAAAACAATTTTCACAAAGAAATTTCTGAAATAAAAATAGAAACTGAGACTAAAATTGAAAAATTGAAAGAAGATTTAATAGAAAAAGATAAAGAAATTGAATACTTGCAAAAGAAAATACGGGAAAAAAATTTAATATTCTTCGGAATCCAAGAAGAGAATGGAAAAAACCTTGAACATAAAATATTGCACGTGTTGAATGAAACTTTAAAGCTTCCAAATATTAATACCGACAACTTAGACAATGTACACAGAATTGGCAAATTTAACAAAAATAACATAAGACCAATATTAGTTGAATTCAACTCCAGAAAAGTTAAATATGAGATCCTTAGAAATGTAAAATTACTAAAAGGTCTTAAGATCTCCATAGAAGAAGATTACCCTCCTAAAATTGTTCAAGAACGTAAAATTCTCAAATCACAGCTTGCCAGGGCAAAAAAAGACGGTTATAAAGTTTCACTAAAACAAAATGTACTATATGTGAACGATAAAAAATACACCATAAAAGATTTTATCAACAGCAATCATAGCGAGGAAGACACTGAAAATGTAATGGAATCATGGGCGTACGCAGGAATTTCTTCAGGGGGGGGGGGCAAGAAGAAATTATGTTTAAAATGCTTTTGTTAAAGGTAAAGGTTTACCTAAAGTAAATACCAAAGATAATCATTTTATTTAAAAAAGAACAAATAAAAATTAATAATATATTTAGTGAATTTAAACTTTCTAAAATATTAACCGTAGTGGATTTTCAGAAAATCTTTGTGTCACTTCTACCTCTAACGTATAAAAGTATATGTTCTTGGTTATTATAAAATGTACAGTAATTTTTTTAAAGATGTCTGATCAACAAATTGGTTGAATTAGGATTTTAGCTCCGCCTATTCCGATAAATACAGTAGTGTCGTTCAGTTAGTTTTTATGTGGGTCCATAAGATACTACTGTTATTTTATTATTATAACAATATATGTTAATGCAAAAGCATTCAAAATTCAAAACGGAAATGGACTAATACAAGTAAAACAAAAAAATGTGAAAAATATGATACTGACACTCCGTTAGTGTCAGTGACACTGATAGAAAATAAAGTTATTCGTACGGCTTTGAATCAAGGTAATATATCTGAATTAATAAATAAACCTGCGTTACAGCGAAAGTAATGTCAACAACGAGCATCGTTTTAAAATGCAATGCCCTAACTTATTCGAAACAATATTAAATTTTGAAAGACAAGCGTATTGTATCCATCCTTATCGCACACGCTTCGTGTTATGTAAATGAAGGAAATAAATGTATGCCAATTTATTAATTCGTTCATGATACAGATGACCTTGATCGGAGATCTTTAAAAAAAATGCTGTATGTTAGTATACCTGTACAATACACATGTATTATACATTTCATACTGTATAAAACGTATTATTCCTTTTGAGCAGTTTAAAAATATTTAGTATTAATCATATTATATCATTTCATACACGTATATTATATTTTTATACAGTATTTTACGTATGTATGATATATGTGCAATATAAAATGTATAACACTCTTATTTTATGTACATATATACAGTAAATTTTCCATTTTACTTTTTATATGAAAACTTCAGGGGGGGGGGGGCAACTGCCCCACCTTGCCCCACCCTGCGTACGCCCATGAATGGAATCTGAATCAGCCAATACCGAAACTCTTACACCATCTCTCTCATTACCACTACCCTCTGATGAGACAGAAAAAACGAAGCCGAAAAAATCAGTCAACCCACAAATCCAGCACAAGGATATGCGGAACCGAAAACGACACAAACCCCAAGGAATCAGAAAAAGAAAAAGGATACCCAACCAAAAACAGGCCCTTTAGACAAGCATTTTCAACCAAGACTCCGATCTCACTCCGCCCAAAAAACTCTCCAGCTCTATAGTTAAAACATCAAATAACTTTAAACATACCGAAGCCCAATTAATAAATGTTGTATTCTTTAATATATTTGGTTATAATAACTTGTTTAATTTAAGCGAAGATGAATATTCTTTCCTTTTAAAACATGAAATATTATGCCTTAGTGAAACATGGGTTGACAAACCACTGGAAAACTTCCCTAGACAATTTAATAATTATAATTTTCATACAATTATGGCAAAAAGAATGTTTTCTGTTGGGAGAGCGAGCGGAGGCATTATTATGTTTCAGGATATAATAATTATCGGGGGCGACTTCAATGCTAGGTGCGGGATTTTAAATCAATTTGATGAAGAGGACTTTATCATTAATCCCAACTTATATCCAACAAGAAGATCTGAAGATGACAAAACTGATTCCAGAGGAATTCTTGTGACAAATATGATGGAACAACACGGTTTTACGATGGTGAATGGCAGAAGCCCCAGTGACGAGCTTGGTAAAATCACATGTACATCCTTTGGAGGTCAAAGTGTCGTAGATTTGAAAATACAGATCCAGTGGATTTAATAATAACGCTAGGAAAGAATACATTGACAGTAAAAAGAGTTATAGACCATTTTTGTACTCTGTAAAGAAAAAGAAAAAGAAAAAAAAAGTTACTATTATGTACATATGTACGTAAATTCCGATCTTTATGTTATTCATAATACTAAAATTATTGTTTATTATTAATATACTATATGTTTCTTTTTTAATGTAATAATCACAATGTATTTAACTTAAACCTGGGAATATTTTGTAAATTTATACTAATAATAGCCAATCACTTTTGTAAGAAATATGTACATATATTTTTCACAAAATAAATATTATTATTATTATTATTATTATTATTTCAATTAATATTTTTGTTTATACATATTTAGCATTCAATACATTACTTATTTCAATAAAAGTATTCTAAAACAATGAAGAAGGATATGATGAATATGGAAAAGAAAGGCGTCCAATATTTTGCAGTATAGTTATAATAAACTGGAAGAAAGGATAAATAAGTAGTGAAAAAATAATACAATTTATATGTTCTTCAAGAATATATTTATTTATAACAACAAAGAAAACGTTAAGCTTACAGTTTTAATTTACACGGTATTTGTGTGCTGTGATTAACCGCACTTCTGGGATACTAAAATTGCTATTTTAAATTTATCTCTATTGCTGTTTAATTAATTTTAATATAATCTTCAGGAGATGTACACAGCATTTGACCAAAATGATTGCGAAAGTATCATACAAGATAAGATTGCATGGTGGTGTCATGATTACTGCTGGCGTTATATTTACGAAATAAAGGGCTGAAACATGAGACATTCTCTGAATATGGAGGCATCCAGTATTTTGCAGTACAGTTATAACAAACTGGATGAAAGGATAAGTAAGTAATGAAAAAAAATAATGAAATTAATATGTAATTTTACATTAACAAAATTAATATATAATAATATAACTATTTTATTGTAAAATTAAATATAATTAATTATAAGATATTGTATGTATGTATATATGTATGTATTTCGTAGAGTCTATAAATAAAGATATTTACATATTTAAACCCATGGTTCTCAAAAAGGTTAAATTCTTACGGTACCTAGTGTAAATATTAATACACATTTATCATTATAAATAATTCAATAAATTGTTTCATTTTAGTTAGTTTGACTTTGACATGTTAACAATTAAAAAAATAATCTGTTGAAGTTAGTATAGCGAGTTTTAATTGGCTAATTCAATTTTTTTATGGTGGAACTTTTTAAATAATACCCGCCAAATAAATATACACACAGGATGTAGAATGTCTCACACAAATAATAAACAATCACAAAATTATAAATAAATACATAACGTTTGAAATACATGAAAAAAAAAAAATACTATCTTTGTTACTACAGTTTTCTAAATGTCTTATAGAAACACAGTTTTCTAAATGTCTTATAGAAACAGAATTCGTTAATATAACAATATTTATTTTTTTTATGAGAAAAAATACATCTCCCATACAAAAGGTTGGTAGCAATATAAATTACAATAAATATTAATAAGTATATTAATAATTTTACAATACTTTGAAAAATATAATAAAACTTTTATAAATTTAGAGTAGACTCGTAGTTTAATGGAGTTTGTCATATAATTGTGGATATTGTACATTTTCTCCTTGATTGGTTCTGACAGAAGTGGGTTGGTGCCAGGGGCTCGATTCTCGAAATTTACCGTATGCGCTTTTATACTTTTGGCGCATACGGACTTCCATATGGTATTCTTGAGTACGAAAAGAGTGGGGAGATATGAAAATTTCGCATACGATAACATAGAGTGGGTCCAAACCATTCGAAACATATATCGCATGAGTTATTACAGGAATTACATGTGCTAATAACAATTATTATTCAAAATTAAAGTAAACAAAGGTGAGTAAAACGTATTTTAAATAGTTTTATACCTACCTAATACTTTAATACATTATTATAATATATAGGTTATGGCGAATTTAGAAGAATTGATTCAAATAAATCTTATAAACATATTAGAAGAAGAGAATGAGGGTGCAGTTGAACGTAGAACATTTCATAGAACTGATCCATTTACCTTACCGGACAATCAGTTTATGAAGTTATTTAGATTACCAAAACATCTAGTTGAAAATTTAATTGAAATGCTTCAACCATATTTAATTCCCGCAAGTAGAATTTCAGCTCTTAGCATAAGAACGAAGGTACTATAGTAACAAGTAATATGAACATTTCATTCATTCTTGCTCATAATTTTTTTAAGATGTTGATTGCACTGAGGTTTTATGCATCGGGAAGTTATCAGACAGACATAGCTTTAAATATATATACTGCTGTCAGTCAAGCCTCAGTTAGCCGATGTGTTACCGAAATCAGTGAAGCTCTAAACCGACCTGAAATATTTCAAAATTGGGTCAAATTTCCCAGAAACCTTGAAGAATTGCGTGCTGTTCGTAGTGGGTAAAACAATAAATTAATTCATATATTCCCTAATTAGCTGATAATACTGATTTAGATGGGAACACACGCTCCGTCATAATGTACACAAATCGCCCTGTACATTTCCTGCTAAGCACTGTGTCATAACGTACAAATCTAGCCCATGAAGTTGGCGCGCGTCAAAGTGTACATTTCTTGCCTTATGCATCGTCATAATGTACATAGATCGCTCTGTACATTTCCTGCCCAGCACTGTGTCATAGCGTACAAATCTAGCCCATGAAGTTGGCGCGTATCAACTTCGCGCGCTTACATATTTAAAAAGTACACTCCGTCCTACAAATTGTAACAAAATAAAATTATTAAATTGGAATAGGTTAATAGTTATAGTGAGCACTGATAGATGTCGCAACGAAATAAATTGTGAAAGTTAACAAACATTTATTAGTTTTCTTGTATTACAGCATCAAAAAATAAATCAAGTATTTGAATCACTTATAATCTTTTATTTGCACATGTATAACAATCTGTAAATAGCAATTATTTATATTATAAATACGTGGGAATGGTGTAGCAGTAAATAATATAAACCTACTAATCTGTATATACAATAAAGTTTATAAGCACATATATTTGTTGCAAGAAGCTGATATCAATGGGAATAGTGTTTGAGAAGGATGTATTGTTTTTATTTTTTATTGTATTTAAAGCAGGAGGCAAATAAAACACATTCATCTTTGCATAACTTATAATTAATCTTATTTTACATTATACAATGACAATATTTATACATAGACATAACGGTTTAAGTGTAAAATGCTACTGATAGAAAACAATAATCCTTTTCAGTTGTCTCTTGTATCTCTGCCAATAGTAAGTAAAATGGCGTCTGCAACAGTCAGCTGGGCTGTGAAACAAAATCTCGCTTTGTAACGACTTTCGACAAGTTTCTTAAAGTTGTCTGAGACTTTCCTCATAGTTTAAATCTATTAAAAAAAACACACACACGCGCGCCATGAATCTTATCACAAGTGCATAACCATGACTCCCGTCAGTTGTTGGCTTACTACGCGCAGAT
This sequence comes from Harpalus rufipes, assembly GCA_951394225.1. NCBI lineage: Eukaryota > Metazoa > Arthropoda > Insecta > Coleoptera > Carabidae > Harpalus > Harpalus rufipes. The sequence goes on from OX596280.1 coordinate 25,456,676, forward strand.
CTCTTTAAATTGAAAAGGTCTATTTCAAATATCTAAACACGATTATTAAGGAAATCCATGTGCAATAGAAATTAAATCAAGACATTCATTTACAATACACGAATTCTCCATGCCACAACGTCATAAAGAATAATAAAAAATAATCGTACACATAAAACCAAGTCTACCAAAAACATGGTTTAAATCTGACTTAACAAAACTATCTTATGACGTAGAAAGAAGCTAAAACATATGTAAAGGAACAGCCTAGATATCAATTAATTTCCAAATTCTTCTAATTTTTGAAGCCGAATTGAGGAAAATAAGGATTATTATATGAAGATCACGCTGCAAAAAAGAGGAATGTCATTGTTATGTAGTTTTCGGGAAATAAAAAAAAAAACAAATTTATATTATATTTGTGTTGTATGGCTATATATTTCACAGGTTAACTTTGAGACTATGATTCTTATTGCATTGGAAGTTTATACATAAAATTCTACCGTATTTGATGTATGTACATGATGTATATTTCATTAAAAAATATGACCCTTTTTGCAATGTAGTTTTCATATATAATTTTTATTTTAATAATTTTTACCTCTCGCTAAGAGAGCTATTGGATTCATGCTAAAAATCGCATATCCAGATTTTATTGAATAAGCACGTTTTAAGGTCCCTATAATCCGATTTTAACATTTTACGATGATATCTGTGTGTGTGTATGTGGAATGCTGTAAGGACGATTACTCAAAAACTATAAGACTTTATATTTGTTTACGTATTTCCCAATCGGACATTCATGGGAAGATCCGAAAAGGTTTTGGTAACAATTGGACAACTGGAAGTAGAAGATTCTTGAAAAAAAAATCTTCTAAATATTGATGTTGAGATAGATGTTGGGGAAGAGACGGAAAGATAGGATAATGAATGAAAGAATAAGGGAAATGGCTCGAGTAATAGAAGTTTGTAGAAAGATACAAGAGAAACGATTACATTAGTATGAACATGTCATGAGAATAGATGAAGAATATATTGGAAGAATGAATAGCTTAATTGTAGAAGGTGGAAGAAACAGAGGAAGACCAAAGATAAGATGGAAGAACTGTATTTCGGAACACTTGAGAAAAAAGGAACGGAATGAGGACGACACACAAAACAGAAATGAGTGAAAAAAGAAAATAAAACATAGCGACATAGGAAAAGCTAAAGAAGAAGATGTCAGTGTCAAGGGCAATTTGCTTAGTTTGTTTATGAAGTAATTTAACTGGAAATATAGAATATTTTGCAAGAAAAATTATATATGGAATTTGTACATAATACACGGAATTGATGGAAGGTAATGTGCTGGCAACATCAGCTTTTTTTAAGAAAAACAATTAAGAGCTTTAAATTAAGGTACTTCAGGTAGATCAATTGTAACTAAAATCTAATCAATTGGATGTAAGAATAGGAATAAAAAAATTGTAATTTTTGAAATTGTAGTTTTGGAGTTATCGCGGACGAAACGATCATCACACACACACATACAGACATCATCGTAAAAATAGTAAAGAATAACACGTGAAATATCTCCAAATAAATCTGCTTTATTAAATAAAATAAAGGCACTAGATCAACGTTACAAAATGAAAATAAAACTGCTCCAGCAGAGGAATCGAAGAAATATTAAAAAAATTGCTACTATGTCGTCAGGACTTTGTGCTTTAAAGAATCAAAACGAAGAGAAGAAATAAGAATTTCATAAGAAATGTTGTTAATACAAAAGCAAATGTATAAACAAAGGGAAATATATAGTATAAAAACAAAGAATTATCTATATAGTTTCACGGTTTTACCTGAGCATTTCCTATAGCTCCAAAAATCCCACTTTCCTAAGTTTTCCAAGAATCTTTACAACTTCCCTTTCAAGCTATTCTAGAACAATTGGATTTAAGTAAACCATCGACAGAGAGACATCATAGTGATTTTTAATACATATTTCGATTCTGGTGATCTTGACCAAGTTGCATTTTTTTTTTTAATGGAAACTTAATTTCTAATTTCTCTTTTGTATAGTTTGGCAGTTGCTGTAATAGAATTTGTTGGTACAAATTCTATTCAAACTGCCAAAATGTTGGCTGCGTAATAAAAATAATAAAATTTATTGCGCTTGGCCCGAAAATTTTAAATATAAAAAAAAATGGTTCGGGCAATTAACAATTATTCCCAGCAGGCCAATTCTGAATATAAATTATACGAGGTGGAGATTTTTGAATAATTTGGTAAGTCGAAAGAATTATAGGTACTTTCATTTTTGTATTTACAACTCTTTTCTAAAATTAAAAGATATTACAGCAAAATAAAAATAAATCAAATAAAAATTGACATATGCTCAGACTACTGTATATGTATGAATGCACCCTCCGCCATTTTTGTGTTGTGTCATGAGTCAGAGATATTTACCAATATCTGTATACAAAGCAGATTGGCACACCCAGTAAAGGGTAATATGCCGTGATGAAATATTTATTTATTTATTTTATTTAACATCTCTGTTTCCAGCATTTTAATTACCACGGGAGAATATTGAGAATATAATTCCTTAGTCACGTGACATGTTTTCCGCCAATCAACATTCAGAATCTCCCTAGCTACGCGTTTATCACAGCGATGATAAAAAATAAAGAAATAAACACCGTATTTATAGTCGTTACTAAGGGATTTGTTTTCTTTATTTATGACATTGACAGTTAATTTTGAGTATAAAAAAAAAATAATAACAATAATTTAAACTCGGAAATATTAAATAAAACTCGCAAGTACCATGTTTTAATATATTACGTATGAAAATAACATTTCTTAATGCGAACATTGAAAATTTAGTATATTGTAAGTAGATAAAATTGTGCTTATATTGCTTATGACAATTATTTTTTTATAGATATGGTAATACACGAAGCGAAGTGCCATTATGAAGAATATAAACAAGCAATGGTGAACTAGTTGAAATATGCACCACACAAAAACGTGCAAATAAATACATAATTTTTTTTGTAGATATAAGATGCATTTATTCATTTAATTTGTATTTTTCGTAATATATTTTTTTTAAATACTTTTTATGTTTAATATTTATTGTTGGTATATTGTTTTGCATTAATATTTTTTATATTATATAGTATAAATAAAACTAGAATTACATTATTTATTTTTCCTACCACCATTTATGTTTATACCATAAAAAATACGTCGAAACAATGCCCTAAAATGACGTCGAAACGTCTTAAAATGACGTACAGCTCCACGCTGAGACGTCTTCAGGACGGCTATATGACGTAAATTAGGACGTCACAGTGACGTCGATTTTAGGTCATTTGTGTTACTTGGGAAGGGGGCAATTTTATTTCATTCGTATGTTTTACATACGCACGTAGTTTATATAGTGGAAAATAGATAATAGAACTAATATTTACAATTAATTAAACTACTATTATCCAATATGTGCTCTCCCTCAGAAAAACAAAACTGTAATCATAACCTAACAACTACTAACTAAAGTATTTAAAATGAAAAATAATAATTAATCTTCCGCTACAATTAATAAAACAGGATACAAGCCAATATACTCTACCTAAAATAATAATAAACACTGAGAGAAAAGTCAAAATACAAGAAGAATCAAAGAAAAACTCTTGACAGCAATCAAGACAGCAATGATACGCTCATGGAGGTAGGAATAAATATGGAGGAAGTATTTGCAATCGCTAGTGAAGTCGCTTCCCCCTCTACATTGTGACTGTTGTCAGTTTGATGTTACAAGGTTGTTGCTGTCATCTAACGTTTAGCATTGTTTGTTTTTAAACGTGTACGTGTTTTGAAGAAGTGTTTACCGTTTGTGACTTTTTAATATATATCGTGTTTGTTTTATATTGACTTTTCTTAAGTGCTTTGGTGATAATTAAGATTTTTATTCATGTGAATTATGAAATATTGTTTTATTTTAATACTTTAACTCAACGTGTGTTTTGTGTTTATAGCAGTTTAACAGAACAAACATTATTTGGACTTTATAATATTCTAGTTGACTCCAATAAGACAGGAGGAAAGTCAGCACTTCAGAAAGAAAAAGAAATGAAAATAGGAAGAAAAATTTCCTTTTTTATGATTTTATATTTTTTTATTTATTTTTATATTATTTAATAATAAACAATTAATGAGTGTATTGAACAATTGTAATTTCGTATAAATACCTAGCCTAGATCTATCGATTTAAATAAATATTGTAAAAGATAACCTTATCGGTTACAGGTAAGTGGAATTTTAATTATTTATAATTTTTCTATATTGTAATTTCTTCTAAGTACATATTTGCTAAAAAATATTTATGTTTATTGATATTACTAGAAATAAGAAATCTTAATTTCAAATATTTAATTTTATATTTGCCACGTGAATTCCCACCACAATGTGACTGCAGCAGTACCTGCGTCCGTCCCCACAGGCCTGCATTCCCCTTGTTCTTAGCTCAAGTTTATGCTCCCTCCATATTTATTCCTACCTCCATGGATACGCTTATGGAAGTTACACAAATGTGCTCCTTTGTTGAAGGTTTAACGTTGGTGATACACAACGCCATCTCTACATAATGAAATATCACAATAGCAAAAATGTCATATTTGTATTTAAATTTATTATTATTATAACCTTTTATTGCCATTCCTATATACATATTATATGTTTTTAGATATATATACATTTTATTTATTAACTATACATTGTAAATCTATCTCTATTCATTATTAATATTTGAATGGTTGCCCTAGCGGACGAAGGTCTCCCCCAGATATTGCCATAACTCCCGGTGTCTTGCCTTGGTTGGCCAGGAGCTGCCTGCAATAATTTTAAAATGGTAATGCCATTTTGTTTTCCGACGTCCTCTACTCCTTTTGTTACTCAGCGGTACCTAGTCAGTGATTTCTGTGCACCATCCTCCTTCTTGTCTCATAATGTGTCCAGCCAAACTCCATTTTAATGATTTTATTGTTAGGGTGACGTCAGCTATTTTTGAGCGTTGGTATAATTCGTAGAAAGATACTTTATCTTTCCATGATATATCTAACATGCTTCTAATCATGCGATTTTGTTGAACTTTAATTTTGTTTATTTGTTTTTGGTCATTGCCCAGGTTTGGGAGCCGTATGTGAAAATAGGACTGATGCAACTGTCGAATATTTTTTGTTTTACATGTATGGGTGTTTTTTTAATTTTTAAAAATAGCTTTCAGTGACCAATATCGTTTCCAGGCGTTTGATATGCGTTTATCTATTTCTTTGTTGAGTCTGTCTTGGAATGAAATTATTTGTCCTGTGTATTCATCTACGTATTCTATATTTTTCGACTCTATTAATATTGGTGTTTTTTGATGGTTAGACATTATTTTTGTTTTATCGAAGTTGATGCGTAGCCCTACTTTTTTACAATGTAAGCTTAGGTCAGTTAGTTGTTTTTGTAGTTGTTCTGGTGTTTCAGCTATGATAATGATGTCGTCAGCCAGGCCGGTCACCTTGGGAGACCAGGACCCCCCCAAGTTAACAAGAATAAGAATAATATTTACATTTGCACCCTCAACACGAACACCTTGATGGAAGAAAGCAGACTTGAAAAACTAGAATACGCTCTAGAAAAAATTAAATGGGATATAATGAGTCTCAGAGTCTCTCAGAAATACGCACAAACTACGAAACAATTACAGTTAGAAAATCTGGAGCAATTCTACTTCATAGCGCAGATAAAAAGTCAATATGGAGTAGGCTTTTACGTAAAAAAATCTGATGTGGCCAGCACAATACCTTCCGTCAATCCTGTGTATTATGTACAAATTCCATACAAATTTTCTTGCAAAAGATTCTAAATTTCCAGTAATACTATTTCATGCAAATGGCACTTGACACTGACATTTTCTTCTTCTTTAGCTTTTCCCATTCGTTACGGGTCGCTAATTTTTATTTTTTTCTTCCATTCATTTGTTTTGCGGGTCATCCTCATGTCAAAATTTTTCATTCAAAATTTCATTTTTTGGTATTTTATGATTCCTTTTCTCGGCAACTGAATTTCACACCCCTGATAATAAATAAACCACATGAAATAAGAAAATCATGAAATTTTGAATGAAAAATTATGACATTTGTTAGTTATGGACGTAATTATTAGCTGTCATTTTGACACGAGTCCACATTGGTATCTGCTTGCCAAAGTCAGTACAGTCACGTCACTGCACGCGCCCTACAAATAAAAGATCCTATATTTCCAGTTAAATTATTTAATAAAACTATGCGAATTGCACTTGACACTATATATATAACATCCCATCATTCCGTTTCGGAACATAGGGCCTCAACAAGCTTCTTCCATCTGACTCTGTTAACGGCAATGGCTTTTATTTCTCCCCATGATTTGTTAAGACGTTTTGCCTCCTCGATGATGGTTCGTTTCCAGGTGATTTTTGGGCGTCCTCTCTTACGCGATCCTTGCGGGTTCCAGTCTAGCGCTTCCCTGCAGATGTCATCTCTGGGTTTTCTGAGGGTGTGGCCCAGCCATCCCCATTTTCTTTTACAGATTTGATTTTCGATGGGTTCCTGTTTGGATCTTACCCAGAGTTCTGTGTTTGTTATCTGATCCGGCCAGAATATCCTTAGTATCTTGCGCAGACATTTGTTGACAAAGACCTGCAGTTGACTGGTTATGCTTTTTGTCACTTTCCACGTTTCGCAGCCATATAGGAGAATGGATTTTACGTTGGTATTGAAGATTCTTACTTTTGTGTTGTTTGAGTACGCTCTGGAAGCCCAGATATTGTTGAGGAGGCAGAAAGCTCTTTTTGCTTTCTGGATTCTAATTTTTACGTCTTTGTTGGTGCCGCCTTCTTCATCAATAATACTGCCTAGGTACGTAAATTCTTGCACAGTTTCAATGCTTTCCCCCATTATAGAGAGAATTTCGTTGCTTCTGGAGTTAATTTTGAGGTATTTTGTTTTGTTTATATTTATTTTAAGGCCGACCTTTCTTGCACTTGACACTAACATCTTCTTTTTCTTTAGTTTTTCCCATTCGTTAGGGGATCGCTATTTTTATTTTCTTTTTCTACTAATTTTTGTTTTGCGTGTAGTCCTCATTCAGTTCCTTTTCTCTTCTTTCATCTTATATTTGGTCTTTCTATGTTTCTTCCACCTTCTGTTATCAGCTATTCATTCTTCCAATATACTCATCTCTCCTCATTACATGTTCAAACCTGTTGAAATAAGCAACCTTTGACTTTAAATTTGCACATCACTATAATCTGTTGCTAGGTAACAGGAATTAATAATTTAGACCACATTTAGACTAATATCAAAACTGTCATTTTATATTTGTAATGTTTATAATTAAATATATATAATATAAATAACTAACTCTGTTATTACTGCTGCACTGCACTCTGAGGGTGCGGTCCGAATCGTGCTATCATAGCTTACAGTGCTTAGACTGCTCACAGCTGGTCCGATATGATTGAGCGCGCTGACGACTGTGAAGACGTTAACAATTCGGACCGTTCGTAAGCGCGCTTACATCTTGCTTGTCATTTGTGACATTGTGACATATATAACCTCTGCACAATGATTAACCAAGAAAAAATAGTTCTGATAGAAACAGTTTCCCTTATTTGAGAGAGCGATGATAGTGATTCAGAAATATTTTAATGAGAATAATGTCAAGTTATGAGTAATTAATGATGTATCTGCATCGAGTAACTTCAGTAACATATTGAAAGGATGTTATCTGAGGCCTCCAAAAGTATGGGTTTTATATTGCGTAACACATATAATTTTCGCAATAAGAATATTTTACCATCTCTGTTTTCCGCAATTGTACGCAGTAAACTCGAATATGGTTGCATCATTTGAAATCCATACCATGTATATCAAATACAATTAATAGAAAATGTTCAAAAAAGATTTCCCAAATTATATTACCACAGAATAAAACATGTATGGCCAAATTTGGATTATAAAGAATTACTAATTGCCTTTAATTTAGAATCGCTACAAACTCGTTGCACTGGTCATCAAATTATGTTTTTGTACAAAATTACAACTTGGTTGATGATTCCACTCTCTTAGCAAGCTTAAATTTCTATTTAAAATCATGTAATGTCCGAAATACATCAACATTTTTATATAAGTTTGCTAGAACTGCTTTAAGTTATAATTTACCTCTAAATTCAATGACCGCTAGTATGAACAAGTGATTAAGGCTGATTAGCGAGCATTTGACTAGCATTGTTTTATCCCTGTCGATCGTTTATTTAATATTTTGGAGAAAAATATTTCCAATAAAAGTTATAGAAAAATTAATTGCACACATCTTTTATTTGAAGTATTTTTCTCTAAAATAGTAAATAAACGATTGATTGGGATAAAACAATGCTAGTCAAATGCTCGCTAATCACCCTTAATCACTTGTTTATACTAGCGGCCAATGTGTCTTGCATTAAATTTTGTAAGCGCTGAATTCGATTTTTCGGACACTTTGTAATTAATTTAAAAACAAACTTTATTCATTTATTAATAATTTGTAATATTACGATGGTTTATTTTAGATTTTGTGTCTTTTTCTACTGCTTCATTATTATTATTTTTCTTTGTTTACTATTAAGTATTATGTTTATGATGTACGTTATTTATCTAAGTATAATAATGTTTATAACATACTCGTTATAAATACTGCATATGTACAACCTGTACCACTTCTTGTTATATGTAAACTTATTGTTATTGGGATTTATCCTGTAGAAATAAATATTACGAGTACATACTTCATTGTTCGGCGCGTAATGGCGTCAAATATAACAAGCGTGCTTACAGTGCTTACACTGCCTATGCTCTTCGACGTGAGCACTGTAAGCATGAAATGTTGACGTCACATCTGACGTCATACACCTCACAGCGCAAACTTTAAGCGTTGTGAGTATGATTCGGACCAACTGTTAGCGCGCTGTTGGTACTTACAGCGTGATTCGGACCGCACCCTGAATCTCACTTCATCAGGTTATGGGCCCAGGTACAGTATTTATTACTGGAATTTATTAAAATTGAACTGAGTCCCGAAAATTTTGAGGTAATGGCAGAGGAAGAACATAAAAAATTCCATTATTCAACGGTACGAATTACGACAATTGGAAATTTCGTATTGAAACGTATTTGGACGAACATGAACTCCTAGAATACATTAATACCCCACTGGAAGATTTAAAAACTACGGTGGATGCAAAGGAATTGGATAAAATTCAAAGTGATCAGAAAAAGGCCATACTGATCAAAAGGGACAAAAAATGCAAGTTCGCTATCATTCAAAGAATTTCTGATTCACACCTTGAATATGTCAAAGACCAAACTACTTCTTATGACATATGGAAAACATTGAGAAATACGTTTGCTCGGAAAGGAATAGCTAGCCAATTATTGATTAGAAAAACATTGCTCAGTATGAAGTTCAACCCTACTGAAAGTACAATGGAATTTCATTTTTTAAATTTTGATAAATTGATTAGAGATTTACGCTCTACTGGTGCTACTCTAGAAGAAACAGATATAGTCTGTCATTTACTGTTGACAATGCCAGCTGAATATGACGTTGTAGTGACAGCTATAGAGACGCTTTCGAATGAGCAACTAAAGTTAAGTTTCGTAAAAAATCGTTTGCTAGACGAACAAGCCAAACGACAAGGGTCAAAACCAAATACTGAAACTCAACCTCCGGTAGCTTTTCCGGCGCCCTCTCAACAACAGAAAAAGTACAGTTCTTCGAACAACAAAAACAAGACCGCAAACAGAAAAACAAACAGATGTCATAACTGTGGAAAATTTGGTCATTTTCATTCGGAATGCAGAAAACAGTCCAATTGGCAGCAAAATTATAGAAATGGAAATAATGCACATCTTACAGAAAACACGGATGAAGAAAATTTCTGTTTCTTATCCGGAAAAGATAAGACTGAAACAATAAATTGGTACCTAGATTCGGGTGCACCCGAACATCTGGTAAGTTCTGACAAATATTTACTGAATGGAAGAGATCTTGAACAACCAATTTGTAAAAAAGTGCTAAAACGGGTTCCTCCATGAAAGCAAAGAAAATTGGTGAAATCCATATAAAATCATTTGTAAATGGTAATCCAAAGAACATAAAAATCCAGGATGTACTTTATGTACCTGGCCTATTATTTAATTTACTGTATGTATCAGTTTTAGAAAGAAATGGTTTTTCAATTGTATTTGAATGTGGAAAAGGAATTATTTATAAAAATAATAAAGTAATTGCAGTAGCCCATAGAAAACACAAATTGTATGAACTTCAATTTGTCTGGAAAGAAGATTACGCCAATATATGTGAAATAACAAAAGGGGCCGAACTGTGGCACCGTCGACTAGGATATATTGGGATAAGTTCATTACAGAAACTAAAGACGATAGTAAATGGTTTGGACACGATTTTTTCGGAAAATGAAACACAAATATGCCCAATATGTGTAAAAGGTAAACAAACAAAGTTACCACATCAACAAGAACGTCCTCGTGCTAGAAGGCCTCTTCAATTAGTTCACAGTGATTTATTTGGCCCCGTTACTCCAGAATCCTATGACAAGAAGAAATACATACTCACATTCATAGATGATTATACTCATTTCACTGTGGCCTATCCTTTAAAAGGCAAACATGAAGTATTTCGATATTTTAAAATTTATGATGCAATGGCTACAACACACTTCAATTTGAAAATCACAAGATTTAGATGCGACAATGGACGCGAATATCTCTCAAATCAAATGAAAGATTATTTTGAAGAACGCGGCATTCAATATGAATTCACAACCCACAACAAAATGGTGTTGCGGAGAGAATGAATAGGACGATTACCGAAAAATCACGATGTATGCTGCTTGAATCAAAATTAGAGAAACAAATGTGGACGGAAGCAGCTCTAGCAGCTGTTTATTTGATAAATAGATGCCCAACCAATGCGCTTAAAGATAAAGTCCCGGTAGAAGAATGGTATGGCATGAAACCCGATATGAAGAAACTGAAAGTTTTTGGTTGCAAAGCATATCTGCATATACCAAAAACACTCGTTGGAGGAAAGTTTAATTCTAGAACTAAAGAATGTTATATGTTTGGATATTGTAATAACGGATATCGACTCTGGGCACCCGAAGAGAACAAAGTATATTCAGGAAGAGATGTTATCTTCGATGAAAGTCCCCAAAGAATCCAATCGAGTGATTATTCAGCGGATTTCTATGATCACGGAGGCGAATCTGGGATATCTGAAAAAGGAGGAGAAAGCGACCAAAGAGAAGATCTTCAGGAAAAGGAACACGAAGAGAAATTAAGAATAAATGAAGCACAAGATGGTGAAATACAAGATTCAGCGGATAGAGAATACGGAAATGTAGAAGTAACAAGAAGTACCAGGATAAAATCAACACCAAAATATTACGTAGTACTGGCTTTAAATGCTGAAACATATGTAAATGATGTTCCTAGCACATACAAATAAATAGAAGGTCAAGATGATTCAAAAGACTGGTATGCCGCAGTACAAGAAGAAATGTCAGCACTGAAGGAAAATAATACTTGGACTATAAGCAAACTACCATCAGGAAAGAAAGCTATAAATAACAAGTGGGTATTTAAGATTAAACAAGACGGAAGCGGAAAAGTCAAATATAAAGCGCGATTAGTTGCTAAAGGATGTTCACAGCAAAAAGGGTTCGATTACGATGAAGTTTATGCTCCAGTAGCTAGGATGAATACTCTGAGAACACTTCTAGCTGTCATAAATAATCAAGACAACAATGAAACTTTGTTAAATGAGACTAAAATTCACCTGGAAAAAGAACTTCGAATGAAGGACCTTGGAACTCTTCGTAACTTTCTTGGAATAAAAATAGAAAGGACAAGACAGGGAATGATACTTAGTCAACAAAATTATCAGTCAACAAAATTATCTTCAAAAATTATTAGAACGCTTCAACATGGAAGACTGTAAAGGAAGTAAAACACCGATGGAAGCAAAGCCACCTTCAGACACAAATTCAACTTGTATAATTGAAAATAAGCCATATAGGGAACTCATAGGGTGCCTGATGTACGTCATGCTGACCACAAGACCAGACCTGAGCGCATCGATAAACTTCTTCAGCAGATTTCAAAGCAACGCCATGGAAGCCCAATGGATAGGTTTGAAACGAATACTCAGATATATCCAAGGAACCAAGGATATTGGATTATTTTACCCGAAGGGTCATTCAACCCCATTAGTCGGCTATGCAGACTCTGACTGGGCAGGTGAGAAAGACCGTAAATCAATTTCTGGTTTTCTCTTCGAAGTTTTGGGTGCCACTGTTAGCTGGACAACCAAGAAACAGTCGACAGTCGCATTGTCCTCGACAGAGGCAGAGTATGTAGCTCTTGCCACTGCTGGAACAGAGTTTGTTTGGCTCAAAGGACTCTTACAGGAACTGGGAATCGATTGTAATAAACCAGTGACAATCTGGGAAGATAACCAAGCCTGTATTCATCTACTCCAGAGATGGCAACACAGCAGATTGAAACATATCAACATCAAATACAACTATATATAGAGATCTTCACACTACACGCGAGATAGAAGTGAGATACATACCGACGGAAAAGCAGAAGGCTGATATTCTAAACAAAGGGATGAGTAAAGGAACTTTTGAAAGACTGAGGCAGAGTTTAGGATTAATACATTGTAATGTAAAATTGTAAATTTGTTATTCATTCTTTTGTAATTAATTCTTTTGTAAAATGTGTTGTATAACTGTTATATATTCTAAAGCAAATTTAAATTGTCAGATTGAGGAGTGTTGAAATAAGCAACCTTTGACTTTAAATTTGCACATCACTATAATCTGTTGCTAGGTAAAAGGAATTAATAATTTAGACTAATGTCAAAACTGTCATTTTATATTTGTAATGTTTATAATTAAATATATATAATATAAATAACTAACTCTGTTACTACTGCTGCACTGCACTCTGAATCTCACTTCATCAAAACCAATGTAATCTTCTCTCTTATATCTTTCTAGAAACGTTCAACACTACAGTTATTTCCCTTACTCTTTCATACATTTACTATTTATTGATACTGACATCTGTCAATTTGAATTACCTGAATATATTAGCAGTTTCCATGGTTAAGTTAGCATAGCTGGCTGAATTATAAAATTTATTATCTTTATAATTCTTTAACTCTATATCTGTTGAATATGAAATATAAAATGCAATCAAATCGTATAGAGAATAATATATTCTTTAAATTATAATAACATTTAACTGAATTTTTCAAGAAAAACTGTTAAAATCTTCAAATGAGGGTACTTCCGGTTGACCAATTATAACCAAAATCTAATCAAGTCTGCATATGGTCGTAAGGAAGAGGAATACGCAAGAATTGTAATTTTTGGAATTCTAGTATTAGAGATATTGTGCACGAAACGGCGGTCCACACGCACACACACACACACACACACACACACACACATACAGACATCATCGTAAAAATAGTAAAATCGTATTGTAAAGACCCTAAAACGTGCTTATTCAATGAAAACTCACCACCGAATTTTTTGACCAAAGACAATACCTTCCTTACCTACAGGTGACGGAAGGTAAAAAGAATGGAAAAAATCTTATTTTAAAATTTGAACCTGTAAACGAAAGAATAGCAACATTACTATTGAAAATCAATGATAAACAAGAAATGCAGTTAATACAAGTACATGCCCCAACAAGTAAATCCTCTCAAGAAGATATTCTAAAGTTCTATGAATACCTCGATTTAGTCCTTGAAGAACGCAAAGATAAATCAACACAAGTCTTCCTAATGGGAGATTTAAACGCAAAAATAGGTGGTAGACAAATAGGAGAAGAATCAGTACTTGGCACCTCGAAATATAGTACAAGAAACGAAAGAGGAAGCTTATTAGTACAGTTCGCAATACAACACAACCTCAAAGTAATCAACTCGTTTTTCACAAAGGCGAACGAAAGAAAATGGACATAGAAGTCTCCATCAGGATACAAAAATTAGATAGATTTTGTAATAACACCAAATAAAAGGAACATTTCAAATATAGAAGTACTTAATAACTTTCAGTTTATATCCGACCATAGACTGGTGAGAATTACCCTAAAAATTAATAACAAACCTACAAGAAAAGCATTTAACAAATCTCCCAAGAGACTAGACACTCAAGCCCAAGGAGCAGGGTTCAAGCTAATATTAATGAATAATTTAAAACATTTACAAAATACACAATCAAACTTCGATTCAACGTCTGTTCAAGAACTATATGATACTTTGGAAAATTGTATTGTAAAATCAGCTAGTAAAATCATAGTTAATAATAAAACAAACAAAACTTCTAAATTCAACGATGATACTCAAAAGTTAATGAAGAAAAGGTGTGAGCTAGAGAAAATAAAAAATAAATCGCCAATACAGAAAATAGAATTATCAGAAACTCGTAAACTAGTAAGAAAATGCATAAGATGAGCCATACGTCTAAGAGAGGAAGAACTGATAAATAACCTAGCATTAACTCATTACTCAACCAAAAAATTAAATAAAGAACTAACCACTGGCACACAATGGATACCCAAAATGAAAAAAGGTAAGTCAATAACATTTCAAGGAAATGAAATTCTAGAAGCTGCTACTGTCTTTTACAAGGAACTATACTCACTTGACACATCACTATCTGTAACCGAAGATGAAACAGTAGAAATTCACTCAACGGAAATTGCAACATTTCTTATAGAAGAAATAGATGCAACAATAAACGACCTCAAACCAAATAAGAGCCCAGGTGAAGACAATATATACAACGAGCTGATAAAAGCAGGTAAAGAAGAACTCCTAACTTTTCTTCAAAAACTTTTCAATAAAATTCTAATAACAGAAGAATTACCAGACCAGTGGAAAAATACCCAAATAATTTAATTACATAAAAAGAGTGACAAAGCAAACATAAATTATAGACCAATCAGCCTCATAGCTACTATCTACAAAATATTTGTAAAGCTCATTCAACGTAGGATTGAAAGAGATTTAGAAGTATACCAACCTGATGAACAAACCGGTTTCAGGAACAGAAAATCAACACTGACAAACCTACATACAATTAATCAAGTTATTGAAAAAGCTAATGACTACAAAATCAATCTATTTTTAGCATTTATTGACTTTCAAAAAGCTGTTGACACAATCAACCACAGTCACATCTGGATGGCACTCAGAGATGCAAACGTGGATGAAAAATACATAAAACTAATCCGTAACATATATAAGAACAACAAAGGGCAAATTAAATTAGACAAACTTGGCAGACCATTTGAAATAAGCAGAGGTGTGAAACAAGGAGACCCTTTATCTCCAGATCTATTCAACTGTGTCCTGCAATATGCAATGCAGAATCTGAATTGGGAAACAGGCGGAATAAAAATTAACGGCAGAAACTTACAAACTTGAGATTCGCTGACGACATCGTTCGCTGAATAAGAAATATAATATTTAAATTTGAACTTGAAATAACTCTTTTGTTTTTAATTTTAAAGGCATAGTGATAATGACCTTTTATATTCAGATAAAAAAATCTTTTAAATGGTACCACTTTCAATATAGCATTCCGTTAAAAAAATGTTATTTTGTTGAATAAGTCGCGTATTTGATGTTCAATTGTTTTGCATTTTTCACCGTTAAATTTTTCATATAATATCGCCTAACTTTGTCCATTTAACCGTCTTTCTATATCTTCAAATAAGAAAGTTTGCAATGGTGGCTCGTATATGGCAGACACCTGTACGAATTTTACACCAATTCCATAGAGAAAGTTTCTTCTAAAAGATCCTATATTTCCAGTACATTGCCTTCCGTCAGTTTGAATCAGAATTTTCTTAATATAGTAGGTGTTTCCATGGTTATAGCATAGCTTGCTGCTTGTGATATTTAATTTCTTTATATTTTTTTTTTAACTCTATATCCATTGAATTTGAAGTATAAGATGCAATCAAATCGTATAGAGAATAAAATAATCTTTAAATTTATGATACCATAAAATGTGAAAAAAATGAAATTTAACAGCGTTTTTTTCAAAAAAAACTGTAAAACTCTTCAAATAAGGGGACTTTCGGTTGACGAATTATAATCAAAATCTAATCACGTCTGCACATGGATGTAACGAAGAGAAATACGTAAAAATCCTATTTTTTGGAGTTATCGCGGCCAAAATTATCGTCACACACACATACAGACATCATAGTAAAATCGTATTCAAGGACCCTGAAATGTGCTTAATCATTAAAAACTCATCACCGATTTTTTTTTGAATAAAGAAAAAATCTTTTTTACCTAAAGGTGACGGGAGGTAAAAACAATGTAATATTATTAACACGCTTGCGAAAGAAGAGCGCCGAAGGAAGCATTTTTTTTATCGCTTTTAACTTAAATGTATTATACATTATGTTGGAAATCAAGTACGCTCCTTTCATTCAGCACAAGCAGCCTACTATAATATGTTTCTAATGTATGACACATGTCAATTTTAATTATTTTGTAGCAACCAAAAATATTATGTTTGTCTTGTAATATTCTGTTTTATACTTGAATAAAAAGAATTTTCATTCGAACAAATACGAATTTTGTTCATCAGGTTATGGGGCCCAGACACGCACAAACTAAGGTTGACAAATATTTCCTCTAGATTTCAAAATAGATTCACAGGTATTCAAGTCTACCTACTAAACTGCAAACGGACACGTATAAACGACATCCAGCAGAGATGGCTGATTCTGAAGGTAGTTCCACACGACTAGTTCCACTTCTTTCAGGTAAGAACTATGCAGTCTGGAAAGAAAAGATGCAAGCGTTGCTGATTGAGAAGGACTTGTGGAATGTGACTTCAAATCCAAAGCCGGAGCCTGGTCCCGATCTAAATGATGCATGGAAGAGATCAAATGAGCGTGCTCGGGCTGCACTGACTCTGCATGTCACTGATTCTCAGTTGACATATTTTGCCGGTCGAGAGTCAGCGTATGATGTCTGGGAACATCTCAAGCATTTATACCAAAGGTCAACTTATGGTAGTCGCGTTTACTTACGTACGAAGTTAAGTCAAGTCAGATACAAGTCTGGCACAATGTCAGAACACATTACTCGAGTGCTGGCACTAGTTGGCCAGCTTCGATTAGCCAATGCCAAAGTCGATGATGAAGAGATTGTGGCATATTTGTTTGCCAGTCTTCCGGATTCATACTCTGGGCTTGTCACAGCTCTAGAGGGACGAGATGAGGCCGATTTAACTCTGGATTATGTAATAGGTAAACTGGAAGACCAGTACCGACGTCGCATGGAGACTGGACAGCAGAGCACCAAGATAGACAGCGAAACAGCGTTGCAATCAACTTCCGGTCGTCAAGGACGAGCCGGACGTGGACGCGGCCGAGGCCGTGCCGGAGTAGGAGGTCCTGGTAGCCAGCCAGCTGAGGATCGTACCTGCTACAACTGCAATCGTCCAGGTCACCTGAGACGTGACTGCCCCGATTCGCCGCAGTATCAGCCTACGAGTAACAGCCGAAATGTTTCTGCACAGCAGGCAGGACATGGTAGAGATAGTCGCAGTGGTGGAGGAAAAGTAAAGTCGCAATTTGCGTTCCATGGCACAGCTATTCAAGTGAAAGAGCAACAGTCAGTCATGGTTGCTAACAACAGCGGCGAAAAATGGTGCATTGACTCTGGAGCGTCGTCCCATATGCTGGATGACAAGGAACGTTTCGAGAACCTGTCGCAATACAAGACTAACATCTCTTTAGCTGATAAAACATCGAAGTTGATGTCAACTGGTATTGGTGAGGTACAGTTATCTTGTAAGCTTTCAGAAGGGGAAACGTCATCAGTCAACCTACTAGATGTACTGTACATGCCGAACCTTAGCACGAATCTACTATCTGTTCGCCGTATGACACGTGCTGGCATGCGTGTGATTTTCGAAGGTGATCGGTGTATGATCACCACTGCTGATGGTCAGCTTGTCGCTGAGGCTTTCAGCGAACACGATAATGACTTATACTGGTTGCGTGGTGGTGCACCAGTGAATTCATCGGAAGACAAGGTAGGAGAAACTGCATTTGTTGTAGGTGCTGCCACTCTTTATCAGTGGCACCGAAGATTTGGACACCGCGATCTTGCAGCTCTCAAAAGACTCGTGTCAGAAAAGCTGGTTACTGGCATGACAGTAAAGCTGGAACCAGAATGCAATATAGATTGCGACTCTTGTGCACGAGGAAAGCTCACTGCTACACCGTTTCCGAAGAACAGCAAAACGAGAGCTTCGATGTCGGGCATGCTTATCCATTGTGATCTTTGTGGCCAGATGCAGCACACGACTCCATCTGGCAACCGATACGTACTGACATTCACGGATGATTATTCTCGCTTTACTGTTGTAGCACTCATTCAGGGAAAAGACGAGGTACCTAGAATGGTGAAGGAGTTTATTGAAGCTGTCAAGACGAAATTCAACCGAACGCCAACAACGTTTCGTTCAGATAATGGCAGAGAGTTCGTCAACAGGGAACTTGTAAACTATTTTAAATCGCAGGGAATCGAGCATCAGACTACCGTGCCCTACACGCCGCAGCAAAATGGAGTTGCTGAGCGAAAGAACCGCACTCTTGTCGAGATGGGGCGGCGACCAAATGGAACAATAATTATATGGAAAGGAACTTAATACAGTTTCCAGCATAAGTAAATATGTAAAAATATAGGTAAGATAATAAAAACATATATCATCACGGCATATTACCCATTGATGGGTGAGTCAATCTGCTTTGTACGCAGATGTCGGTAATAATGATGATGGCATATTTGTTCCGTGCAGGCGTTTACCAGGCGTCACTTCACGCGAATCTTGGGAACGGGTTCGGTTCCGACCGACGCCAGATATTTTAGAATTTGAAATGGCACAAAATTGATCCCTGTGATGCACTCTCCACGCCAGTAATGCATATAGGTAAGTACATAAATAAATAAAATAAATTTATCATCACGGCATATTACGCATTGCTGGGTCTGCCAATCTGCTTTGTACACAGATTTCTTCGGTAAAGATGATGACATATTTGCACCGTGCGAGCGTTTACAAGGTGTCACCTCACGAGCACTTATTGTTGGCGTGGAGAGTGCACCACAGGGGTCATTTTTGTGCCATTTAAAATTCGAAATATTTGGCGTCGGTCGGGATCGAACCCCGGTATTTAAATTTAATTTTAAGTATTTATATGAATAAAAATTAAACTGGAGGTATTGTGTTGGCCACATCAGATTTTGTTATCGTGTTTTACACTCATGGACAGAATTTATGGCACGACTACGTATTTGAATAAAGATGTGAGGTGCGACAAAAAATAGAGCGACTGTATAAAAATATTGGCCGCTAGTATGAACAAGTGATTAAGGGTGATTAGCGAGCATTTGATTAGCATTGTTTTATCTCTGTCAATCGTTTATAGATTATTTTAAAGAAAAATGCTTCAAATAAAAGATGTGTGCAATTAATTTTTCTATAACTATAATTTGAAGTATTTTTCTCTAAAATAATACATAAACGATTGACAGAGATAAAACAATGCTAGTAAAATGTTCGCTAATCACCCTTAATCACTGTTCATACTAACGGCCCTAATATTTATTTTTAAAAAATTAACCAGAATAATAATTTATGAAAGAAACTTAATTAGAGAGAAAATAAAGAATGTTATATATTTAATACTTTAATAATTATTTATAATTTTATTCGTCATGGCATTTTGTGCTTTATAGATCTCTATGCATCCGTTAAAACTTTAAATAATTACTTGGAATTATTAATATTATACCTTGCAATATTTTTGTCAATGGTTTCCAACAGATTTTCAATTGTATTAAAGATCAGGTGACTATTTGCAAGTTAATAGACACATATTCAAATCGGCTCATTACTCCTTTTTCTTTCACCACTCTCACACGGTTATAAACAGGACAACGCAGTTTCGAAATATGAGTTCAGTATGAAATTCTCTTTCTTATTATGTATTACACGATTTTAGTGAAAAAGTGGGTCACAAATAAAACACACTTTCATTCCAAAGAAATTTCTGTAATATTTTGAACAGATTCTTATCGGCAAATTTCAAACCTACTAACCATTCCTCAGCAACAATCGTGCAAATTCATGATAGGAAAACAAATCATGTCGAATTCAAACCATGTTATAATGTCTTTAACGGTCTCGGAGTAGTGGATGAAATATGAGAAATTTGCTGATTTGGCATTTTCTAACATTTAGGGAATTGTACTACATCATGAAATAATATTAAAATAATTTTAGAAGATAGTGGGCTCGACATTTCTGAATATTTTTACATTATCAAAGTTGTTTGAATTTAATTCAAAGCACAAATTGTCTATAAAAAGAGCGAAAATAAGAGGTGTCAGAGCAGAGCTTTGTACGACGCCAAACCAAAATTACCAACGATTTTATGTGTATTATAGATTGTCATGTAGGTAGACATAGCCTATAATCATTGATGTTTAATGGAACTTTGCAGTATTCACGGCTCTCACGAAACGATTTTTCTACCATAATCTTTGTAATCAAACTATGAATCTGTAATGAGAAAAATAACATTTATTCGTGTTATTATAATTAGTGTTTCATCAAGACCAGAAATCTTGTCTTGATGATCATTTCTTGTCTTGTCTTGATTTTCAAGACAAGAAAATATAAATTTCTTGTCTTGCTCATTTCTTGGCGACTTACTTCTTGTCTTGTTTCAAGATTTCTTGATATTTCTTGATTCTTGACGTTTTAGGGGAATCCCCTTTCTCTATCGCTTTATCCAATCCGAACGCTCAAGTGTAGCGTTGGCGTCTGCCATTGGGTCTTTTTAAATGTTACTATGATTTCGTCGTGTCGCAAAGGGCCGGACTCCGCGGTGTTCGGGGGCAACCTAATTAATTAACAGTCTAATCGCCAGTTTGTCAATATATTGTTATACTGTTTTTTTTTTTAATAAAGGCAACAGGCATTGAATATTTTTTTTATTTTATATGATGCATTACGAGTACACAAACCAAATTAACATGTACTAGTATGTAGTATTATTAAACAAAAATAGTTTCTAATATTTTTGAACTTTAACTTTACGTTGATGTACATCTTACATTTTTCAAAAAAAAATAAAATAGTATAAACAAAAGATTTCTATATAAGTGTTATTAAAAACTGTACCAGGGTGTTAATGATCCTACATATCGAAACAGCCCAAATATATACAATAAAAAAAAAGTGTTATTATATAGAAATTCGATTCCATTCACGAGATATTGGGATATTTCCGAAGATATTTCACTACTTAATTGTAAATATTGGTTCTATTATCTATTTTCTAACATATAAACTGTACGCGCATACGAATAAAATAAGGTCCGCATTCTTATTTACATATTCCAATAGAAGGAAGTGGCTGTTTTTAGAGCAAAAAATCAAACAAGTTGAATTACGTAGGAAATGGTTGATCATATGAGTAAAATGTTTTTATTATTTTATACGAGTATATAAAATTGTTTGCTTAATTCAATAATAAAATAAAAAATATAGCATAATATTATTTCATACAAAGTAAGTTACGGATTAATTTCAGTTAGACACTGTTTTGAAAGTATGTATTTTAGTTGAAACGGATATATTGGAAAACTCTTAGATATCAAATTTTGCAAAATAATAATGAATAGTTTAAAAAAAAGATAGTGTAAAGTCCCCATGGGATAGCCTCCGTGAGGTTCTATTATATACAGAATGTTAATCAATACTTACATGCTATCATTTCATAGGGTATGTAAAATAGACTGACTTTTACTGATAAACTAATATCCGGAAACGAACCGAGTAATTATTATCTACCTAATTTTAATTGGTTTTGACTTATGGTTTCAGTTATTAGTTTACATACCATTGATTTTTACCTCTCGCTAAGAGAGGTATTGCATTCATGCTAAAAATCGCATATCCAGATTTTATTGAATAAGCACGTTTTAAGGTCCTTACAATCCGATTTTAACATTTTTACGATGATGTCTGTGTGTGTGTGTGTGTGTGGATGTGTGTGTGTGTGTGTGTATGTGTGTGTGTGTGTGGGATGTTGGAAGGACGGTTACTCAAAAACTATAAGACTTAAAATTTGTTTAACAACGTATTTCCCAATCGGACATTCATGGGAAGATCTGAAAAGGTTTTGGTAATAATTAGACGACCGGAAGTAGAAGATTCTTGAAAAGAAATATTCTAAATATTATTTTTTGAAAATTTTTCGTGGTAATATTAAAGAAAATTAAATTCTCTATCTGATACATTTAAATATTTTATTATATATTCCATAGATTTAGAGATAAAAGAAGTATAATATATAAAATAATCTGTTGTAATAAATTTGACAGCCGAAAGAATGCCATGAAAAATAGTTGATAATTTAAATTATTTGTAACTGACAGATAAATGTCAGTGTCAGAAATCCGGAGACATTACTGAACACTTTTTCTGGTAAGTACATACATTATATTATTTCTAAATGCATTATTAGTTAAATATTTATAGGTATATTACACATACCCTTCATATATACTGTTATTTCTGACAATGAATTGGAATCATCTCGAGAAACAAGGGTAGGACAAAACTTCTTCATAGAATCTAATTATGTGGAATAATTTAAAAAATCTAAATATATGGAATAGATATAAGTAGAATTTTTGGTGTAGAGTGTAAGTATAAAAGAAATGTTAAATACATTAGGGCGCGAGCAGTCATGTGACTTTGTTGGCCTTGACAAGCAGATATGGGAGCCCATGTCAGTATGATAGCTAGTAATTATATATATAGATGTCATATATCATAATTTCTCATTCTAAATTTAATGATTTTCCAATTCCATGTGGTTTATTTTCCTCGACAAGTAAATTCCACACTCCTGATGACAAATTAACTACGTGAATTTAGAAAATCTTGAAATTTTTAATGAAAAGTTCTGACATTTATGTACATAATTAATAATTATCATTCTGAAACGGGCCCCCACGTCTGCTTGTCAAGGCCAACAATGAAACATGACTGTTCGCGCCCTATACTTATGTAATCAAAAAAAGACAGTGGCGAGAGGTATTGTGCTGGCCACAACAGATTTTTTTTAAATAACTTTATTCATTTTTTAATACATAATAATAATTGCTCAAATAATAACGATCAATTTCAATGCAAGCATGGAAACGTACCTAACATATTTTGATACATTCGTTAAAAAACGTACTAATTTCGTTTACAAAACTAATAATTGAAGTGATAGGTCACAGCCAACTAAAATAATAGTATATTAAAAAACAAGTTTCATAAGACAATCTGTAAACCCACAAGTCTATTTTATGAAGACGAGGTATACTTACCTGAAAATTTAGACTTATACCTTCAACTGTCGCTTCGATTTCAATAAAATTATTTATTTTGAAAATCATAGTCAGAGATACAAAATTTTATATTTTAATTATAAATGCGGATTTACAAAATTAATTGTCAAGAAATCAAGATTTCTTGTCAAGAGATCTTGATTCTTGATGATACATTCTTGTCTTGTCTTGGGACATAAAATATATTTCTTGTCTTGGTCTTGTCTTGTTTTGAAGACAAGATCAAGAGTGTTTCTTGATTTTTGTGAAACACTAATTATAATATACATACTTTATAACATTGGCACTTCGTGTCTTTAACTATTTATCTTCAGATAGTACAAAATGTAACTGTAATTGTTTATTTATTAAACGGTACAACGGTTTTATATTCAAAAAATGTTTTAAGTTCTCCATATTTTCCGTAGACATGCCTGTACTGTACCTATTATCTAGAATTCAGTTATTCAATCACATCGTGATAAAACTGTCATTTTTGACATTTGTGTCTATTATTATTCTCATCTAAATAAATTAAAGTACACTATAATATCGACAATGCATACCTTTCGCAGTAACATCCAGCGGCCGGTAGCCTAAAGTCACCTCCGTTTGGCCTCGCCCACGTATTCGGTATTTCAATGATTCGGGGAAAGAGCTTTCTGGTGGTGCGCAATTCTGTATTTGAATATTCGGGATTTGAATGATTCTGTGTATGCAATTCTGGTTTTGAATATTCGGGTGTTGAATTATTCTGTGTATGCTTTCTGGTTTTGAATTACAGGTGTTGAGACATTCCCGTCTATACTGTAAAATATTGGACGCCTTTCTTTTCCATATTCATCATAACCTTCATCATTGTTTTAGAATACTTTTACTGAAATAAGTAATGTATTGAATGCTAAATATTTATAAACAAAAATATTAATTGAAATTCAGAATGATGACAAATTTAACCACATACCAACAAAAAGTTTTTTAAAACAGGTTATTAAATTGATATTTTTTTATTTTATATAGTATATTAATTATTGTTAAAGAGAAATGTTTATATCAATTATTAATAAATCATTTTTAAAATTATTATTTCATACTGTTGAAAATAAATAAAAGTTACTCGACAATATCATAATGAAATCTTGGTGAACAAACAATTAGAGATTGTCAGCCATCTTTGTCGAACGATGCATAAGTGAAGATTTGAGCATTTTGGTACCCGCCAACTTTATGGACTAGATTTGCGGAGTCGAGCAATGCATAAGTCGTGATTTGTAGGATATATAACTTCATGGGCTAGATTTGCGTAGTCGAAACATGCATGAAGGTGAAGTTAGCAGACGATTCACAGCAGACGATTCGAGATTTGAGCGAGTGTGTGGCAGCCTTACAAAACTAAACCATGGCCAACTGTATAGGCGCCAAGGACCGCTGCTTGATAACAGTCAACACAGAAAAATATGATTTTATTTAATGAAATATTATTTTCATTGTTATAAACAATAGTCAGATGATAAAATTTTGCATATAGTATCTCTACGTATTACTTATTAAAATGCAGTACCTATAAGCTTCCTACGCCCCGTAGGACACAGAGAAAAATATGATTTTATTTAATGAAATATTATTTTCATTGTTATAAACAATTGGCAGAGGATGAAATTTTGCATATTGTATCTCTACGTATTACTTATTAAAATACAGTAACTATAAGCTTCCTACCCCCCGTAGGACATAGGGAAAAATATTATTTTATTTAATGAAATATTATTTTCATTGTTATAAACGATAGTCAGAGGATGAAATTTGGCATACAGTATCTCTACATATTACTTATTAAAATACAGTAACTATAAGCTTCCTACCCCCCGTAAGACATAGAGAAAAATATGATTTTATTTAATGAAATATTATTTTCATTGTTATAAACAATTGGCAGAGGATGAAATTTTGCATATTGTATCTCTACGTATTACTTATTAAAATACAGTAACTATAAGCTTCCTACCCCCCGTAGGACATAGGGAAAAATATTATTTTATTTAATGAAATATTATTTTCATTGTTATAAACGATAGTCAGAGGATGACATTTTGTATACAGTATCTCTACATATTACTTATTAAAATACAGTAACTATAAGCTTCCTACCCCCCGTAGGACACAGAGAAAAATATGATTTTATTTAATGAAATATTATTTTCATTGTTATAAACAATTGTCAGAGGATGAAATTTTGCATATTGTATCTCTACGTATTACTTATTAAAATACAGTAACTATAAGCTTCCTACCCCCCGTAGGACATAGGGAAAAATATTATTTTATTTAATGAAATATTATTTTCATTGTTATAAACGATAGTCAGAGGATGAAATTTTGTATACAGTATCTCTACATATTACTTATTAAAATACAGTAACTATAAGCTTCCTACGCCCGTAAGACATAGAGAAAAATATGATTTTATTTAATGAAATATTATTTTCATTGTTATAAACGATAGTCAGAGGATGAAATTTTTCATACAGTATCTCTACATATTACTTATTAAAATACAGTAACTATAAGCTTCCTACCCCCCGTAAGACATAGAGAAAAATATGATTTTATTTAATGAAATAATATTTTCATCGTTATAAACGATAGTCAGAGGATGAAATTTGGCATACAGTATCTCTACATATTACTTATTAAAATACAGTAACTATAAGCTTCCTACCCCCCGTAAGACATAGAGAAAAATATGATTTTATTTAATGAAATAATATTTTCATTGTTATAAACGATAGTCAGAGGATGAAATTTGGCATATAGTATCTCTACATATTACTTATTAAAATACAGTAACTATAAGCTTCCTACCCCCCGTAAGACATAGAGAAAAATATGATTTTATTTAATGAAATAATATTTTCATTGTTATAAACGATAGTCAGAGGATGAAATTTGGCATACAGTATCTCTACATATTACTTATTAAAATACAGTAACTATAAGCTTCCTACCCCCCGTAAGACATAGAGAAAAATATGATTTTATTTAATGAAATATTATTTTCATTGTTATAAACGATAGTCAGAGGATGAAATTTTACATACAGTATCTCTACATATTACTTATTAAAATACAGTAACTATAAGCTTCCTACGGGGGGTAAGACATAGAGAAAAATATGATTTTATTTAATGAAATATTATTTTCATTGTTATAAACGATAGTCAGAGGATGAAATTTTACATACAGTATCTCTACATATTACTTATTAAAATACAGTAACTATAAGCTTCCTACCCCCCGTAGGACATAGGGAAAAATATTATTTTATTTAATGAAATATTATTTTCATTGTTATAAACGATAGTCAGAGGATGAAATTTTGTATACAGTATCTCTACATATTACTTATTAAAATACAGTAACTATAAGCTTCCTACGCCCGTAAGACATAGAGAAAAATATGATTTTATTTAATGAAATATTATTTTCATTGTTATAAACGATAGTCAGAGGATGAAATTTTTCATACAGTATCTCTACATATTACTTATTAAAATACAGTAACTATAAGCTTCCTACCCCCCGTAGGACATAGAGAAAAATATGATTTTATTTAATGAAATATTATTTTCATCGTTATAAACGATAGTCAGAGGATGAAATTTTTCATACAGTATCTCTACATATTACTTATTAAAATACAGTAACTATAAGCTTCCTACCCCCCGTAGGACATAGAGAAAAATATGATTTTATTTAATGAAATAATATTTTCATCGTTATAAACGATAGTCAGAGGATGAAATTTTTCATACAGTATCTCTACATATTACTTATTAAAATACAGTAACTATAAGCTTCCTACCCCCCGTAGGACATAGAGAAAAATATGATTTTATTTAATGAAATATTATTTTCATTGTTATAAACGATAGTCAGAGGATGAAATTTGGCATACAGTATCTCTACATATTACTTATTAAAATACAGTAACTATAAGCTTCCTACCCCCCGTAAGACATAGAGAAAAATATGATTTTATTTAATGAAATAATATTTTCATCGTTATAAACGATAGTCAGAGGATGAAATTTGGCATACAGTATCTCTACATATTACTTATTAAAATACAGTAACTATAAGCTTCCTACCCCCCGTAAGACATAGAGAAAAATATGATTTTATTTAATGAAATAATATTTTCATTGTTATAAACGATAGTCAGAGGATGAAATTTGGCATATAGTATCTCTACATATTACTTATTAAAATACAGTAACTATAAGCTTCCTACCCCCCGTAAGACATAGAGAAAAATATGATTTTATTTAATGAAATAATATTTTCATTGTTATAAACGATAGTCAGAGGATGAAATTTGGCATACAGTATCTCTACATATTACTTATTAAAATACAGTAACTATAAGCTTCCTACGGGGGGTAGGGGTCAGAGGATGAAATTTGGCATACAGTATCTCTACATATTACTTATTAAAATACAGTAACTATAAGCTTCCTACCCCCCGTAAGACATAGAGAAAAATATGATTTTATTTAATGAAATATTATTTTCATTGTTATAAACGATAGTCAGAGGATGAAATTTTTCATACAGTATCTCTACATATTACTTATTAAAATACAGTAACTATAAGCTTCCTACCCCCCGTAGGACATAGGGAAAAATATTATTTTATTTAATGAAATATTATTTTCATTGTTATAAACGATAGTCAGAGGATGAAATTTTGTATACAGTATCTCTACATATTACTTATTAAAATACAGTAACTATAAGCTTCCTACGGGGGGTAAGACATAGAGAAAAATATGATTTTATTTAATGAAATATTATTTTCATTGTTATAAACGATAGTCAGAGGATGAAATTTTACATACAGTATCTCTACATATTACTTATTAAAATACAGTAACTATAAGCTTCCTACCCCCCGTAGGACATAGGGAAAAATATTATTTTATTTAATGAAATATTATTTTCATTGTTATAAACGATAGTCAGAGGATGAAATTTTGTATACAGTATCTCTACATATTACTTATTAAAATACAGTAACTATAAGCTTCCTACGCCCGTAAGACATAGAGAAAAATATGATTTTATTTAATGAAATATTATTTTCATTGTTATAAACGATAGTCAGAGGATGAAATTTTTCATACAGTATCTCTACATATTACTTATTAAAATACAGTAACTATAAGCTTCCTACCCCCCGTAGGACATAGAGAAAAATATGATTTTATTTAATGAAATATTATTTTCATCGTTATAAACGATAGTCAGAGGATGAAATTTTTCATACAGTATCTCTACATATTACTTATTAAAATACAGTAACTATAAGCTTCCTACCCCCCGTAGGACATAGAGAAAAATATGATTTTATTTAATGAAATAATATTTTCATCGTTATAAACGATAGTCAGAGGATGAAATTTTTCATACAGTATCTCTACATATTACTTATTAAAATACAGTAACTATAAGCTTCCTACCCCCCGTAGGACATAGAGAAAAATATGATTTTATTTAATGAAATATTATTTTCATTGTTATAAACGATAGTCAGAGGATGAAATTTGGCATACAGTATCTCTACATATTACTTATTAAAATACAGTAACTATAAGCTTCCTACCCCCCGTAAGACATAGAGAAAAATATGATTTTATTTAATGAAATAATATTTTCATCGTTATAAACGATAGTCAGAGGATGAAATTTGGCATACAGTATCTCTACATATTACTTATTAAAATACAGTAACTATAAGCTTCCTACCCCCCGTAAGACATAGAGAAAAATATGATTTTATTTAATGAAATAATATTTTCATTGTTATAAACGATAGTCAGAGGATGAAATTTGGCATATAGTATCTCTACATATTACTTATTAAAATACAGTAACTATAAGCTTCCTACCCCCCGTAAGACATAGAGAAAAATATGATTTTATTTAATGAAATAATATTTTCATTGTTATAAACGATAGTCAGAGGATGAAATTTGGCATACAGTATCTCTACATATTACTTATTAAAATACAGTAACTACAGTATCTCTACATATTACTTATTAAAATACAGTAACTATAAGCTTCCTACCCCCCGTAAGACATAGAGAAAAATATGATTTTATTTAATGAAATAATATTTTCATTGTTATAAACGATAGTCAGAGGATGAAATTTGGCATATAGTATCTCTACATATTACTTATTAAAATACAGTAACTATAAGCTTCCTACCCCCCGTAAGACATAGAGAAAAATATGATTTTATTTAATGAAATATTATTTTCATTGTTATAAACGATAGTCAGAGGATGAAATTTTACATACAGTATCTCTACATATTACTTATTAAAATACAGTAACTATAAGCTTCCTACCCCCCGTAGGACATAGGGAAAAATATTATTTTATTTAATGAAATATTATTTTCATTGTTATAAACGATAGTCAGAGGATGAAATTTTGTATACAGTATCTCTACATATTACTTATTAAAATACAGTAACTATAAGCTTCCTACGCCCGTAAGACATAGAGAAAAATATGATTTTATTTAATGAAATATTATTTTCATTGTTATAAACGATAGTCAGAGGATGAAATTTTTCATACAGTATCTCTACATATTACTTATTAAAATACAGTAACTATAAGCTTCCTACCCCCCGTAGGACATAGAGAAAAATATGATTTTATTTAATGAAATATTATTTTCATCGTTATAAACGATAGTCAGAGGATGAAATTTTTCATACAGTATCTCTACATATTACTTATTAAAATACAGTAACTATAAGCTTCCTACCCCCCGTAGGACATAGAGAAAAATATGATTTTATTTAATGAAATAATATTTTCATCGTTATAAACGATAGTCAGAGGATGAAATTTTTCATACAGTATCTCTACATATTACTTATTAAAATACAGTAACTATAAGCTTCCTACCCCCCGTAGGACATAGAGAAAAATATGATTTTATTTAATGAAATATTATTTTCATTGTTATAAACGATAGTCAGAGGATGAAATTTGGCATACAGTATCTCTACATATTACTTATTAAAATACAGTAACTATAAGCTTCCTACCCCCCGTAAGACATAGAGAAAAATATGATTTTATTTAATGAAATAATATTTTCATCGTTATAAACGATAGTCAGAGGATGAAATTTGGCATACAGTATCTCTACATATTACTTATTAAAATACAGTAACTATAAGCTTCCTACCCCCCGTAAGACATAGAGAAAAATATGATTTTATTTAATGAAATAATATTTTCATTGTTATAAACGATAGTCAGAGGATGAAATTTGGCATATAGTATCTCTACATATTACTTATTAAAATACAGTAACTATAAGCTTCCTACCCCCCGTAAGACATAGAGAAAAATATGATTTTATTTAATGAAATAATATTTTCATTGTTATAAACGATAGTCAGAGGATGAAATTTGGCATACAGTATCTCTACATATTACTTATTAAAATACAGTAACTATAAGCTTCCTACGGGGGGTAGGGGTCAGAGGATGAAATTTGGCATACAGTATCTCTACATATTACTTATTAAAATACAGTAACTATAAGCTTCCTACCCCCCGTAAGACATAGAGAAAAATATGATTTTATTTAATGAAATATTATTTTCATTGTTATAAACGATAGTCAGAGGATGAAATTTTTCATACAGTATCTCTACATATTACTTATTAAAATACAGTAACTATAAGCTTCCTACCCCCCGTAGGACATAGGGAAAAATATTATTTTATTTAATGAAATATTATTTTCATTGTTATAAACGATAGTCAGAGGATGAAATTTTGTATACAGTATCTCTACATATTACTTATTAAAATACAGTAACTATAAGCTTCCTACGGGGGGTAAGACATAGAGAAAAATATGATTTTATTTAATGAAATATTATTTTCATTGTTATAAACGATAGTCAGAGGATGAAATTTTACATACAGTATCTCTACATATTACTTATTAAAATACAGTAACTATAAGCTTCCTACCCCCCGTAGGACATAGGGAAAAATATTATTTTATTTAATGAAATATTATTTTCATTGTTATAAACGATAGTCAGAGGATGAAATTTTGTATACAGTATCTCTACATATTACTTATTAAAATACAGTAACTATAAGCTTCCTACGCCCGTAAGACATAGAGAAAAATATGATTTTATTTAATGAAATATTATTTTCATTGTTATAAACGATAGTCAGAGGATGAAATTTTTCATACAGTATCTCTACATATTACTTATTAAAATACAGTAACTATAAGCTTCCTACCCCCCGTAGGACATAGAGAAAAATATGATTTTATTTAATGAAATATTATTTTCATCGTTATAAACGATAGTCAGAGGATGAAATTTTTCATACAGTATCTCTACATATTACTTATTAAAATACAGTAACTATAAGCTTCCTACCCCCCGTAGGACATAGAGAAAAATATGATTTTATTTAATGAAATAATATTTTCATCGTTATAAACGATAGTCAGAGGATGAAATTTTTCATACAGTATCTCTACATATTACTTATTAAAATACAGTAACTATAAGCTTCCTACCCCCCGTAGGACATAGAGAAAAATATGATTTTATTTAATGAAATATTATTTTCATTGTTATAAACGATAGTCAGAGGATGAAATTTGGCATACAGTATCTCTACATATTACTTATTAAAATACAGTAACTATAAGCTTCCTACCCCCCGTAAGACATAGAGAAAAATATGATTTTATTTAATGAAATAATATTTTCATCGTTATAAACGATAGTCAGAGGATGAAATTTGGCATACAGTATCTCTACATATTACTTATTAAAATACAGTAACTATAAGCTTCCTACCCCCCGTAAGACATAGAGAAAAATATGATTTTATTTAATGAAATAATATTTTCATTGTTATAAACGATAGTCAGAGGATGAAATTTGGCATATAGTATCTCTACATATTACTTATTAAAATACAGTAACTATAAGCTTCCTACCCCCCGTAAGACATAGAGAAAAATATGATTTTATTTAATGAAATAATATTTTCATTGTTATAAACGATAGTCAGAGGATGAAATTTGGCATACAGTATCTCTACATATTACTTATTAAAATACAGTAACTATAAGCTTCCTACGGGGGGTAGGGGTCAGAGGATGAAATTTGGCATACAGTATCTCTACATATTACTTATTAAAATACAGTAACTATAAGCTTCCTACCCCCCGTAAGACATAGAGAAAAATATGATTTTATTTAATGAAATATTATTTTCATTGTTATAAACGATAGTCAGAGGATGAAATTTTTCATACAGTATCTCTACATATTACTTATTAAAATACAGTAACTATAAGCTTCCTACGCCCGTAAGACATAGAGAAAAATATGATTTTATTTAATGAAATATTATTTTCATTGTTATAAACGATAGTCAGAGGATGAAATTTTTCATACAGTATCTCTACATATTACTTATTAAAATACAGTAACTATAAGCTTCCTACCCCCCGTAAGACATAGAGAAAAATATGATTTTATTTAATGAAATATTATTTTCATTGTTATAAACGATAGTCAGAGGATGAAATTTTACATACAGTATCTCTACATATTACTTATTAAAATACAGTAACTATAAGCTTCCTACCCCCCGTAGGACACAGAGAAAAATATGATTTTATTTAATGAAATATTATTTTCATTGTTATAAACAATTGTCAGAGGATGAAATTTTGCATATTGTATCTCTACGTATTACTTATTAAAATACAGTAACTATAAGCTTCCTACCCCCCGTAGGACATAGGGAAAAATATTATTTTATTTAATGAAATATTATTTTCATTGTTATAAACGATAGTCAGAGGATGAAATTTTGTATACAGTATCTCTACATATTACTTATTAAAATACAGTAACTATAAGCTTCCTACGCCCGTAAGACATAGAGAAAAATATGATTTTATTTAATGAAATATTATTTTCATTGTTATAAACGATAGTCAGAGGATGAAATTTTTCATACAGTATCTCTACATATTACTTATTAAAATACAGTAACTATAAGCTTCCTACCCCCCGTAAGACATAGAGAAAAATATGATTTTATTTAATGAAATAATATTTTCATCGTTATAAACGATAGTCAGAGGATGAAATTTGGCATACAGTATCTCTACATATTACTTATTAAAATACAGTAACTATAAGCTTCCTACCCCCCGTAAGACATAGAGAAAAATATGATTTTATTTAATGAAATAATATTTTCATTGTTATAAACGATAGTCAGAGGATGAAATTTGGCATATAGTATCTCTACATATTACTTATTAAAATACAGTAACTATAAGCTTCCTACCCCCCGTAAGACATAGAGAAAAATATGATTTTATTTAATGAAATAATATTTTCATTGTTATAAACGATAGTCAGAGGATGAAATTTGGCATACAGTATCTCTACATATTACTTATTAAAATACAGTAACTATAAGCTTCCTACCCCCCGTAAGACATAGAGAAAAATATGATTTTATTTAATGAAATATTATTTTCATTGTTATAAACGATAGTCAGAGGATGAAATTTTACATACAGTATCTCTACATATTACTTATTAAAATACAGTAACTATAAGCTTCCTACGGGGGGTAAGACATAGAGAAAAATATGATTTTATTTAATGAAATATTATTTTCATTGTTATAAACGATAGTCAGAGGATGAAATTTTACATACAGTATCTCTACATATTACTTATTAAAATACAGTAACTATAAGCTTCCTACCCCCCGTAGGACATAGGGAAAAATATTATTTTATTTAATGAAATATTATTTTCATTGTTATAAACGATAGTCAGAGGATGAAATTTTGTATACAGTATCTCTACATATTACTTATTAAAATACAGTAACTATAAGCTTCCTACGCCCGTAAGACATAGAGAAAAATATGATTTTATTTAATGAAATATTATTTTCATTGTTATAAACGATAGTCAGAGGATGAAATTTTTCATACAGTATCTCTACATATTACTTATTAAAATACAGTAACTATAAGCTTCCTACCCCCCGTAGGACATAGAGAAAAATATGATTTTATTTAATGAAATATTATTTTCATCGTTATAAACGATAGTCAGAGGATGAAATTTTTCATACAGTATCTCTATATATTACTTATTAAAATACAGTAACTATAAGCTTCCTACCCCCCGTAGGACATAGAGAAAAATATGATTTTATTTAATGAAATAATATTTTCATCGTTATAAACGATAGTCAGAGGATGAAATTTTTCATACAGTATCTCTACATATTACTTATTAAAATACAGTAACTATAAGCTTCCTACCCCCCGTAGGACATAGAGAAAAATATGATTTTATTTAATGAAATATTATTTTCATTGTTATAAACGATAGTCAGAGGATGAAATTTGGCATACAGTATCTCTACATATTACTTATTAAAATACAGTAACTATAAGCTTCCTACCCCCCGTAAGACATAGAGAAAAATATGATTTTATTTAATGAAATAATATTTTCATCGTTATAAACGATAGTCAGAGGATGAAATTTGGCATACAGTATCTCTACATATTACTTATTAAAATACAGTAACTATAAGCTTCCTACCCCCCGTAAGACATAGAGAAAAATATGATTTTATTTAATGAAATAATATTTTCATTGTTATAAACGATAGTCAGAGGATGAAATTTGGCATATAGTATCTCTACATATTACTTATTAAAATACAGTAACTATAAGCTTCCTACCCCCCGTAAGACATAGAGAAAAATATGATTTTATTTAATGAAATAATATTTTCATTGTTATAAACGATAGTCAGAGGATGAAATTTGGCATACAGTATCTCTACATATTACTTATTAAAATACAGTAACTATAAGCTTCCTACGGGGGGTAGGGGTCAGAGGATGAAATTTGGCATACAGTATCTCTACATATTACTTATTAAAATACAGTAACTATAAGCTTCCTACCCCCCGTAAGACATAGAGAAAAATATGATTTTATTTAATGAAATATTATTTTCATTGTTATAAACGATAGTCAGAGGATGAAATTTTTCATACAGTATCTCTACATATTACTTATTAAAATACAGTAACTATAAGCTTCCTACGCCCGTAAGACATAGAGAAAAATATGATTTTATTTAATGAAATATTATTTTCATTGTTATAAACGATAGTCAGAGGATGAAATTTTTCATACAGTATCTCTACATATTACTTATTAAAATACAGTAACTATAAGCTTCCTACCCCCCGTAAGACATAGAGAAAAATATGATTTTATTTAATGAAATATTATTTTCATTGTTATAAACGATAGTCAGAGGATGAAATTTTACATACAGTATCTCTACATATTACTTATTAAAATACAGTAACTATAAGCTTCCTACCCCCCGTAGGACACAGAGAAAAATATGATTTTATTTAATGAAATATTATTTTCATTGTTATAAACAATTGTCAGAGGATGAAATTTTGCATATTGTATCTCTACGTATTACTTATTAAAATACAGTAACTATAAGCTTCCTACCCCCCGTAGGACATAGGGAAAAATATTATTTTATTTAATGAAATATTATTTTCATTGTTATAAACGATAGTCAGAGGATGAAATTTTGTATACAGTATCTCTACATATTACTTATTAAAATACAGTAACTATAAGCTTCCTACGCCCGTAAGACATAGAGAAAAATATGATTTTATTTAATGAAATATTATTTTCATTGTTATAAACGATAGTCAGAGGATGAAATTTTTCATACAGTATCTCTACATATTACTTATTAAAATACAGTAACTATAAGCTTCCTACCCCCCGTAAGACATAGAGAAAAATATGATTTTATTTAATGAAATAATATTTTCATCGTTATAAACGATAGTCAGAGGATGAAATTTGGCATACAGTATCTCTACATATTACTTATTAAAATACAGTAACTATAAGCTTCCTACCCCCCGTAAGACATAGAGAAAAATATGATTTTATTTAATGAAATAATATTTTCATTGTTATAAACGATAGTCAGAGGATGAAATTTGGCATATAGTATCTCTACATATTACTTATTAAAATACAGTAACTATAAGCTTCCTACCCCCCGTAAGACATAGAGAAAAATATGATTTTATTTAATGAAATAATATTTTCATTGTTATAAACGATAGTCAGAGGATGAAATTTGGCATACAGTATCTCTACATATTACTTATTAAAATACAGTAACTATAAGCTTCCTACGGGGGGTAGGGGTCAGAGGATGAAATTTGGCATACAGTATCTCTACATATTACTTATTAAAATACAGTAACTATAAGCTTCCTACCCCCCGTAAGACATAGAGAAAAATATGATTTTATTTAATGAAATATTATTTTCATTGTTATAAACGATAGTCAGAGGATGAAATTTGGCATACAGTATCTCTACATATTACTTATTAAAATACAGTAACTATAAGCTTCCTACGGGGGGTAGGGGTCAGAGGATGAAATTTGGCATACAGTATCTCTACATATTACTTATTAAAATACAGTAACTATAAGCTTCCTACCCCCCGTAAGACATAGAGAAAAATATGATTTTATTTAATGAAATAATATTTTCATTGTTATAAACGATAGTCAGAGGATGAAATTTGGCATACAGTATCTCTACATATTACTTATTAAAATACAGTAACTATAAGCTTCCTACCCCCCGTAAGACATAGAGAAAAATATGATTTTATTTAATGAAATAATATTTTCATTGTTATAAACGATAGTCAGAGGATGAAATTTGGCATACAGTATCTCTACATATTACTTATTAAAATACAGTAACTATAAGCTTCCTACCCCCCGTAAGACAGAGAAAAATATGATTTTATTTAATGAAATATTATTTTCATTGTTATAAACGATAGTCAGAGGATGAAATTTGGCATACAGTATCTCTACATATTACTTATTAAAATACAGTAACTATAAGCTTCCTACGGGGGGTAGGGGTCAGAGGATGAAATTTGGCATACAGTATCTCTACATATTACTTATTAAAATACAGTAACTATAAGCTTCCTACCCCCCGTAAGACATAGAGAAAAATATGATTTTATTTAATGAAATAATATTTTCATTGTTATAAACGATAGTCAGAGGATGAAATTTGGCATACAGTATCTCTACATATTACTTATTAAAATACAGTAACTATAAGCTTCCTACCCCCCGTAAGACATAGAGAAAAATATGATTTTATTTAATGAAATAATATTTTCATTGTTATAAACGATAGTCAGAGGATGAAATTTGGCATACAGTATCTCTACATATTACTTATTAAAATACAGTAACTATAAGCTTCCTACCCCCCGTAAGACAGAGAAAAATATGATTTTATTTAATGAAATATTATTTTCATTGTTATAAACGATAGTCAGAGGATTAAATTTGGCATACAGTATCTCTACATATTACTTATTAAAATACAGTAACTATAAGCTTCCTACGGGGGGTAGGGGTCAGAGGATGAAATTTGGCATACAGTATCTCTACATATTACTTATTAAAATACAGTAACTATAAGCTTCCTACCCCCCGTAAGACATAGAGAAAAATATGATTTTATTTAATGAAATAATATTTTCATTGTTATAAACGATAGTCAGAGGATGAAATTTGGCATACAGTATCTCTACATATTACTTATTAAAATACAGTAACTATAAGCTTCCTACCCCCCGTAAGACAGAGAAAAATATGATTTTATTTAATGAAATATTATTTTCATTGTTATAAACGATAGTCAGAGGATTAAATTTGGCATACAGTATCTCTACATATTACTTATTAAAATACAGTAACTATAAGCTTCCTACGGGGGGTAGGGGTCAGAGGATGAAATTTGGCATACAGTATCTCTACATATTACTTATTAAAATACAGTAACTATAAGCTTCCTACCCCCCGTAAGACATAGAGAAAAATATGATTTTATTTAATGAAATAATATTTTCATTGTTATAAACGATAGTCAGAGGATGAAATTTGGCATACAGTATCTCTACATATTACTTATTAAAATACAGTAACTATAAGCTTCCTACCCCCCGTAAGACAGAGAAAAATATGATTTTATTTAATGAAATATTATTTTCATTGTTATAAACGATAGTCAGAGGATTAAATTTGGCATACAGTATCTCTACATATTACTTATTAAAATACAGTAACTATAAGCTTCCTACCCCCCGTAAGACATAGAGAAAAATATGATTTTATTTAATGAAATAATATTTTCATTGTTATAAACGATAGTCAGAGGATGAAATTTGGCATACAGTATCTCTACATATTACTTATTAAAATACAGTAACTATAAGCTTCCTACCCCCCGTAAGACAGAGAAAAATATGATTTTATTTAATGAAATATTATTTTCATTGTTATAAACGATAGTCAGAGGATTAAATTTGGCATACAGTATCTCTACATATTACTTATTAAAATACAGTAACTATAAGCTTCCTACGGGGGGTAGGGGTCAGAGGATGAAATTTGGCATACAGTATCTCTACATATTACTTATTAAAATACAGTAACTATAAGCTTCCTACCCCCCGTAAGACATAGAGAAAAATATGATTTTATTTAATGAAATAATATTTTCATTGTTATAAACGATAGTCAGAGGATGAAATTTGGCATACAGTATCTCTACATATTACTTATTAAAATACAGTAACTATAAGCTTCCTACCCCCCGTAAGACAGAGAAAAATATGATTTTATTTAATGAAATATTATTTTCATTGTTATAAACGATAGTCAGAGGATTAAATTTGGCATACAGTATCTCTACATATTACTTATTAAAATACAGTAACTATAAGCTTCCTACGGGGGGTAGGGGTCAGAGGATGAAATTTGGCATACAGTATCTCTACATATTACTTATTAAAATACAGTAACTATAAGCTTCCTACCCCCCGTAAGACATAGAGAAAAATATGATTTTATTTAATGAAATAATATTTTCATTGTTATAAACGATAGTCAGAGGATGAAATTTGGCATACAGTATCTCTACATATTACTTATTAAAATACAGTAACTATAAGCTTCCTACCCCCCGTAAGACAGAGAAAAATATGATTTTATTTAATGAAATATTATTTTCATTGTTATAAACGATAGTCAGAGGATTAAATTTGGCATACAGTATCTCTACATATTACTTATTAAAATACAGTAACTATAAGCTTCCTACGGGGGGTAGGGGTCAGAGGATGAAATTTGGCATACAGTATCTCTACATATTACTTATTAAAATACAGTAACTATAAGCTTCCTACCCCGTAAGACATAGAGAAAAATATGATTTTATTTAATGAAATAATATTTTCATTGTTATAAACGATAGTCAGAGGATGAAATTTGGCATACAGTATCTCTACATATTACTTATTAAAATACAGTAACTATAAGCTTCCTACCCCCCGTAAGACATAGAGAAAAATATGATTTTATTTAATGAAATAATATTTTCATTGTTATAAACGATAGTCAGAGGATGAAATTTGGCATACAGTATCTCTACATATTACTTATTAAAATACAGTAACTATAAGCTTCCTACCCCCCGTAAGACAGAGAAAAATATGATTTTATTTAATGAAATATTATTTTCATTGTTATAAACGATAGTCAGAGGATGAAATTTGGCATACAGTATCTCTACATATTACTTATTAAAATACAGTAACTATAAGCTTCCTACGGGGGGTAGGGGTCAGAGGATGAAATTTGGCATACAGTATCTCTACATATTACTTATTAAAATACAGTAACTATAAGCTTCCTACCCCCCGTAAGACATAGAGAAAAATATGATTGTATTTAATGAAATAATATTTTCATTGTTATAAACGATAGTCAGAGGATGAAATTTGGCATACAGTATCTCTACATATTACTTATTAAAATACAGTAACTATAAGCTTCCTACCCCCCGTAAGACATAGAGAAAAATATGATTTTATTTAATGAAATAATATTTTCATTGTTATAAACGATAGTCAGAGGATGAAATTTGGCATACAGTATCTCTACATATTACTTATTAAAATACAGTAACTATAAGCTTCCTACCCCCCGTAAGACAGAGAAAAATATGATTTTATTTAATGAAATATTATTTTCATTGTTATAAACGATAGTCAGAGGATTAAATTTGGCATACAGTATCTCTACATATTACTTATTAAAATACAGTAACTATAAGCTTCCTACCCCCCGTAAGACAGAGAAAAATATGATTTTATTTAATGAAATATTATTTTCATTGTTATAAACGATAGTCAGAGGATTAAATTTGGCATACAGTATCTCTACATATTACTTATTAAAATACAGTAACTATAAGCTTCCTACCCCCCGTAAGACATAGAGAAAAATATGATTTTATTTAATGAAATATTATTTTCATTGTTATAAACGATAGTCAGAGGATGAAATTTGGCATACAGTATCTCTACATATTACTTATTATAATGCAGTAACTATAAGCTTCCTACCCCCCGTAAGACATAGAGAAAAATATGATTTTATTTAATGAAATAATATTTTCATTGTTATAAACGATAGTCAGAGGATGAAATTTGGCATACAGTATCTCTACATATTACTTATTAAAATACAGTAACTATAAGCTTCCTACCCCCCGTAGGACATAGAGAAAAATATGATTTTATTTAATGAAATATTATTTTCATTGTTATAAACGATAGTCAGAGGATGAAATTTGGCATACAGTATCTCTACATATTACTTATTAAAATACAGTAACTATAAGCTTCCTACCCCCCGTAAGACATAGAGAAAAATATGATTTTATTTAATAAAATATTATTTTCATTGTTATAAACGATAGTCAGAGGATGAAATTTGGCATACAGTATCTCTACATATTACTTATTAAAATACAGTAACTATAAGCTTCCTACCCCCCCGTAAGACATAGAGAAAAATATGATTTTATTTAATGAAATAATATTTTCATTGTTATAAACGATAGTCAGAGGATTAAATTTGGCATACAGTATCTCTACATATTACTTATTAAAATACAGTAACTATAAGCTTCCTACCCCCCGTAAGACATAGAGAAAAATATGATTTTATTTAATGAAATATTATTTTCATTGTTATAAACGATAGTCAGAGGATGAAATTTGGCATACAGTATCTCTACATATTACTTATTAAAATACAGTAACTATAAGCTTCCTACCCCCCGTAAGACATAGAGAAAAATATGATTTTATTTAATGAAATATTATTTTCATTGTTATAAACGATAGTCAGAGGATGAAATTTTTCATACAGTATCTCTACATATTACTTATTAAAATACAGTAACTATAAGCTTCCTACCCCCCGTAAGACATAGAGAAAAATATGATTTTATTTAATGAAATATTATTTTCATTGTTATAAACGATAGTCAGAGGATGAAATTTGGCATACAGTATCTCTACATATTACTTATTAAAATACAGTAACTATAAGCTTCCTACCCCCCGTAAGACATAGAGAAAAATATGATTTTATTTAATGAAATATTATTTTCATTGTTATAAACGATAGTCAGAGGATGAAATTTGGCATACAGTATCTCTACATATTACTTATTAAAATACAGTAACTATAAGCTTCCTACCCCCCGTAAGACATAGAGAAAAATATGATTTTATTTAATGAAATATTATTTTCATTGTTATAAACGATAGTCAGAGGATGAAATTTTTCATACAGTATCTCTACATATTACTTATTAAAATACAGTAACTATAAGCTTCCTACCCCCCGTAAGACATAGAGAAAAATATGATTTTATTTAATGAAATATTATTTTCATTGTTATAAACGATAGTCAGAGGATGAAATTTTTCATACAGTATCTCTACATATTACTTATTAAAATACAGTAACTATAAGCTAAGACATAGAGAAAAATATGATTTTATTTAATGAAATATTATTTTCATTGTTATAAACGATAGTCAGAGGATGAAATTTGGCATACAGTATCTCTACATATTACTTATTAAAATACAGTAACTATAAGCTTCCTACCCCCCGTAAGACATAGAGAAAAATATGATTTTATTTAATGAAATATTATTTTCATTGTTATAAACGATAGTCAGAGGATGAAATTTTACATACAGTATCTCTACATATTACTTATTAAAATACAGTAACTTTAAGCTTCCTACCCCCCGTAAGACATAGAGAAAAATATGATTTTATTTAATGAAATATTATTTTCATTGTTATAAACGATAGTCAGAGGATGAAATTTGGCATACAGTATCTCTACATATTAGTTATTAAAATACAGTAACTATAAGCTTCCTACCCCCCGTAAGACATAGAGAAAAATATGATTTTATTTAATGAAATATTATTTTCATTGTTATAAACGATAGTCAGAGGATGAAATTTGGCATACAGTATCTCTACATATTAGTTATTAAAATACAGTAACTATAAGCTTCCTACCCCCCGTAAGACATAGAGAAAAATATGATTTTATTTAATGAAATATTATTTTCATTGTTATAAACGATAGTCAGAGGATGAAATTTCATTAAATAAAATAATATTTTTCTCTATGTCCTACGGGGGGTAGGAAGCTTATAGTTACTGTATTTTAATAAGTAATATGTAGAGATACTGTATACAAAATTTCATCCTCTGACTATCGTTTATAACAATGAAAATAATATTTCATTAAATAAAATCATATTTTGCTCTATGTCCTACGGGGGGGTAGGAAGCTTATAATTACTGTATTTTAATAAGTAATATGTGGTGATAATGTATGCAAAATTTCATCCTCTGACTATCATTTATAACAATGAAAATAATATTTCATTAAATATAATCATATTTTTCTCTGTGTCCTACGGAGGGTAGGAAGCTTATAGTTACTGCATTTTAATAAGTAATATGTAGAAATACTATATGCAAAATTTCATCCTCTGACTGTTGTTTATAACAATGAAAATAATATTTCATTAAATAAAATCAAGTCCTACGGGGGGTAGGAAGCTTATTGTTATTTTATTTTAATAAGTAATATGTAGAGATACAATATGCAAAATTTTATCATCTGACTATTGTTTATAACAATGAAAATAATATTTCATTAAATAAAATCATATTTTTCTG
Source organism: Harpalus rufipes (assembly GCA_951394225.1). Taxonomy (NCBI): domain Eukaryota; kingdom Metazoa; phylum Arthropoda; class Insecta; order Coleoptera; family Carabidae; genus Harpalus; species Harpalus rufipes. Next base: position 25,500,597 of record OX596280.1, read on the forward strand.
TGTTGACTGTGTTATCAAGCAGCGGTCCTTGGCGCCTATACAGTTGGCCATGGTTTAGTTTTGTAAGGCTGCCACACACTCGCTCTAATCTCGAATCGTCTGCTGCGAATCGTCTGCTAACTTCACCTTCATGAAACATGCATAAGTCGTGATTTGAAGAAGGCTGTGCAGAAGTATTCGTATGTTGAAACCCTACCCTTTTTTCCGCAGCAGATTTTAAAGTTATATATATATATATATATATATATATATATATATATATATATATATATATATATATATATACAGATGTCCCAAATTTAAAACAAACAAATTAATTAATATAACTATTTAACAATTCAGTTGTATAACTGCTTAAATAGCAAGTATTTAATAATAAAATACAAAGAAATATTAAACAATCTATAAAAGAAAGTAAAACGAACCAGTTCTAGGCCTCCGGCCTTAGCGGAATATCAAATACAGATATGGATGACATATCTGTACCAAACTCGCAAAACAGCGAAAAAAATCCTTGGCAAAAAGTTACATCCCAGAAGAGGAAAGTTAGTAACGAAGAAGATGCAGCAAGCAAACGTCACACCAGACAAAGACTAATCAACCACAACAATCAGGTAACACCCACACAAAACAGGTTCCAGATATTAAGCGACAATAATATCAACAATACACCACCTGAAAATAATAATCCTGCTAAACCGCCTCCAATATTCGTTCCCAATATCATTGATGTCAAACCACTCACCAATATAATCGACGCAGTTGCTAAAGATAACTACTTTATAAAAACAACAGCAGGAAATCAAATCAAAATACAAATAGCTAATGTTGACAAATATAGACAAACCGTAAAGCTACTCACAGAAAAGGATATACAATATCACACTTATAAATTAAAACAAGATCGTGCATATCGTGTAGTCATTAAAAATCTGCACCCAAGCACAGACAAAAATGAAATTAAACTAGAACTAGAAGAAAAAGGACATAAAGTTACAAATATTTATAACATCCAACATAGAACAAGTAAACAACCACTACCTATATTCTTTATCGAACTTGAACCAAAACCAAAAAACAAAACAATATATGAAATGCAATACTTACAATATACTAAAGTAACAATAGAACCTCCAAAACCAAAGCGAGAAATAGTTCAATGCATAAGATGCCAACGCTATGGGCACACCAAAACGTACTGTAGCCGCCAACCAAAGTGCATAAAATGCGGAGAAGATCACATGACAAAGGATTGTGCAAAAAATGATACTCCAGTCAAATGCGCTCTATGTGAGGATAACCACACAGCAAGCTATAAAGGATGCTCCATTTACAAGGAAATCCAAAAAAGAAAATTCCCTCCACTAAGAGAAAGGACCCCGCGAGACGCAAATATGGCTTACACAAAAGAATTTAACCCAAATATATCATATGCCCAAATTACAAGTAATAAAAAACCTGATGAGCCAACTAGTACCCCAATCAACATAACACAAGACACAAACAAACTAGAAACGATGATGATGGACCTAATGAGGAGAATGGATACCATACTAAATCTCCTCACAACACTCGTATTTAAAATGACATAATGTCTCATTTCCTTAAAATATCAATATGGAACGCTAATGGCTTGGCTCAACGTAGCCAAGAGATAAAACTCTTTATAATAGAAAATGAAATAGATATAATGCTAATCTCCGAAACGCACTTTACAGATAGATCTTACTTCAAAATACCACAGTATACAGTATATGACTCAAAACACCCAAGCGGCGAGGCTCATGGCGGCACCGCAATCATCATTAAGAACAATATAAAACATTACGCACTACCAGAAGTCACAATGGACCATCTACAAGCGACATCATTAATAGTAGAAAATTGTACAGGATCATTGGCTCTATCCCCCCAGACCAACTATAAATAAAGAACTTTTCTAAGCTTTCTTCGATACTCTAGGAAATAAATTCATATCAGGAGGTGACTTCAATGCGAAGCACACAGTGTGGGGCTTAAGACTAATCACAACACGGGGGCGCGAACTACTTAAAGCTGTACAAAGCAAACGACTACAATATGAATCAACAGGCCAGCCTACATACTGGCCTACCGATGTCAACAAGACCCCAGACCTACTGGACTTCTGTATAACCAAAAATATCTCCCACAACTACATAAAAACAGAAGCAAACTTTGATCTAACTTTAGATCACATTACCATCATCCTAACCCTCAGCACACGAATAATAAAAACACCCAAACCACACACACTAACCAACAAATATACCGACTGGGAGAGCTTTAACGATATATATTGGAACAAGAAACCAATTTAAAGATCCCCTTAAAAACCAAGGAAAATATTGGCCAAAGTATAGAACACCTTATACAAATCATCCAAAATGCAGCATGGAAATCAACACGCACCATACCAGACACCGATAAAGGCTTTAAATATCCTAAAGAAATAAAACAAGCTATAATCGAAAAAAGGCGTTTGCGCAGATTATGGCAAAACAACAGAAATCCATTAGATAAAACTCGCCTGAATAAAATTGAGCGTAACTTTAAAACAATGTTAAACGACTGGAAAAACAATAGAACAGGAGAATACCTGAGAAGCCTCATACCCACACAAACAACAGACTATTCCCTATGGAAGGCAACTAAATATTTAAAAAGAACCAGTAAGAAAATGCCCCCTATAAGAAAAAGTGATGGAACTTGGGCCAGAACGGAAAAAGAAAAGTGTACAAAATTCGTTGAATATCTAACTGAAACTTTTCAACACTTTCCGATAAGAAATAATGAAGAAGAAGAAGCCGAAATCCTCTCCTATCTTGAGACACCAAACCAGCTATGTCCACAAGTCAAAAATATCAGTGTAGGTGGAGTAAGTCACGAAATAAAACTTACCAACCCCAAAAAAAACCCCGGGTACGACCTTATAACTGGGAGAATACTAAAAGAAATACCGGAAAAAACGACAAAACTGATAACATTCATTTTCAATTCTATTCTGAGACTTAGTTATTACCCACCCCAGTGGAAAGTGGCTCAAATAATTATGATACCCAAACCTGGAAAACCGGAAGAGGAAGCTAGCTCATATAGACCTATCAGTCTACCAATATTGTCAAAACATTTCGAAAGAATATTCCTGAAAAGGCTGAAGCCAATCTTAGTAGAGAAAGAAATTATACCAGACCATCAATTCGGTTTTAGACAGAAACATGCAACCACAGAACAAGTTCATCGGATCACCAATGAAATCAGCAGTGCATTAGAAGGGAAAGATAACTGTTCAGCAGCCTTTCTTGACATAAAACAGGCTTTTGATAAAGTCTGGCATGCAGGCCTACTTTATAAAATCAAGAAAACCCTACCACATAACATATACCAATTCATAGAGTCATACCTAGCAGAAATATCCTTCCAAATTAAACTACTAAGTGAACACTCCAATTTACATCCAATCCATTCAGGCGTTCCCCAAGACAGCGTACTAGGCCCTATCTTATACACCATATACACAGCAGACTTTCCTTTAAGCCCCCAAACGACAGTAGCTACATTTGCAGATGATACAGCGGTATTGTCTACACACGAAGATCCAGAAATGGCGACAAGAAAACTTCAAGAACACCTACAAGAAATTGAAATATGGTTAAAAAAGTGGAAAATAAAAGCAAATGAAGCAAAATCAATTCATGTAACATTCACAACACGACGACATTCATGCCCACACGTTGTTCTGAATAACCAACCACTACCGCAAGAGGACAAAGTTCGATACCTGGGAATGCACCTAGAACGAAGACTAAATTGGACCACCCACATAAAAATGAAAAGAAAGCAACTAGGAATAAAGCTAAAAATATATATATTGGATGCTCAACAAAAATTCTAAACTGTCACTTGAAAACAAAATCTTATTGTACAAAGTAATACTAAAACCAATCTGGACCTACGGTATCGAGTTATGGGGAACAGCTAGTGACTCCAACATCGATACAATACAACGATTCCAATCTAAAACTCTAAGAACCATACTAAACGCTCCATGGTATGTAAAAAACCTTTGTATCCATAGCGACCTAAACGTAAATACAATAAAAGAAGAAATTAATAAGTATAGTGCAAAGTACCTAAAAAGACTAGAAGTGCATCCTAATCACAGTGCAGTGAACCTACTGGACAACAGTACGGCCATCTATAGACTTAAAAGACACAAACCATTAGAGTTACCCTTTAGATTCAATACATAACATATATGTAAAACAAATTGTACAGAGTGTGAATGTCACTGGATATTTACACTACACGATATTTTTCTAATTGTATTGTTATAATATTTACTTATTGTCAAAAAAGACAGATTGTAAATTAATATTGGAGAAATAAATATATATATATATATATATATATATATATATATATATATATATATATATATATATATATATATATTGATGCAAGGTATCTTGTCGCCTCCGGTACATGGAAAAGGCGACCTGGCCTCCGGGTCTTCCCATTGAGCTACATCGACAAAAAATGTATATATATGGGGTGTTAAAATGATAATCAATCCGAATTCCTTGAGAGGGGAAAAGATTTTTAAGTTTTTCTGGGGTCATATATGGGAAGCACAGAAAGTACGCTGTGACCTCCGAAAACTGTATATATGCGTACACCTTGTAGTCGTTGTTGCCTCCAACAGTGTTGCCACATTATCGGAGGTCACATAGACACCTCTTTATCTGCGTTCTGGATTTTTAATATGAATACACATACAGACTGATAGTTTGCACCATATTTTTGGGAAAAACAAATTTTAGGGTCTTTACAATACGATTTTACTATTTTTACGATGATGTCTGTATGTGTGTGTGTGTGTGTGTTCGTGTGTGTGTGTGTGTGTGTGTGTGTTCGTGTGTGTGTGTGTGTGTGTGTTCGTGTGTGTGTGTGACCGCGGTTTCGGCCGCGATATCTCCAATACTAGAATCCCCTTCGTTACAACCATATGCAGACTAGATTTTGGTTATAATTGGTCAACCGGAAGTATCTTAATTTGAAGATTTTAACAGTTTTGCTTGAAAAATATTATTATAACTAAAATAAAATAAATAAATAAATAAATATTTCATCACGGCATATTACCCATTGCTGGGTGTGCCAATCTGCTTCATACACAGATGTCGGTAATGATGGAATATTTGTACCGTGCGGGCGCTTACCAGGCGTCACCTCACGGGCACTCATTGCTGGCGTGGAGAGTGCGCCACAGGGGTCAATTTTGTGCCATTAGAATGCGATTATTATAACTTATAGAATATATTATTCTCTATACGATTTGATTGCATTTTATATTTCATATTCAACAGATATAGAGTTAAAGAATTATAAAGATAATAAATTTCATAAATCAGTCAGCTATGCTAACTTAATCATGGAAACTGCTAATATATTCAGGTAATTCAAATTGACAGATGTCAGTATCAATAAAAAGTAAATGAATGAAAGAATAAGGGAAATAACTTTAGTGTTTCTAGAAAGATATAAGAGAGACGATTACATTGGTTTGAACATGTCATGAGGAGAAATGAATATATTAGAATAAGAATGAATAGCTTAGTAATAGAAGGTCAAAGAAACATAGGCAGACCAAATATAAGATGGAAGGACTGTATTGCGGAAGACTTGAGCGAAAAGGAACTGAATGAGGACGATACGCAAAACAAAAATGAGTGGACGAAGAAAATAAAAAATAGCGATCGCCCTAAAGAACGGGAAAAACTAAAGAAGAAGAAGATGTCAGTGTCAAGTGAAATTTGCATAGTTTGTTCATGAAATATTTTTACTGGAAATATAGGATCTTTTGCAAAATTTATGTATAGGGCGCGTGCAGTGACGTGACTTTGCTGACTTTGGCAAGCAAATATGGGGACCCGTGTCAAAATGACAGCTATTAATTACGTCCATAACAGACAAAAGTCATAATTTTTCATTCAAAATTTCAAGATTTTCTTATTTCATGTGGTTTATTTGTTATCAGGCATGTGGACTTCAGTTGCCGAGAAAAGGAAACATAAAATACCAAAAAATGAAATTTTGAATGTATAATTGACATTTGTCAGTTACGGACATAATTAATAGCTGTCATTCTGATATCTGCTTGCCAAGGTCAGAAAGTCACGTGACTGCTTGTGCCCTATACATAAATTTTCTTGCAAAAGATCCTATTTTTTTCAGTAAAATTATTTTATAAACAAACTATGAAATATTATTTACACATTTAATGTTATTATAAATATTAAAGAATATTCTATTATCTATACGAATTGATTGCATTTTATATTTCACATTCAATGGATATAGAGTTAAAGAATTATAAAGAAATTAAATTTTATTAATCAGCCAACCTATGCTATAATCATAGAAACAACTACTATGTTAAGAAAATTCTAACTGAAAAGATAATGAATGTGATAGAGATGAGGATGTTGAGATAGATGTTGGGGAAGACACGGAAAGATACAATAAGGAACGAATGAATAAGGGAAATAACTCGAGTATTAGAAGTTTCTAGAAAGATACAAGGGAGACGATTACACTGGTTTGAATATGTCATAAGGAAAGATGTAGAATATATTGAAAGAAGAATGAATAGCTTAGTAGTAGAAGGTAGAAGAAACAGAAGAAGACCAAAGATAAGATGAAAGGACTGTATTGCGGAAAACTTGAAATAAAAGGACCTGAATGAGGACGACACGCAAAAGAGAAATGAGTTGAATAAAAATATAAAAATTGCGACCCCTAACGAATGGAAAAACCTAAAGTAGAAGAATATAACAGTGTCAAGTGCCATTTGCATAGTTTATGAAATAATTTTACTGGAAATTTAGAATCTTTTGCAAGAAAATTTATGTATGGAATTTGTACATAATACACAGGATTGAGGGAAGGTATTGTGCTGGCCACAACAGATTTGTTTCTGTATGTATGAAGCAAATTCTATCTCTAAAGCATCAACTTCTGCAGCGGTCCATCCTAAAATTATTGTTAGTTCCCAATTATTTGTACCTATTTTTGTTTTTACTGTATGTACCTTTTTTGGTTATAGTTGTGGGACCTTTTTTGCTTTAAATTAATATTAATGCACTTTCTAATGAAGATATTGCTATTAAAATTGTTAATCGGCCATGGTTTCACATTGAATAAACATGCTGCAAAGTTGGTCACAATCGGTTTATAATTAACTGGGAAATGACAAAGGGCCTCATATATTTTTGGACCGATAAGGCCCATTCCCGAAATTTCATTTACAATTTCACTTTAGAATCCGCCTATAAACTTTTATGGCAATAGCCGTTTCTTGAGAAATTTTATATTATTTTTTAAATTTTAAAAACGACCAAAAGGACATTTTCTAATTAAAATATAGTTGTTAAATTTGGTATTCGAGCATGTTTTAACATGGAATAAGTCACAATAAGTACGTTTTAAATTTGGTTCCGATCGGTTAATAAATAAGAAATTAATGACAAAGGGCCTTATATATCTTAGGCCGATTCGGCCCATTCACAAACCTAGTTCTGCGATTTTTCTTTAGAAGCGGTACAAAAATAGTCTTAAATTAAAGCCTTACAAATTATCAATTAATAAATGTTTAAATGCCTTTTAATTTAAAAACGAATGGGAATTATGAAGAACATTCAGACACCGTATGACGTTATTATGAAATATTTTAAATAATGTAGTATTATATATGCATATGTCCAATTTATTGGCGTAATACTTAAAGGCTTTTTGGTAGGACTTACTGCACAGTTTTAACAGCACCTTAGTCCTTGATGATATCATTACCAGATTACACTATCACTGCACGTCTTTTTTTCGCGAGCTTGCAAATATGAAATGAAATCATATGAAAACATCCTTATGACCTCTTCTCCGGCGTTGCCATTTAGCGGAGGCGGTAAAGTAACGTTTGTGATACAAAAATGAGATTTATATAATCGGAGGCGACAACGTGCCCCCCTTATATGTTTTGTGCAACACTAACGCCAGCGGTATATACCGGAACTAAAAACTTTTTTTGTGTGTATGGAAGCTACGTTATCGCCTCCGACCTATTTTTTATTTTTGGGCTTTAGATGACGTCCTAAGGCCAGAACCGATGAGAATATGGAAAAACGTTGTCGCCTCCGAAGTCGGAGGTGACAGCGTCATATATGAGGTGACAACGTTTCTTCAGTATCTACTTTGGAGGCGACAACGTACCCTTTACCAATATATATATATATATATATATATATATATATATATATATATATATATATATATATATATATATATATATTTTAAAATATTGAAGTAAAAAGAATCGCGCCAAAAACTCTAGACAAAAACTACCCCCACTCTTATGACGTCATAAGGCACCTATTCCCATTGGCTGCCTGAACACAAGCAACCTTTCTTGTTTATCGCATGCAATTGCGTGTCTCTCCGTCGCTTGTAAACAAAACTTGTTTGTTTGTGTGCTTTTGTGCACAGACCATATAAACTATTCTAGATAAGAAACGTACGTGTTAAGCATCGGAACCACATCAATGGCGCAATCTGATGCATGGAAGCATTAATTAATTTAATTTAAATCTCGATCGGTATAATCATTACCTACAATTAATATGGGTATATTCGGTTTATTAATTACTTCTAATTTGTATGATGTGTAGTTGAAGCATTTTTACCTTCCGTCACCTCTAGGTAAGGAAGGTATTGTCTTTGGTCAAAAAATTCGGTGGTGAGTTTTCATTGAATAAGCACGTTTTAGGGTCTTTACAATACGATTTTACTATTTTTACGATGATGTCTGTATGTGTGTGTGTGTGTGTGTTAGTGTGTGCGTTTGTGTATGTGTGTATGTGCGTGTGTATGTGTGTATGTGTGTGTGTATGTGGCCGCCGGGTCGTTAACGATGTCTCCAATACTAGAATTCCAAAAATTACAATTCTTGCGTATTCCCCTTCCTTACAACCATATGCAGATTTGATTAGATTTTGGTTATAATTGGTCAACCGGAAGTACCCTCATTTGAAGATTTTAACAGTTTTTCTTGAAAAACTCAGTTAAATGTTATTATAACTTAAAGAATATATTATTGTCTATACGATTTGATTGCATTTTATATTTCATATTCAACAGATATAGAGTTAAAGAACAATAAAGATAAAAAAAAACATATAGATTTCATAATTCAGCCAGCTATGCTAACTTAACCATGGAAACTGCTGATATATTCAGGTAATTCAAATTGACAGATGTCAGTATCAATAATAAGCAAATAATTGAATGAAAGAATAAGGGAAGTATCGCTAGTGTTAGAAGTTTCTAGATATAAGAGAGACGATTACATTGGTTTGAACATGTCATGAGGAGAGATGAATATATTAATAGAAGGTGGAAGAAACATAGGAAGACCAAATATAAGATGAAAAGACTGTATTGCAGAAGACTTGAGAGAAAAGGAACTGAATGAGGACGACACGCAAAACAAAAATGAGTGGAAGAAGAAAATAAAAAATAGCGACCCCCTAGCGAATGGGAAAAACTAAAGAAGAAGAAGAAGATGTCAGTGTCAAGTGCAATTTGCATAGTTTGTTTATGAAATAACTTTACTGGAAATATAGGATCTTTTGCAAAAAAATTATGTATAGAGCGCGTGCAGTGACATGACTTTGCTGACTTTGGCAAACAGATATGGGGACCCGTGTCAAAGTGACAGCAATTAATTATGTCCATAGCTGACAAGTGTTATAATTTTTCATTCAAAATTTCATAATTTTCTTATTTCATGTGGTTTGTTTGTTATCAGGAGTATGGAATTCAGTTGCCGAGAAAGGGAATCACATAATACCAAAAATTTAGAATCTTTTGCAAGAAAATTTATGTATGGAATTTGTACATAATACACAGGATTGACGGAAGGTATTGTGCTGGCCACATCAGATTTTTTTTTCACAAAATACTATAATCATTGCTTAGTATTTTATGAAAAATCTACTTCAACTACAAATCAATCTTACAAAGATTACATCAAATGAATAAAACATATTACCTACATTTTTAAATTATAAAAAGTATAATTTCATTTAGAAAAGATACAATAGTTATTTTTTTACAGGATAAAATTGTATTTTATCAACAATAATTATTATTCGCGAGTGAATTATTAAATTTTATTGTCGTGTATAAAATATAACATATTTTTTTCTTCAACAGATTTAAAGAAAAAAGTAAGAAATCAATTATAAATTAAATTATTATTCTAGCACAATTTAATATAAATTGTGGTTCTCTTTCAAGAATAGATCTTTCTGATAACGTTAATTGCACAATTGAAGTTGCTATTAACACAAACCATCAAATTTTATAATGTTTTTAATTTAAATAAAAATAAATATGGGATCACGTGGATATGTGCATTAATTAACCAGTTGTGTTTCGGATTATTATTTAAAATTTTCGAAAAGTACAAAAGTGACCCCTGTAATGCTCTCTCCACGATAGCATTGAGAACACGTGAGGTGACGGCCTAGTAAGCACCCTCAACGGTGCAAATATATCGTTATTGCCGAAATCTGCGAGTAGAAACAGATTGGCACAGACAGAAATTTTTAATATATATAACAGATACAATACCTCAAAATAAGCATAAATTGTTAGATAAACATACGGCCGATCTTGCTTCGTTTTCGAGTTATGGCAGCTTGAAGGTAAAGAAGTGCTATCGCTAACCTAACAGTTTAGTTCAAGATTAACGCAAAAGCCAAACTAATAATTTTTTTATTATTTCAATAATTGTTCCAAGTGTCCACCACTCGCCGTCTCTTTGAAGTCCTTGAAATATCATATTAAGGTGGCAAATCACTGTACATTTTTTACATAAGAAGAAACAACGATTAATCTCCTAAAATATGTAACTTCTGGGTGTGAAAATTTTGTGAAACATTTATTGAACCTTCTTGGCCATCATATTACAATTTGAGTTCAAAATTCGTTGTAATTTACAAACAAATAATTATTATAGAACATTGGTAAAAAGTGATATTTATTTCTTTTCTTGCTATGACATTGTAGAAAAATAGGCAACGAAGGAATACTATGTTTTGCGTAAGGTTTAAATGAATAGCATTTTATGAAAAACTAGGTTTTCTTTTACAAGTTAATAAAATGTAATCGTTGTTTAGTAATATACATAAGCTTCCATGTTATTTATGTTCATTATTGTAACCGCTAGATGGCTATAGTTGGACGATGCGTGTAGAACGTGTTTATCAAAACTACTTTCCTTCAATGTTTTGCTTTTGAACATTTGATGAGTACAAGCGGGTTGTTTTAACCATGCGTTGCGTTCTTTAATTTATTGATGCTAACCATGGGCGTACGCAGGAATTTCTTCAGGGGGGGGGGCAAGAAGAAATTATTTTTAAAATGCTTTTGTTAAAGGTAAAGGTTTATTTAAAGTAAATACCAAAGATAATCATTTGATTTAAAAAAGAACAAATAAAAATTAATAATATATTTAGTGAATTTAAACTTTCTAAAATATTAACCGTAGTGGATTTTCAGAAAATCTTTGTGTCACTTCTACCTCTATACGTATAAAAGTATATGTTCTTGGTTATTATAAAATGTACTGTAATTTTTTTAAAGATGTCCGATCAACAAATTGGATGAATTAGGATTTTAGCTCCGCCTATTCCGATAAATACAGTAGTGTCGTTCAGTTAGTTTTTATGTGGGTCCATAAGATACTACTGTTATTTTATTATTATAGCAATATATGTTAATGCAAAAGCATTCAAAATTCAAAACGGAAATGGACTAATACATGTGAAACCAAAAATGTGAAAAATATGATACTGACACTCTGTTAGTGTCAGTGATACTGATAGAAAATAAAGTTGTTCGTACGGCTTTGAATCAAGGTAATATATCTGAATTAATAAATAAACTTGCGTTACAGCGAAAGTAATGTCAACAACGAGCATCGTTTTAAAATGGAATGCCCTAACTTAGTCGAAACAATATTAATTTTTGAAAGACAAGCGTATTGTATCCATCCTTATCGCACACGCTTCGTGTTATGTAAATGAAAGAAATAAATGTATCCCAATTTATTAATTCGGTCATGATAGAGATGACCTTGATCGGACATCTTTTAAAAAAAATCTGATGTGGCCAGCACAATACCTTCCGTCAATCCTGTGTATTATGTATAAATTCCATACATAAATTTTCTTGCAAAAGATTATAAATTTTTGGTATTATGTGATTCCCTTTCTCGGCAACTGAATTCCATACTCCTGATAACAAACAAACCACATGAAATAAGAAAATTATGAAATTTTGATTGAAAAATTATAACACTTGTCAGTTATGGACATAATTAATTGCTGTCATTTTGACACGGGTCAAAGTCATGTTACTGCACGCGCCCCATACATAATTTTTTTTGCAAAAGATCCTATATTTCCAGTAAAGTTATTTCATTAACAAACTATGCAAATTGCACTAAACACTGACATCTTCTTCTTTAGTTTTTCCCATTCGTTATGGGGTCGCTATTTTTTATTTTCTTCTTCCACTCATTTTTGTTTTCCGTGTCGTCCTCATTCAATTCCTTTTCTCTCAAGTCTTCTGCAATACAGTCTTTTTATCTTATATTTGGTCTTCCTATGTTTCTTCCACCTTCTATTAATATATTCATCTCTCCTCATGACATGTTCAAACCAATATGTAATCGTCTCTCTTATATCTAGAAACTTCTAAGACTAGAGTTACTTCCCTTATTCTTTCATTGATTTCATTTTATTGATACTGACATCTGTCAATTTGAATTACCTGAATGTATTAGCAGTTTCCATGGTTAAGTTAGCATAGCTGGCTGAATTATGAAATTTATATAAAATTTATTATCGTTATTCTTCTTTAACTCTATATCTGTTGAATATCAAATATAAAATGCAATCAAATCGTATAGACAATAATATATTCTTTAAGTTATAATAACATTTAACTGATTTTATCAAGAAAAACTGTTAATATCTTCAAATGAGGGTACTTCCGGTTGACCAATTATAACCAAAATCTAAACAGGTTTGCATATGGTTGTAAGGAAGAGGAATACGCAAGAATTGTAATTTTTGGAATTCTAGTATTGGAGATATCGTGCCCGAAAACGCGGTCGCACACACACACATACACACACACACACACACATACACACATACACACATACACACACACACACGCACACACGAACACACACACACACACATACAGACATCATCGTAAAAATAGTAAAATCGTATTGTAAAGACCCTAAAACGTGCTTATTCAATGAAAACTCACCACCGAATTTTTTGATCAAAGACAATACCTTCCTTACCTAGAGGTGACGGAAGGTAAAAATGCTGTATGTTATTATACCTGTACAATACACATGTATTATACATTTCATACTGTATAAAACGTATTATTCCCTTTGAGCAGTTTAAAAATATTTAGTATTGATCATATTATATCATTTCATACACGTATATTATATTTTTATACAGTATTTTACGTATGTATGATACATGTGCAATATATAATGTATAATACTTTTATTTTTATATACATATATACAGTAAATTTTTCATTTTACTTTTTATATGGAAACTTTAGGGGGGGGGGGGGCAACTGCCCCACCTTGCCCCACCCTGCGTACGCCCATGATGCTAACTCTTACTGTTTTATAATGGTTAAAGTAAAATTAGTTTCTGGTAAAACTGTGAATAAGTCTTGGAATAATAGAAGAAAATATTCTAAAAGATCAGTTTGGATTTTTTATTTAAACTTAGTTTAAATTTAAGCTTTGTTGGTGTAACTGGCAATAAAACAGCTAGGTCTTGTTTTACGGGAAATATGGAATTATACATTGTATTACAAAAAAAAGTAATGTTCGAAACATTTTTACCTCTCGCTAAGAGAGGTATTGCATTCATGCTAAAAATCGCATGTCCAGATTTTATTGAATAAGCACGTTTTAAGGTCCCTACAATCCGATTTTAACATTTTTACGATGATGTCTGTGTGTGTGTGTGTGTGTGTGTGGATGTATGTGTGTATGTGTGTATGTATGTAGGATGTTGGAAGGACGATTACTCAAAAACTATAAGACTTTAAATTTGTTTAACTACGTATTTCCCAATCGGACATTCATGGGAAGATCTGGGGGCCAATTTTGTAACTAGAAAGCGACAGCGAATACGAATGCAATATGGCGGGTCACTGAATAAGCGCCATCTTATTTTCTATTCATATGACTGATTTCTATTGTATTGTGTACACTATACATATTCAGTACTAGTCTGACATTTGTTCAAAATTCCCGCGCTGGGAAAATTTTAGTTCATTTGAAAAGTAGCGTTATTTGAAATTGTATCATACTTATTTTGTGTTTATATTTCCTTTGTGCATTATACACATGTTTTTAGATAAGGTATTTTAATTAATTTCCAATAGAAGAAAATAATAATAAAAAAACAATAATTAAAAGGCACTAAAAAATAAATAATTATACAATCAATAACAAACTACACATTAGGAAAAATAAACGAGCCGATTATGCTTATTCGTAAGCGAATACCGTATTCATGAGGTCCGGACCAGCTGAATAGGTATTCAGTCGGAATAAGGCATCATGGCTGACAAAAAGTAGTGGGGATAATCTTATTCAGTATGAATTGTATTCGCTATCGCTTTCTAGTTACAAAATTGGCCCCCTGAAAAGGTTTTGGTAACAATTGGACAACCGGAAGTAGAAGATTCTTGAAAAATAATCTTCAAAATAATATTTTTTGAAAATTTTTCTTGGTAATATTAAAGAAAATTAAATTCTTTATCTGATACATTTAAATGTTTTATTATATATTCTATAGATTTAGAGATAAAAGAAATATAATATATAAAATAATCTTTTATAATAAATTTTACAGCCGAAAGAATGCCATGGAAAATAGTTTATTAAAATTGTTTGTAACTGACAGATAAATGTCAGTGTCAGAAATACGGAGACATTACTGAAGACTTTTTCTGGGAAGTACATACATTATATTATTTCTTAATGTATTAATAAATACATAACATATATCCTTCAAAAATACTGTCAATCCTGGTAATAATAATAATAATATTTATTCAGGTTATCGTATTACATAATATACACCTAAGTCAAAAATTACATATGAATATAGAAATATAGAGTAGCTGCAAATATACAGTACATGCAAAATTAAATTTCATTACAATTTAAGAATTCATCAAAAGTATAGAAACAATGTTGTAACATAAGTTCCTTAATACAATTTTTGAAATTATTTATTGACTTGTTTCTTAGTTCATCATTAAATTTATTGAACAATATAGGTCCCCAGTAGTCAACACTATTTTTACTTCTGTTTAATCTAAGATATTTTGGAACAATATTATTCTTATTACGTGTTTCGTAATTATGTAGATCGCTGTGCGTTAAATAACTTTTTATATTATTTTTTACATGAATTAAACACTTGTACATGAAAATACATGGTAATGTCATTATTCTTAAATTTTTAAATAAGGTCTTACAATGTGTTCGAGGGTTTACTTTGGCTAAGATTCTAACTGCTTTCTTTTGTAGTTTGAAAGCGGTTATTATATGAGGACTAGATCCCCATATTAAGATACCATAAGTTAAATGTGTGTGAAACATTGCATAGTACGCAGTTACCAGAATGTCTGTAGGAAATATTTGAGCCAGTTTTCGCAATGCAAAAGTTCAACTTGCTAGTTTTTTACAAACTTTGTCAATGTGACATACCCAATTTCTGTCTGCACTAATTGTGATTCCTAGAAATTTTATACTTGTTACAGTGTTTGTAATATTTGCATTTATTTGTTTATTCGTTATTAACATATTTTGTGTTTTTTCAATGTTTAGTTTCAGTTTATTTGCTGAGAACCATTTTTCTGCACATTCTATTATTTGTTGAAAATAACTATTAACTGAATCTATGGACTTACAAATTTTTAAAAAGGTGGTATCATCAGCAAATAAAATTTTATCGACATTATGCATATTACTTGGTAGGTCATTAACATAAACTATAAAGAAAAATGGTCCTAGTATAGACCCTTGTGGTACCCCTGCATTTACTCTTTTTAGGTCAGAAAAATCTGCATTCACATACACAGTTTGTAATCTATTAGTAAGATAGGATTGAATAAACTGTAGAGGTATTCCTCTAATTCCATAATAACTTAATTTATTTATCAAGATTTCGTGTGACACACAATCGAATGCTTTCGACAGGTCACAAAAGGTCGCGGCAATTATATCACCCTGTTCTATTGCATTGTTTATTTTTGCCATAGTTTGTAATAATGCATCGACAGTTGATTTTTTACATCTAAAGCCAAATTGAAAACCTGATATAAAATTATTTTGTTCAAAGTAATTAGAGATTCTACTGTAAATTATTTTTCAAAAATTTTAGATATAATTGGGAGTAAAGAAATGGGTCTATAATTTCTTACTTCTGAGTCATCGCCTTTTTTATAAATTGGTATGATTTTTGCAACTTTAAGTAAATCAGGGAAAACACCCGCGCTAAAGCAATTATTAATTATATAACAAAGAGGCTCACAAATTAAATGTCCTACCCTTTTTATTATTCTGACGTTGAAATTATAAATATCTTTACTATTGTTATTTTTTAAATGTTTTATTACACTTTTTACTTCATTTATAGTAGTCGGTTCTAGAAAAAATGACTTAGAATTTTCTGTTGAAAACTTCACAAGAAATTCTTCGGATTTATATGAGGTTACGGCAATATTTTTTGTAGTTTCATTTGCTATATTAGCAAAGTAGTTATTAAAAGTGGAGCTCGTTACACAATTATTTGGTTTAAAAGTATCGTTTGGACACTTCAGTTCTTTATTGATTATGTTCCACAATGCTTTGTTTTTATTGTCAGCATTAATAATAAATTGTCTATTATGATTGAATTTTGCTTCTTTGATTTTGTTTCTATAAATTTTTTTGTAACGATTATAAACATTTTTTAATTGCGGATAAAATTGAAGGCAGTCAAAGATAAAGCCAAGTGTTTCTCTGATGTACCTAAGTTCAACTGTAAACCATGAGTTATTTACTGTTTTACATTTATATTCTTTAAATGGAAAACAAATTTGTAAAAGATTATACATTTCATTATGGAATAAATTATAACTAAGATTGGGATCTTCACATGTGTAGATACTACTGCAATTACATTGTTCTAACATTTCACAAAATTTTTGTAAACCATTATTTGTTATTGGCTGAAAAATATGGTTTTGAGTATCATTGGTTTGTGTTTCATGTATTTGTACTTTGAAAATAATTCCAAAATGATCTGACAAATGTGGTTCAATCACATGACTACTGTAACTACGTTCATTATAATTTGTCAAAATATTATCAACACAGCTTTTAGTATTTCCTACTACTCGTGTGTATTCGAATATGGTTTGATATATTCCATATGATTGAATTAAATTTAATAAATCTGTTTTTAATGTACTGTTTTGTAGGAAGTGAACATTGAAATCTCCTACAATTACAATTTGTTCTTTTGTAGCATTTAATTTGTGCAAAATACATTCCAAATTCTTTAAAAAAATGTCAAAATTTCCCTTAGGTGTTCTGTAAACATTTACAATAACAGTTTTTGTATTTACTATTTTTATAGCTGCAAATTCACAATCTAGTTCAACACAATAATCTTCTAGCCACTTGATCTTTACAAACGTTATGTCACTTTTAACAAAAGTAATTACACCACCATGTTTGAATTTATTTCTACAAAAGTAGGTAGCTATTTTGTATCCGTTTGGACAGTACAATTTCGTTTCTTCCTCTTCCAGCCAGTGTTCAGCTAGACAAATAACATCTAAATTAGTGGCAACTATATTATTTATAAAAGCCTCAAGTTCATATATTTTATTTCGCAAACACTGTATGTTTAAGAAAAATATTCCGAATTCTTTATCAGATACACTCACAGTTTCACTTTTGTTTGTGGAGAAAAAACCGACGCACACGAATTTCAGCTGGCCAGAAATCAGGGCTGTATATTTCTTCTTTCATGGACATGGGAAATCCTACCTTGAAGGAGGCGTAGTCTCCCCTCGATTTTAATTTTTCACATTGAAATTTCGCGTTGGGCTTATTTAATTGTAAAAAATTCAATACTTGTTCCACCGTTGTGTCTTCCGCTAAACGGTAAACGTGTATCCAACCTATTTGAGGATTTGCTTTAAGTACATTGTTACTGTTTTTTCCAACGACGGATGGGCGATATTTTATCTTCTTTTGATGATATTTCGGGATTTCAAATTCATCTGTTTTCATATTCATGTCATTAACCTCTGGCAATGTTTTGTTTTTTAATGTATCATTTGAGTCGTCTAAAACAGACGACTCAATACTTGTTTGTGAAGCAATTTCATTCACTTCACCTCGACCTTGCTTAGTTTTATTTTGATTTTGATTACCAGGTGCTATCTGGTGAGATTCAATTGTATTTTGAACAGAAGTTGTATTCTTCGGTTTTTGTAATTTTTGGTTTGTAACTTCGCTATTTTTTGAACGAACTTTTTTAAGGTTATCCAGTTCTCCCATTAAATCCAAGTATTTCGCTTCCATTTCTTTATATAGATTTTTATAGGCAGCACACTCACCCTGAAGGAGAAGATATGCCCTTTCAATTGTTTGACATCTAACTTCCACTATAGAAATCGGCGTTGAAGTGTCACCGCAGTTTCCACAGACCCATTTTAGATCTTCGTCGGATTCACTAATATTTCCGCACTTATAGTGGTAGTTTCCCTCACAGGTAGCACATTGCACTCCGTTTTTAACTTTTTTTTTACATTTTTCACATTTAAAGTTCAGCAGCTCGCTGAGACACTTATCATCATTCGCCATATTCGCCAAGTCATCTTGGAAACATTTCGAAAAATTAGAAGAGGACAAATTTCTTCAAAAAATGAATTTAAAATTGATCAATCTAAATATAAGAAATAGATATATGTAAGTAGAATTTTTGGTGTAGAGTGTAGTATACAAGAAATGTTAAATACAATAGGGCGCGAGCAGTCATGTGATTTTGTTGGCCCTGACTAGCAGATATGGGGGCCCATGACAGAATGATAGCTAGTAATTATGTATATAGATGTCAAGTATCATAATTTCTCATTCTAAATTTAGTGATTTTCCAATTCCATGTGGTTTATTTTCCTCGACAAGTAAATTCCACACTCCTGGTGAAAAATTAACTACGTGTATTTAGAAAATCTTGAAGTTTTGAATGAAAAATTGACAAGTGATATCCATGTACATAATTACTAATTATCATTCTGAAACGGGCCCCCACATCTGCTTGTTAAGGCCAACAATGTAACATGACTGTTATATACTTATGTAACCAAAAAAATAAGTGGCGAGAGGTATTGTGCTGGCCACAACAGATTTTTTAAAATAAATTTGTACTATTTTATGCTATTTTATAATAATAATTTTATTAAGGGTAACAGCATTTTTTAAACTTTGTTCAATCAGCTTTACATTTGTTATATTATCAATTATTTCAGAAATAACATTATCCTTTGAAAAATACATGTTAGAAACAAATTTATTTATTGAAATATTTCAAACCCTTATTACTTTAATTATTTATAAAGCAACATATGATTTATTCATGTTATTTTTATTATGCTTTTATATTTTAGCGGGTTTTCTCTGAACAATCAAAATTACTTTCCACATGACGTCTTGTTCTGCCATCTATCGAATGCGAATCATATTATCGCGCACGACTTGCCACCTTAAGGCTACTCTTTGAGGTACTGCTCAGCTGGTAATATAGATTGCTTATAATTTAGCATGGAAATTAACCACAGTTTCTTAGTTGTAATTTTTGAAGTATTTTTAATATTAATGACAATATTGTAGATATATGAGATGTTTTGTATTGTGAGATTTTGTTTATTATGAGATACTGTAATTTTCTGGGAATAAATGTACTGAATTAGTTCTTTAAAAATCCGCACAATAAAAGAGACAAGACCTCAAACGATAGTGCATATGTGTAACTCTCTTCGAGGACCTCCGCAAAAAAGGAAATCTATCTAGATAGCAATTTTTAGTACATTCTCTTTACCTCTCTTACCTACGGTGGCGGAAGGTAAAAAAGTTATGACTTTTTTAACAGATATGTATCCGTCTCTTCTTCTCTGTGCAAAGGAGTGAATTTTTATTTTAAAAAACCATGGCATATTACCCATTCCTGAGTGTGCTAATCTGCTTTGTACGCAGATTTTGGTAATTATGATTTAATTTTGATTAAATTATATACACACCTACATATTTACTGTTGGCGATTTGAATTGTATTTTCCGCGTTCTACGATTCCTGTCCGACGGCGGCGCCAGTTGTCATGCGTTCGCCCTGTCCCCACCTGTCATCAGCTATTTGAATTAAATATAGTTTGGTTCACGAAAGATGACAATTCAAGGCCAATTGTTCGAAGAAAGAATAAACAACATTTTATATAACCGGCGTGAAGTTAGCCCCGCCCAATCTAGCACCAACGTTCTTTTTTGTCTTATTAGTTAGTGCATCGTTAGTGCTGTTTAGTACACTATAGATGAACGTTAGTGCACATCGCATTATTGAGTGAATTATAAAAATTAGGGGTAGGCCAACTTCAAATTAAATTTTAAGATTTAATTCATATGTAACATATCACTAGTTAGTGCATCGTTAGTGCTTTCTAATGAACCCAACAGTTTCGTTCGTGCTATTACCATACACTAGAAATTAAGAAAAAACTCTGGGTGGGCCAACTTCAAATCAAATTTTAAGATTTAATTCTTATGTAACATATCACTAGTTAGTGCATCGTTAGTGCTTTCTAATGAACCCAACAGTTTCGTTCGTGCTATTACCATACACTAGAAATTAAGAAAAAAAACTCTGGGTGGGCCAACTTCAAATCAAATTTTAAGATTTAATTCATATGTAACATATCACTAGTTAGTGCATTGTTAGTGCTTTCTAATGAACCCAACAGTTTCGTTCGTGCTATTAGTAGGTAAACAGAGAGAGTTCTGGCTCAAATGACCTCAAATGACCCCAGTGTTGGCCAGGTGACCTGGTTCAAGGATGCCCACGGCTCAGACGCCGCTTTCCACTATCAGCGAACCCCATTAGCGGTCGCCCACGGCTCAGACACCGCTTTCCACTATTCCAAACCTCACCCGAACCCAAATTGCGATCCAACCCCCCATGAATCTAGCTCGAACCCAGTGAGACGCAAATTGCAATCCGAACCCCATGAACCTAGCCCGAACCCAGTTCGAATCTCACCTGCTGGCATGATGACGTCACCTGCTGGCATGATGACGTCAGCTGGCATGATGACGTCAGCTCGCAATCATCCTAATTTTCAGTTGATGACAGATATTTATTATTACTTTTTCGAGCTTCAGAAATAATTTGTTTACGCAATATTTTTGGTAAACACAAAAGCGTTGATTTATTTATATGTTGTTGTAATATATAGGCAGCTTGTCTTAATAATGTTGGAGGGTACACAGTTCCATCATTAAGTTTAGGTGTTATTTTAAACTAAAGTGAATGTATGTTGTATACGAACTGAGCGTGTAACGATAATGAGACATACAAAGTATAACTATGAGATAATTAAAATAGAATACTTATTGATAATAATTATTTATGTTTGTGGATGACATGTGTATGCGAGGTCAGCTGATAATGTTGTAAGTGAAATTTTTGTGTTATCATTATTAACGGACTTGTACATACACGCGCTGTATAAGTGGAAATTTTTTGTTATTGTTATCAACAACCTTGTACATACACGTCCTGATAAAACAAAAGTTTCAACTTAGCAATTTAAATGTAATACAATGTTTTAAATTGAAATATTAAAATACAAAGTATAACTATGAAATAATTAAAATATAATACTTATTGATAATAATTATTTATGTTTGTGGATGGCATGTGTATGCGAGACCAGCTGATAATGTTGTAAGTGAAATTTTTGTGTTATCATTATTATTAACAGACTTGTGCGTACACGCGCTGTATAAGTGGGAATTTTTTGTTATTGTTATCAACAACCTTGTACATACACGTCCTGATAAAACAAAAGTTAGCAATTTAAATGTAATACAATGTTTTAAATTGAAATATTAAAATACTTGACGTTAGTTGTAAATATGATGAACTTATTTTAATATTTGTGCTATTGTTATTTACAGCCTTGTATATACACGCTTTTATAATACAAAAGTTTCAACTTAGCAATTTAATTGCAGAGAGTATTTGCAAGCAAAATGAACAACGTGTGCTCGTTAAGTGATAGTGTTATTAGAAAAATAAAATCAACTTTTGATTTAATTAAAACATTGGATGAAGCTGAGAGATGGCGAAAACATTTAAATAAATTTATTTTAATAATATCAAATTGTATTAAAAACCAAAGTGCATGTTCTAATAAAACTGAAAATTTATTTAAACTTGAGGCTAATTTAACAATATTAAAATTCTTTCGGGAAAAATTAAAAAAATTTAAACATAGTCAATTAGTAGTAGGATCAGGAGTAGTCAGAAGAAAACAACAACAACATAAGCTTATTTGGCAAGATATAAAATCTATTTTTGGATGCCGAATACAAACAGGTGCTATTATAAATAAATCATTTAAAGATCCTATGCTATTTTTTGAAAAAAGCAAACGAATTTTTAAAAATAAAATTAATACTGCTTTAAAAACATCTATAGTAAAAGTAAATGTTGTGTTCAACGCTGAATTCATAATGCCGCACACTGGCGTTTTAGAAATTAAAACATTCAACACCAGTAATAAACCAATAACGAATGCAACCAATTTAAATGACTGGTACAAAGAAAACGTTCAGGATAAAATATTACGCAAATTAGAAGAATTTCAAGAGCGGGATTCAGGTTGGGCGTTACATGAAATTATGCACTTAAAAGTAAACATTAACAAGTATACACCCATAACAGGAGGAACGTATATTGAGCTGCCAGAAGAAATTAAAAGAAAAAATCTGATGTGGACACCACATGACTTCCTTGTACGATTATTAAACTACACATATAATAATTAAATTACAAAATATTAACAGGCTTAAGCCAAGCCCGAGAAATATTTTGATATAGAACAAAAAATAATTCATTTACTACTATTATTCTTAAATTAACATTAATCTAACCCGGTTCTTTTTAAAGAGAGTTTTGATTACAACAAAGAAATATTTGATTACAACAATGAATATGACTAATTTCACAATAAAAATATAATATTTGTTATTGTACGAATCGTAAAATTGCACGTATTTAACGTAATTTGACATGATCTTTTTTTTTATTCTTTTGTCCTAATCCATAGCAAGCTTTATTACAAAAACAAAAAGTATATAATTTTTAAATTTACATATCTCGCTTATACAAAGGGCTAATTTAATAATACTTAATGTGTTAGATGCAGAAATTAATTCTCTAAAACTTTTATTTGAAGCATTTATTTCTAAAATCAAAATAAAATCATTTTATTCATGAAAAACTGTTAACAACTTCAAGTAATGTACCACTTCCGATTAACCTATTTTAACCAAAATCTATTATGTTTTTTCGATTGACATAAAAGTCTTGTATACCAAATTTGAAAAGTTTTGGATTATATTTTAAAATAGTTTTTCATTAAAATCTATTATAAGCTTCAAGTAAAGTGCCACTTCTGGAAATTGTATAATAACCAGAAAGGGAGGTGCACAACTAGATGTTATAGGAGTCCTAAATACAAAATTTCAACTTTCTACGGCTTGCCGTTTTTGAGTTATGCGAGATACGTACGTACGTACGTACGGACGTACGTACGTACGTACGTACGTACAGACGTCACGACGAAATTAGTCAAAATGGATTCAGGGATGATCAAAATGGATATTTCCGTTGAAATCTGAAAACCGAAATTTTTCGCGATTACAATACTTCCTTTACTTACGTACAAGGAAGTAAAAAAGGATGTAATTTTTAAATTTACATATCTCGCTTATACAAAGGGCTAATTTAATAATACTTGATGTGCTAGACGCAGAAATTAATTCTCTAAAACTTTTATTTGAAGCATTTATTTCTAAAATCAAAATAAAAGCATTTTATTCAAGAAAAACTGTTAACAACTTCAAGTAATGTACCACTTCCGGCTAGCCTATTTTAACTAAAATCTATTATGTTATTTCGATTGACATAAAAGTTTTGTATACCAAATTTGAAAAGTTTTGTATTATATTTTAAAACAGTTTTTCATTAAAATCTATTATAGGCTTCATGTAAAGTGTCACTTCTGGAAATTGTGTAATAACCAGAAAGGGAGGTGCACAACTAGATGTTATAGGAGTCCTAAATACAAAATTTCAACTTTCTACGGCTTACCGTTTTTGAGTTATGCGAGATACGTACGTACGTACGGACGTACGTACGTACGTACAGACGTCACGACGAAATTAGTCAAAATGGATTCAGGGATCATCAAAATGGATATTTCCGCTGAAATCTGAAAACCGAAATTTTTCGCGATTACAATACTTCCTTTACTTACGTACAAGGAAGTAAAAAAGCAATAGTAAACATCAAGAACAACGATGAGTTTTGCTTTCTCTGGGTTGTGACGTCTGCACTGTATCCAGCTACTAAGAACTCAGATCGAGTTAGTTCATATCCACATTTTAGTAAAGTACTAATATATGATGGAATTAGTTTTCAAATTAAAGTTAGAGACATACCAAAATTTGAAGAAATGAATAGTTTATCTATAAATGTATATACTTTAGAGAAAAGTGGTAAGAAATATCTAGTTGTTCCTGTTTATTTAAGTGAGAAAATTTTTCAGAAAACTATTCACTTACTTATGATAAATTCTAACGAGAATGAGGATAATATAGAAAACGGAGATTGTTTAAATAATGAACATCTAATGGAAATAGATAATAATGGGTATATAGACATTGATAATAATATTAATACGGTAAAAAAATTACGATCTAATACTAGTTACCATTTTATGTGGATCAAAAATTTATCACGCTTGTTAAGTAAACAAACATCAGCTCACAATGGTAGAAAGTGGCTCTGTGACAGGTGCTTAAATTATTTTAGTACCGAATTTTTACTAACTAAACATACTCAACATTGTCAACAAATGTCGCATTGAACTACCAACTGAAGAAAATAAAATTTTAAAATTCAAAAATTATCAGTACCAGGAAAAGGTACCATTTACAATTTACGCTGATTTAGAATCGATTTTAGAAAAACATGAAGAAGAAGAAAAAGAAAATAGTAATAAGACTACTAAAAATGTACATAAACATACACCTTTTAGTATGGCATATTACTTAAAATGTTCTTACAATGACTCTTTATCAAAGTTCAGCATGTATCGTGGAAAAAACTGTCAAGATTGGTTTGTCAATGAATTACAAACAATGGCTGTTAATATTAATAACATAATTCAGAATATACAACCTATAAAGTTGACACCAGAAGAAAAACTTGAATTTAGTAAAGCAACAATATGTCATATTTGCCAAAAATCATTTAATGCAAATGATATTAAAACACATGACCATTGCCACTTTACATCCAAGTACAGAGGTGCAGCACATCAGTCTTGCAATTTAAATTATAAAAAAACTCATACTATTCCAGTTGTTTTCCATAATCTAAGCGGTTACGATGCCTACTTTATTATAAAAAAAATTGCAAAGGGATTTCCAGGAACACTTATGCCCGGTTTCTCCAGAGCGACTTAAGACTTAAGTCGTTGCTTATTCCTAAGTTCCAACTTAAATCGTTGCACCACGCAAAAATGTCAAAATGTGAGACGTAAGTAAGACTTGAATGTAAGTCGAAAAAAACAGTGACTTATGTATCATTTGTCAGCTGTCATATCAGTTAACGTCAAATTTGTTTCATTTTGTGGAGTTACGGTCTTCAGCGGTATGGATAAAAAACGCATAAACTACAGTAAAGAAGAGAAAAAATTATTAACAGAGATTGTAGATCAGTATAAAAATATAGTAGAAAATAAAAAAACTAATGCTGTTTCAAATATCCAAAAAGATAATACGTGGAATATAATTGCCGCAACATTTAACAAAAATATATTAAATGTATATAGAGATGCGGCAAGCCTTAGAAAAATGTGGGCTAATCTGAAGGCCGAGGCCAGGAAGACGTCGGCGAAAGAAAGGGCCTCTGTTTATAAGACTGGCGGTGGTCCACCTATGACGAAGCGACAGAAAAAATCTTTGTCGTCATACAATTCGAACAAATCAATTCTATTATATATTTGTCGCGGAATTCTCATATTTTCAACAATATCGACAAAATCAACTTCGTCCACATTATCCACGACGTTAACCTCGTCAAAATTAGGGTAATCTGGTAAATCCATATCGAATACTGTTGAAAAGAATATGAGCATATAAACAGTGACATACAAAATGACAGCTTTGACATATTTTACGCTGTTGCCAATGTAATTTATGACATGAGTTAAGTTCGCATTTAAATTTGCTGGTGCAACGCAATTGGGATATAAGACCTACTTACAATTAAGTAGCACTTCAATAATCAACAACTTAAGTTGCTGTGGAGAAACCGGGCATTAATTTGCTTCCAATAAACAAAGAGCGATATATTTCGTTCACAAAATATGTAAAAGACACCAAGATAAATTATCGATTTATTGATTCATATCGATTTATGGCAAGCAGTATAGATAAATTGGCAACTTATCTTCAAGATTCTGAGAAGAAAACTATCAGAAGCTATTGCAACAGCGAAGAAGAATTTCAGTTATTAACTAGAAAAGGAGTTTTCCCTTATGAATATTTGGATTGTTGGGAAAAACTTGATGAAGAAAAGCTGCCAACTCAAAACCAGTTTTATAGTGTAATAAAAAATGAAAGTGTTTGTGATAGTGACTACAATCATGCTAAAGCTGTATGGAACTATTTTAGAATAAAGTCTTTGGGAGAGTATTCAGATTTATATTTAAAAACTGATGTATGGATGGATGGATGTATTAGTTGATATATTTGAAAATTTTCGTGACAATTGTATGCATTCATATAAACTTGATGCTTTACATTATTATACAGCTCCAGGACTTGCATTCGATGCAATGTTAAAATGTAGTTCTAATGAACTTGAGCTCTTAACTGATATTGATAAAATTTTATTTATTGAAAAGGGTATACGTGGTGGTGTTTCACAGTGTTCTAACAGATATGCCAAGGCAAATAACAAATATATGACTGAGAAATATGATTCAAATTTACCAAATTCTTATTTAATGTATTTTGATATTAACAATTTATATGGTGCTACTATGAGTCAATACATACCATATGGAGGGTTTGAATGGGTTAATGATATTGAAATTTATAATACAGATTTGCTAAATATTAGCGATGAGTCTGAAACAGGTTTTATATTTGAAGTAGACTTGGAATATACATTAGAATTACATGAAAAACATAAGGATTTACCTCTTTGTCCAGAACATTTCAATACCACCCATATCAAAATATTCTAAATTAGTTCCAAATTTGTATCCAAAGCATAAATATATAATTCATTATCGAAATTTAAAACAATGTTTAAATTTAGGGTTAAAAATTAAAAAAATTCACAGAGTTTTAAAGTTTCAACAAAGTGCTTGGTTAAAAAAGTATATTGATTTAAATACAAAATTACGTAAAATTTCAAATAATGAATTTAAAAAAAATTTCTACAAACTTATGAATAATGCTGTTTTCGGGAAAACAATGGAAAATGTTCGAAAACACAAAGATGTTAAACTAGTTACAAAATGGGGTGGACGTTATGGAGCAAAATTTTATATTTCACAACCAAATTTTCACAGTTGTACTTATACTTGACGATGATATTGTAATAATTGAAATGAAAAGAAAAACAATATATTTTAATAAACCAATTTATGTAGGATTTTCTATTTTAGATATATCAAAAATATATGTATACAATTTTCACTATGATTATATTAAAAAGGAATTAGGAGATAAAGCGAAATTATTATACACTGATACGGATAGTTTAATATATAATTTTATTAATATAGACATATATGAAATTATTAAAAAAGATATACACAAATTTGACACATCTGAATATAGTATAAACAATGTTTACAATATACCTTTAGTCAATAAAAAGGTTATTGGTCTAACGAAGGATGAAAATAATGGTAAAATTATGACTGAATTTATTGGATTAAGATCAAAAATGTATGCTTATAAAATTTTAGATTCTAGTAAAAATATTAGTAAAAAGGCAAAGGGAATTTCAAGCGCAACACTAAAAAATATAACTTTTGAAGATTACTATGACTGTTTATTTAATAATTCTACACTAGTTAGAGATCAATATATGATAATTTCAAAAAAACATGAAGTTTACATGATTAAACAAAAAAAGTTAGCCTTAAGCCCACTTGATGATAAACGTATTATTAATTATATATATATACAGATACATTACCATGGGGTTATAATAATTTCAATGTAATAAAATAAAGTGTAAAATATACTTTTAATAAAATAATTTATTGCACAAACTGTTTTTATTATTTAAAAATATTTTATGTTAGGAATTAAGGTAAGGTACTGTATTAATGGTTTGAATATAAGAAAATAAAAAAAATATTAATAAATGTATTTATAAAAATTTATTTCATTATATTAGTTTACATTATAATGCTTAAATTATTATATTGTACGTACAGCACTAGTTAATGGATTATATCTAACAACTCTATTATGCAAAATTAGACAATAAGCGGTAGTTTCTTCAGGGATATTTTCACTTGTTTCAAACTCAAGATGAATATCTACAGCTCCCGATTATTGTGTAATATTAAAGAATATGTATTAGTTGACTTAAGGATAGTTAGGCTAAACTTATTACTATAGCTTACATAGTTAAAAATAATAATGATAATTACAAAACACGTACAATACTAGTTGAAGGGGAATATTTTACAATTCTGTCATGTAATATGAGGCAGTACGCTGTAGTATTCGCAGGTACATTAGTGGAAGTTTCAAACTTTAAGCGAATGTCTACAACACCAGTTTTCAAAATTTCGTTTTGATGAGTACAGTCAATTACAACAATGGGTGCAACATTTGTAAATTCTTTTGGTGTTAGTATCGGTTCATTTGTTTTACCATAGTATGATGATTGGAACTGCGCATACATATCATAAAGGATAGCAAAACAGTTTTTGTTAAAATTCAAATTTAAATTATCATACGGGTACATTTCAGAATTAAGGTACAACTTTATATTAGTTAAATTACAGCTATCAAATGAACTGCTAAACTGTGCAATTGTATTTTTTCTATTAGTTTGAAATCCAACAATTACAAAGCGAGGTTTTTCTAGTTGTGATGAAGTTTTGATAGCCCACGTGTGACGTTGGGTTTGTTGAAGTACCGGATACTCCATTAATTCCCAGCTACGGAATGCAATTTCCAGTTCGGCATTTTTCTGAATTAAATTGAACAACATGAGGCGTTCTGCATCAGCAACAGAAATATGTGGAATTTTCCATTGCACTTTACTTATTTCAAGTTTTAGTTTATCCATACTGACTCCAGCACTGACTAAGGCATTTTCATCTGTATTGCTGCGTATAAGAACGAGTTCTTGTCGTAAATTCATTACAATTTTCCGGAAATCTTCAGCAAATCCGAGCAGCATTCGTAACGGTATACATACGTTAAAATACCCAGTACTATCTAATATGCTACTTTTCTCTGAACTTCCATACCAACCAGCATTCATAAGTGCAGTGCTCTCATTTTTGCTATATGAAACGTATGATTTCAAGGTGGATGAGATACCAGGATTTCGAACTCTGTCCACAACTATACCATTAATTTCATATCGAATTTCTTCAAATAAATGTGCTACACTATTATTTACCAAAAAAACATCCTTTATTTTAGTTCCATCTTTATTAGTATTGTCCTTCAATGTAGATTAAGCTGTTCCATGGAACCGTGTAGGCATCCTGTTGTTGTATTGGAATTCGAATTTCATCATTGTTATTAAAGGTGGTAGCAGAGTAGGGTTGATGGGTATGTTTTTCAGCATTGACTATAGAATTGTCCTCAAGAGCTGCCTCGGTGACGGTTAAAATATTAGCATCCATTTTCTTTAACGCACAGTATGTAATTTTTATACTTTAATATTGATTTAAATTTAATTCTAATCCAAATTATGATTATTGTCCTCTTATTTTTTGTACCTTTTTGATTTTCTTTTGCAATTTTGAAACGTTAACGTTGTAACCAAGTGATTCAAGAAATATGCGATTGGATGGTGTTAACACCTCAAAGGTTTTTTGCAGACTAACCAATCGGTTAGCAGGTAATTTGTAATTATTAGTAATTTTTGATTGATTGTATTTAATTACCATTGTGCACAACTTTTTTTAAATGTAGTCTTAACGTGATGACCTCTTCTCTAAAATTAATTAAATCACCGTTCTGGTCTAGTATTTGTACTACAATTGAGCTTATTCGGTGAGTATTTATTGGCATATATATAGCATGTTGAGGGCTCTCTATTATTTTCTCACCTGGCTCAGTGTTGGGAAAAAATTGATGAACAATATGGGTTGGTACGCTGTTATTATACGAACCTGAGGATATGTTACAGTGCACACATATAGAGTTAACTTTAAGAATGTCTATCGGATAATCAGCTACGTAAAATGTATTTGCTGATAATAAACGAGGTTTGAATCCTAATAAATCTCTAAATGTATCATTCGGTCGGAAATCAACGTCTACGCTAGCCAGCAATTCAACCTTTAATGTATTTCTATTTGCTTTAATTATTAATTTATTTTTATCTTTCACGTCTTGTTGAAGGATCTGAATTACCTTACTTAAGTAATTTTTTATATCTTTAATTTCATATGATCCTATTTCTAAACATACTTTATGGCTACCAAAATAAAAACAATTGTTTACACCCTTTTCAATATTTGGGATAGAATTGTATGATTCAAAATTTATCAAACCGATTACATATTCCTCATCATCCAAATCGATAGGAGGATTTATATCAGCTGTTAATATGGAGCTGCGTCCTGTTAAGGTAAATGTGTATGACATGATTTCTTAACATGCACTAAAGTAATCGTTAATATTTACTCTACTTTATACAAAAAATGCAAAAATAAATGTCCACAATTTTCCTCGTTGTATGTTTGAAAAACAACATGATTATATTTAATACTATTATTTTTGTTATTACTTTTAAAATACTTAATTACTTCACGCGGTGGTCTTAAGTTACCAAAACTATCAAAATAATTTATAGATTTATCATATTTTTTGTATGCGACCCAATGAGTACCAGGATTTTCGGCATTATCTAAATTTATAACCCCCATTTAAAATTTACCTATTTTTGCAGGCAATTTATTACGCATAAAAACTCCACGGAAATATGGTAAGTGTTTTGCATACTCAAGTATGTCAATATTGGTTAGTGCACGTTTTGGTAACTTCAATTTTATTAGTTTTTTGTCTTTGCCTGTTATTTTAAATACATTCCCGAACCCTTTTTTTGCGTTTTTGTTGGTGCCCTCGGATACATACCAAAACCCCTTTTGTGAGGTCGCAAATATAAGCCTTTACCCATAGCAATTGCTTCCATTGTTTTATTATGACGTTGACTTTCAGCCAATTGCTCTTTTGCACCTTTAATATTACTTACAGCTTTTGCAATACCAGCAGCTCCACCACTTAATGCTCCAAGCGCACTTAGTGCAGCAAAAATAGGTATTAATGGTAAAGTACCCCCCGATTTTGGAATAGGTACAATTCTAGGTTTTCTAATGTGTCGTTTGATTTGCTTCACTGAATTAAATGCTACCATAGTTGCATTTTTTAAGTCTTTGGCTTTACTTGTTCACAATGCTAATCGAGCACGTTTTACAACATCTTTGAAAGGTAACGCCTTTCCCATTATTTTTGTCCCACAACCCATTGCCAATTTAAATTTGCACTCATAGCTGATTTTACACCAAGAGATGCAATTTTTTCACCCAAAGATGCGTCTGAAGATTTCAATCGTTGAGAAGCCTGTTCTGCTAGAATTCGGTCTGCTTTGTGGCGATCCTTCCTTAATACTTTTACTGTGAGAATATGCTATGTCGTGCTGCATACATGCTTCATCCAGTTTATTAACACCTTTGTCACCCTGTTGAAGCCGCTTTTCCAAACGAGTACCAGGTCCACAATAGTTATAACCAGGGATATGAAGTTCTACGGGGAGTTTATTTATAAGTTTATTTAAAATTCCTGCATCCCGTTTACGATGTGTCACCTTTCGCGCACGCATTACAAATGAGGTATAAAAATATATGTGCCGTTTATTTATACATCAGTATTGGTTTAACCATCATGAAAGTTATAAAACAACCTTTAACTTTAAACGTTGAGAACTGTGATCTTGAATTAAAACAAACTGTCCGGCACAGTAAATTATTACCGTCATGCATAAGATGTATTATAACAGGACCATCCGGTTGTGGTAAAACTAACCTCATAATTACATTAATTGAACATCCCAATGGTTTAAGTTTTGAACATGTAAAAATTTATTCAAAATCTCTAAGTCAACCCAAATACGAGTATTTGGAGCAACTATTGAAATCAATACCTGGAATTACATTTAGTGCTTATGGTAACAGTGATAACGTAATTTCGCCTGAAAACGTTGAGCGGAATACAATATTTCTTTTTGATGATGTCAGCTGTGATAAACAAAATGTTATGCGAGACTATTTTTGTATGGGACGTCATAAATTAGTTGACTGTTTTTATTTATGTCAGACGTATACACGAATTCCAAAACATTTAATTCGTGACAACGCAAATCTTATAATTCTTTTTAAGCAGGATGAAATGAATCTCAAACATGTGTACACAGATCATGTGGGAACAGATATGACGTACAACCAGTTCAAAGATATATGCTCATTTTGTTGGTGTGATAATTATGAATTTCTTGTGATTAACAAAGAGTGTGAACTAAATAACGGTCGGTACAGAAAAGGGTTTGATCACTTTATAATTTTCAATAAATAGCTAAACAAATTTCACATACACACCATTTCTTATTTGCGTTTTTTAGAGGTAACAGCTATAGTTATTTTGGTCGTTTTCGACCTGTTTTAGCCGTTTTGATCCGTTTTACCCGTTTTTGACCCGTTTTGACCTGTTTTAAGCCGTTATTTATTTGTATCAGACCCGTTTTTCAGACTGTTTTAGCTGATTTATTTTTGTTATCAAGTATGAATAAAAATCTTAAAGAAAGATTAATAAAAGCTCGTAAGGCTGTCAAAAGAAAATTGCAAGCTTTAAAAGAGGGTACTATAGAAAAGGAAATTGAACTTGAAAAATCATATCATCCAATAACAAAAAATCTGATGTGGCCAGCACATAACCTCTCGCCGTATATTTTACCTGGCTGTATGCATAAAGCAAAGATTATTTTTATAAATACAAATAATATATTCATATAAATCTATGACGTATAAACTTCTTTATTATTCAATAATAGCATGTCTCAACATGAAGATATTTTACCATAAATTATGTTACAATAAATTACAAAGTAGAGTTTACCATATATAAATATTAGGCTGGTAACAGCAATTTTCAATTCGAACAACTTTGTTTACTTTCTCTTCATATTCTTCTAGTAAAAACATTAATTTTGGGCGGTCTAAAATGTATATATATGGATTGTGCATCTATTCTTACATATCTTCATTTACATTTTATTTTTTCATACATGTTATATCTAAATAACCTTAATTCCCTTTAATAAAGTGACGGATAGATTGCACTCCGATTTTGTCAATATTTACAACTTACTTGAGAAGAATTTGATAGCTTTTTCGCAATTCAAAGTTACTCTAGTCTACAGTACTGGTGTACATTGTCCCATAATGTTTGAAACAAATTTAAGTCCTTCAACCTAGACTTGTCATCTCCATAATAGTCACAGATCAAGAACTAAGGGATTCTCCAAGTACATTTTTAATTCATTACTCATTATTTCTGACACTGACATTTATCTGTCAGTTACAAATAATTTAAATTATCAACTATTTTTCATGGCATTCTTTCGGCTGTCAAATTTATTACAATAGATTATTTTATTTATTATACTTCTTTTATCTCTAAATCTATGGAATATATAATAAAATATTTAAATGTATCAGATAGAGAATTTAATTTTCTTTAATATTACCACGAAAAATTTTCAAAAAATATTATTTAGAAGATTTTTTTTCAAGAATCTTCTACTTCCGGTTGTCCAATTATTACCAAAACCTTTTCAGATCTTCCCATGAATGTCCGATTGGGAAATACGTTGTTAAACAAATTTTAAGTCTTATAGTTTTTGAGTAACCGTCCTTCCAACATCCTACATACATACACACATACATCCACACACACACACACACACACACAGACATCATCGTAAAAATGTTAAAATCGGATTGTAGGGACCTTAAAACGTGCTTATTCAATAAAATCTGGATATGCGATTTTTAGCATGAATCCAATACCTCTCTTAGCGAGAGGTAAAAAAGTTAAAAGATTTATCAAGTAAACTTTATATTGGTAATATTAAGCAGAAGCGTATTAAAACCAAACCGAAAACAAAAAAAGCTATTTTGGAGCATATAAAAGAAATAAAAAAATCTGACAATAAACCCAAAGAAAAGGTGGGGGATTTACCATTATTTATTGACACCGAAACGGAAAAAGCTAATTTGGAGCATGTGAAAGAAATAAAAAAATCTGACAATAAACCCAAAGAAAAGGTGAGGAACTTACCATCATTTATTGACACCGAAATTATTGTAGAACATGAACCTCAAGAACAAGAAGAAGAAGAAGATACTTATAATGTGCAAGATGTTACGGCTGATTTATCTAGAGAAGTATTTGATGAATACCTGGAGCAATATGCTCCACTACCTCGAGAATATATTGAACATATGTACTCTGAATCATCTGACTATGATCACAATACTGGTATTAAACATGACCCCATTACTGATAAGTTTACAATTGGAAATACATATATTGATTTTGATGGTAATGATTTAATTCTTAACGTTGACGGTGCGCAAAAAATAAGGTATATTGGAACTCCTGGTCTATTTGAATTAATTTTAAAAAAAAATCCTATAGGGTTTAAAGAAAGTGACCAAAAAAATTATCATGATATATTAAAAAGAACAAATGCGCATAGGCGGGGTAATACATCAACAGGTCAAATTTTAGGAAATCGATCTGAAAAGTATAAAAACATTATTAAACCAATTTTGCTGCAAAAGAATGGTAAAGGTTTACATATGATTTATAATCAAAATCCTATAAATTATGTACACTGGGATAATCCCAACGAGCTGGTAGAGAGGTTAAAATTGTTGCTGGCATCACAGGCAGCCGGTAACAATAATCACAATAATGAAATAGTTTCAATAATAGAAGAGTTAAAAGAGGCAAATATCATATATTAACCTCAGTATCAAAATGCCCATCAACAAGTTTGGACATCATTCCACCAAATATAGAGCTTATGATGATGATGATGATTATGATGATGACGCTGATACATTTAATTTACATGACAAACGAATTGTAAATATAAGTGTTCCCGTTAATGATAATGATGCTGTAAACAAAAAGTATCTGGAAGAAGCTTTAAATAAGATTGTTAAAAAGCTTGATGAACATACAAGTTCTACATATAATTTAATAACTGCAACCACACAAATTATTAAAAAAGTATCACACGATAATGAGGAGCTATATAAACATTTGAAGCTGGAGCAAACATCTAAAAAAAAGTCACAGTCTGCTGCAAAATCAGCTAGAGTAAGTCAGGCTGTGAAACCTAGTGCAAGTTCATAAGAAGAATCATCATCATTATAAGAAGCATATATTATGTCTAAGGTTAAACGTGATATTGTTAACGAGCAACATAAGCCAGCAAGAATTAATTTTAAACGTAGACATGTTATTGTAAAAGGTTTGGATGAGACATTTCAAGCAGATCTGGTGGAAATGCTACCATATGCGAAAGTAAATAAAGGCTACCGGTATATACTTGTAGTAATTGATATTTTTTCCAAATATGTATGGGTTGAACCAGTAAAAAATAAAACAGGAGGTGATGTTTCAAAAGCAATGCAAAAAAATTTTAAACGTAACAATCGCATACCAAAAAACTTGCATACTGATATGGGTAAAGAATTTTATAATAACAATTTTCAAAAATTAATGAAACAAAACAATATTAACCATTACTCTACATTTAGTACTAAAAAGGCAAGCATAGTTGAACGTGTCAACCGTACACTTAAATCATTAATGTGGAAGGAATTTAGCTTTCAAGGGTTCTATAAGTGGCTAAATATTTTGCAAAATATAGTAAATAAGTACAATCATACAAAACATAAAACAATTAAAATGAAACCAATTGATGTTACCAAAAGTAATGAAAAGCAGCTTTTGTACTCAGCTTATAATCACATTAAAGTTGTTAATTTAAAAAATATAAAGTTCAGGGTTGGAGATCATGTGCGGATAAGCAAACATCGTGGTGACTTTGAAAAAGGGTATACACCAAACTGGAGTAATGAAATATTTGTAGTTGTAAGTGTAAAACTTACTAATCCTATAACATATGAGCTTAAGGATTATCAAAATCAACCCATTCGCGGATTATTTTACACTGAGGAATTACAGAAAGTAAAGCATTCCGATCTTTATTTAGTGGAAAAAGTATTGAAACGAAAAGCTGATATGGTTTATGTAAAATGGCTTGGGTTTAGTAGTGCTCATAACAGCTGGGTACATAAAAGCGCTGTAGAATAAACATTATTCATTTGCTTTTAATATTCATACCTAGCATTACAAAAAATAAAATTCAGTCATAGCTAATTTGTAAGGTTTTAAAGATAAACTATTGCGCGCGCGTGCTTTTTTGCATCTGTATATAAGCCTAGTTACTTACACACAAAGTTTATTAGTAAAGTTAGTTTTGTAGTATTCACAATGAATTCATCATCGTATATTGTTGATTTGCAAGGTTTTAAATTAAACAAAAATAATGAGTTTATTTGCAAAGAAATTGCTGTTCTAAATATTGAAAGTGGCGAGTATAAATCCAAAATATTTGCTCCTCCAATTCCATGGATAGATTTGAGCAATAAAGATAAACGAAATATACAGTGGTTAACAAAAAATTATCACTACTTAAAATGGTGTAGCGGGCAGGAATCGTATACAAACTTGGAAACTACTTGCCAAAATCTCTTAAAAAACTGTGAAATGGGTAAAATTTATGTAAAAGGAGAGGAAAAGGCTAAATGGCTTAAAAATTTTATACATAAAAAAGTTATTAATTTGGAATATCTTAACTGTCCTGCATTATCAGAGTTGAGAGTACCGTTGCAAGTAGATTATTGCAATTTGCATATAAATAATCGCGCAGTACGAAATGTTACATCTTTGTACAAATGGTTTAAAATGCGTTTTAATATATTCGAATCATTCAAAACATTTTATAAAAATGGTGGTATTTTACACTTAATGCTAGAAGAAGAAATTGCATGTCTTCCACAAGAATTTGTAATGGTTTATGCCAGCAAGCAAATTCAAGGACAATGGTCAAAAATTCCATATTCTTGGCTAACTAATAAACAATTTCAACAATACCAATGTTGTTGGGACCACGCATCATCTTGGGACAACTATGAAGAAGATCAAACAGGTGCATCAATAATATTAAAAAAAGATTGTAATATGTGTAAAAATAGAAAATGTATTTATAAATATTATTTGTATTTTTTATATTATTTTAATAAATAAAATTTATATGTATTTTGTAGTTTTATTTTTTAAGCAGGTGAGAAGGTTTTATTAAAATTAAACTCATTTTTACATTGAATTAAAATTTATGAAAAAATATATTATTATACATATTATATATATATATTATTTTTACATAATAATATTACTTTTATTGTGAAAATTCTAAATTATTCATAGATCCAACTTTGGAACTGTGTACCCTCCAACATTATTGAGACAAGCTGCCTATATATTACAACAACATATAAATAAATCAACGCTTTTGTGTTTACCAAAAATATTGCGTAAACAAATTATTTCTGAAGCTCGAAAAAGTAATAATAAATATCTGTCATCAACTGAAAATTAGGATGATTGCGAGCTGACGTCATCATACCAGCTGACGTCATCATGCCAGCAGGTGACGTCATCATGCCAGCAGGTGAGATTCGAACTGGGTTCGGGCTAGGTTCATGGGGTTCGGATTGCAACTTGCGTCTCACTGGGTTCGAGCTAGATTCATGGGGGGTTAGATCGCAATTTGGGTTCGGGTGAGGTTTGGAATAGTGGAAAGCGGTGTCTGAGCCGTGGGCGACCGCTAATGGGGTTCGCTGATAGTGAAAAGCGGCGTCTGAGCCGTGGGCAACCTTGAACCAGGTCACCTGGCCAACACTGGGGTCAGTGGAAAGCGGTGTCTGAGCCGTGGGCGACCGCTAATGGGGTTTGCTGATAGTGGAAAGCGGCGTCTGAACCGTGGGCAACCTTGAACCAGGTCACCTGGCCAACACTGGGGTCATTTGAGGTCATTTGAGCCAGAACTCTCTCTGTTTACCTTCTGCTATTACCATACACTAGAAATTAAGAAGAAACTCTGGGTGGGCCAACTTCAAATTAAATTTTAAGATTTAATTCATATGTAATATATCACTAGTTAGTGCATCGTTAGTGCTTTCTAATGAACCCAACAGTGTCGTTCGTGCTATTATCAAACACTAGAAATTAAGAAAAAACTCTGGGTGGGCCAACTTTAAATTAAATTTTAAGATTTAATTCATATGTAACATATCACTAGTTAGTGCATCGTTAGTGCTTTCTAATGAACCCAACAGTTTTGTTCGTGCTATTACCATACACTAGAAATTAAGAAGAAACTCTGGGTGGGCCAACTTCAAATTAAATTTTAAGATTTAATTAATATGTACCTTATCACTAGTTAGTGCATCGTTAGTGCTTTCTAATGAACCCAACAGTTACGTTCGTACTATTAAGAATTTATACATATACCTCTTCTTTCTTTATCATTGTCTATCTTTCCGTATTTTTATTTCGTGCGCTCTCTCACTTTCTCCCTTTTTTCACAGACCTACACATACGCGCACGTACGCACACATAGACAAAGGCATGCCCGCTCACACACACACACTCCAATTTTTTTACTATCGCATCGTCTCACACACTCCGTCATACTCTTGATCCTGATAATTTAGGAACGAAAGATTAAAGATGAAAAATCTAAACATGTTGCACAACTTCAGAAGAAATGCCTCATTCGATAGCTAAATGGTTACAGTCAATCAAAAAACTTAAAATTTAGTTTTATAGACAAAGTATTTTTAGTGTTTATTGATTTTATAATACATATAAAAGTGAAAACTTGATTGCTATGCAAATCTACACGGTTTTATATATCTATTCCAAATTTTGTAGAGATGTTTTAACCATACCTTTCTGCTGTCAGTCAATCATTTGCATTAAAAAATCAATATTTCCGACAAATTTTAGATATAAATAAATGATTTTCTGTTCATTTTTTGTGTTTCCTGTAAATTTCTGCCGAATTTATAACCAAATAAAAGTTTTGATATTTTGGAAGAATTGTGAAAAATTCGCAACGCGCGACATCTTAGATATATTAAATAAAACTTTGTCCAGACGGTTTTCAGATTTTAAAATGAGTTAATTTATATCTTAAACCCCGAAGAGCACGAAATCAAAATATTGACCGAATTTTACCCTCAAATTTTTTGCCAAAAATGTACAATTTTTGAACCCGGGTTTGAGGAGTTTTTTAATCGGTAATTAAAGCACTTTTCTAACGGAAATATACAAATCAACCATATCTCAAGGTATAATAAATACATATAGTTATAGAGGCAAAGATTTTGAAATGCATTAATTGCAAGGATGTTATTTCAAAGTTTGCTGAAGAAAAATCGGCGCAAAGAAACTAAATTAATTAATGTGAATTTCGCATTTTATAATCAAATTTATATTACGTACTTATATGAAAATGTGACTGTTCCTACGTTTATTGAATATAATCATTAATTTTATTAATCCTGTGCAATGTGCATTTTTTTATTTTCATTTATTTCCTATACTATTTGAATTTTCAGATTTTTAATTAAAATATATATTATTATTTTGGCCTCTAATGTCGTTCCACCTCAGGCATCCAAATTTGTAAAACTGGCTCAGACCAGCCATTATTTTTTCAGTAAACATGTCACTATATTTATTTAAAATGTTATTTTGTTACATTTTTTTTTATTTCTTCACCATCTTAAATTACCTATTGAAATAGCTATGAAACAGATTTAGGAGGATATATTTTTTTTAAGCACAGGAAATATAATTTTATAATGTTTTATTAGCGATTTTTTACCTTTTTTAAATAATGTATTAGAACATAATTGTTTAGAATTAAGGTCGCCGTCGAATACAGTCCAATCTTAATTCAGTTTGTTTGATTGAAGGAATTCATTAAAACAAATGCAGTTTTGTTTATTGATTTTGAGAAATGTAAATCTAATGGTTGAACTTATATTCATTTTTTTATTAACAATAATAATATTGTTTATAACATTAAATCACGTAATAAAATAAAAAAATGGGTCCAAAGTATGTTCGTCATATGCAGATATTTTTTTTATAATGAATAATGAAAAAAAAAACTTAATGCAATAAGTAATTGTTATAAACCAATTGAATTACGATATTGCCCTATACTGTAATGTAAATTTAGTGCAGCGTTTTGTCGGAGCGCACTACTGGAGCTCTGCCGTCGCTCTCTCTACACCGCGCTCGCCACCACCCCTCCTCAGGTCATACCCACAAGCTAGAGAGAGGAGAGACAACGATTTCGCATGAAATCTTGTTGGCTCGGTCCGAATAGAGGCTAGCTGGCTAGCATCAGTTTTGAAATTTTATGCGCCAAGTTTATATACTCTTATTATAAAATAGTTAAAACTAAAAATTCAAATCAAAACAGGCCTTCAAAATCAAAGAAACGAACGGCTACTGCTTTAAGGAGGCGAAAAAATGCTCTTCTTCAACAAAAGAACTTGCAAACAAATATAAATTTGGCCAAAAAAGCAACTAGAAGAATTTTGTTGGATTCGTATGACGTTCCCAATCAAATGCCATAAAATTCTGAAGTACTAATTAGTTTGGAAGATGGCACACATATTTCAGATGATTTAATTAATTTCGAAGATGTTTGGTGTCAAAAAAATGTATACGAAAGGTTTGTTAATACTCCTTTTGTAAATGTTTATGTATATAGTTTATATAGTGTAGGGTTGGCAGATATGTACCAATAAAATGTTCTAAATGTTGATCAATTATAACCAAAATCTAATCAGCTCTTCATATGGATATAAATAAAAGGAAGACGAAATAATTATAATTTTTAGAATTGTAGTGTTCGTGTTATCGTCACACACACACACACACACACACACACACACACACACACACGCACGCACGCACTCACATACACACACGCACACATCATCGTAAAAAAATGCTAAAATCGTACTCTACGGACCCTAAAACGTGACGGAAGGTGAAAACTACTCTGATATTTACGGTTCTAATAAATAATTTATTTTTAATATAAAAAATTATAAATTATGTATTGAAAGTGATCCTAATCCTACGAGTGAATTTGATTTTGAGAAAACCATAACAGGTAATAGAATTGAGCAATTAGGATATGTTCTAAAATGGGCCATGAAATTACAACTGGATCATTCCAAAATTTGCACTATGG
Organism: Harpalus rufipes; assembly: GCA_951394225.1. Lineage (NCBI taxonomy): Eukaryota > Metazoa > Arthropoda > Insecta > Coleoptera > Carabidae > Harpalus > Harpalus rufipes. The sequence continues at coordinate 25,542,838 of OX596280.1, forward strand.
GTCACTTATATCCGAAACCTGCAGAGGATTAGGTCTAGTAAGCCTAACATGCTTCAAATTTTCAATGTATGATATTGAAATTTCTAAATACACCGAAGAATCAAATAAAGAAAAATCACATATAAATATTGGTTGCGTATGGGGCAATATAGCAACTGGTAGTATAAATTCGCACAAATAAGAATTGCTTTCTATCATGAACATTAAATCTCTGAATAAGGATTCATTTTACAAAATTGAAAATGAAAAGGTATATCCACCTCCTAATAAATTCACTAATAAATTTATTTAGCTGATTAATAAAAAATATCTCGGAAACATAAACTTCTGTCACATATATCATAACATTGCTTTCATAAACGATATTTTATAAGCTGTGCCTAGCCTCCCACGTCGGTATCGGTATTAATCCCGGTTTTCTAATTATGTCTTAGTCAGATTGTAAAATTAGCCAAATTATAAAACACCTATGCATTTCACAATATGGATAGACGTTTTAATAAACGAAGAATAGCTTTCATACAAGCTAAGTGCACACGACTAGCCAGATTGTAAATCATTGTAGTCAACGAATATTTGACAATGTGGCGGTACGTTACAATCTCGCCACTTTTTATTTAGAATGCATGTTACCGGAAATCATGAACAGGAAAATTTCAAATGGGTTATTCTACAAAAGAGAAACAAGTCACTTGAGGGAATTAGATTTAGAATAAATTCAGAATAAAATTATCTATCGTTCTATGTAAAAGTATATGTTTTCATTTAAAAAAAAATACGTATTCCAATTTGAAGAACTATTTTCTTTTATAATTAGCTGTCACTTTTGGCTCCTACAACTTTATTATTTACATATATGCTTTTGCTCTTAAAAAACTTGCACAAAATACCATAGTAAATACAGCAAAAAAAAATATGTTGCAAAATTTTATAGTCAGTCAGTCATATGGCATAATTTTCTGGGGCTGCTCTCCCAATGCCGTTCGCATTTTTATAATACAGAAACGAGCTACATATTAGAAATATTTATCACCTTAGCTACAGAAATACATGTAAACATAGTTTTATAAAAGAAAAGTTTCTTACTCTGCCATGTTTGTATATTTTAAATGTCATTTTAATTATTAGAAAAAATTAAAAATAAAATTTTAAAATATAAGAATTGTCATAGTTATAATACTAGAGATAAAGAGAATTTAGTGCTTCCAAAACAAGTGACATTTAACTCTAAATAATTCTTTTGTAATAGGAATCAAATTATATAACCATTACCAAAACATATAAAGAACATTGATTCGTTTAATTTATTTAAAAGGAAACTAAAATATTTATTAATTGATAAATGTTACTACATTTAATGAATATTATACGGATAATTTTAAGTAGGTACTTTGTTTATTGAAATATCATGAACACTATATTTGTGACATGTATGTATTTTTGACATTCCATATACCGATGCAATTTTGGTCTTACTTGAAGAATAAATTATTATTATTGTTATTAGTATTATTATTATTATTTTTAACTTGAATAATAGAGAAATTATAGGGAGCCGCGTTTTTTTCTAGATATGTTCTTTATGTACTCGTAGTATAAATTCAAACCCTAATTATATTTATAAAAATACAATTTTTCTTCAAACCAAAATTAAATACTTTTCGTTCTTGAAGTATGAAAGAATGAAAATACTGCAGTGTAGAGATATTTCCCGTCCAGTACGTACTAGACTAGCCTCCAAGCGAGGTATCGCTCGCGCTGGCCGTAATTTTTAAATCTTGCTCTTTGAGATTTTGGCGCCTCTCCCTGCGATTGTAGCGCTAGAGATCCGCAGCGGATTAGTTTGTCAAGCCCAATTCGACGGCGACCTTAAGAACTGCATCATAAGCTAATAATAGTCGAAACCTATCAGCCCTGTTGTTCCTTGCACTTTTACATCCTCCACCTAATTTTTACCTCTCGCTAAGAGAGGTATTGGAATCATGCTAAAAATCGCATATCCAGATTTTAGTGAATAAGCACGTTTTAAGGTCCCTAGAATCCGATAATAACATTTTTACGATTATGTCTGTGTGTGTGTGTGTGTGTGTGTACGTGCGTGTGTGCGTGCTTGCTTGCGTGCGTGCGTGCATGTGTTTATGTGTGTGGATCCTCTACGTTTTATATCAAATACAAACATGTTAAAAGCCATATTGTGTATTACACATATAAATAAGACATAAAATAGTATGATAGATTAACAGCGGTAATAATTAATAATTTCCTATTTCCAGATTAGGTATTCCGAGAATATCTCTTAACCCTGTGTTAAAATGACGTTTATGGAGAGTTTATTCTAGTTAAGTATTATTCCATGTTTATTATTATACATTTGTGGATTGAACTCGTGATAAACTAGGAATAGGTATTCTTGTGTTAAAAAATAAGGCTATTCTGAACTTAACCCTTGTTTATTATTACCGCTGTAAATCTTTGTTTCTCTTATCACAAAATCCAAAATAGATTGATTTTATTGTAAATTTATAAACACTAAAATTACATATCTATAAAACCAAGTACTGCTAGGTTTTTTAACTGGCTGTAACGGTTCCTTCTAAAGTTGTGCAACACGTTTAGATTTTTCATCTTTAATGTTTCGTTCCTGAATTATCCGGATCAAGATCAAAAGTATGCCAGAGTATGTGAGAAACGGGAAGAGATGATGAGTAAACAAATTACACGTGTGTGTGTGTGAAAGAGAGAAATCGGGCGGGCGTGCGTGCGCGTATGTGTGGGCGTGAAAGAGAGAGAGAGAGCGAAATAAAAATAGAAAAAAAAGAAAAAGAGAGAAAGTGAGAAAGCACACGAATGAAAAGTAAGAAAATATGGAGAATGATAAAAAAAGAGAGAGCTGCATGTATAAATTCCAGTGTAAGGTAATAGTACGACCAAAACTGGTGGATACATTAGAAAGCACTAACGATGCACTAACTAGTGATATGTTACATATGAATTAAATCTTAAAATTTAATTTGAAGTTGGCCCACTCAGAGTTTTTTCTTAAAATCTAGTATTTGGTAATAGCACGAACGACACTGTTGGGTTCATTAGAAAGCACTAACGATGCACTAACTAGTGATATATTACATATGAATTAAATCTTAAAATTTGATTTGAAGTTGGCCCACCCAGAGCTTTTTCTTAATTTCTAGTGTATGGTAATAGCATGAATGAAACTGTTGGGTTCATTAGAAAGCACTAACGATACACTAACTAGTGATATGTTATATATGAATTAAATCTTAAAATTTAATATGAAGTTGGCCCACCCAGAGTTTTTTCTTAATTTCTAGTGTTTGGTAGTAGCACGAACGAAACTGTTGGGTTCATTAGAAAGCACTAACGATGCACTAACTAGTGATATATTACATATGAATTAAATCTTAAAATTTGATTTGAAGTTGGCCCACCCAGAGTTTTTTCTTAATTTCTAGTGTATGGTAATAGCATGAATGAAACTGTTGGGTTCATTAGAAAGCACTAACGATGCACTAACTAGTGATATGTTATATATGAATTAAATCTTAAAATTTAATATGAAGTTGGCCCACCCAGAGTTTTTTCTTAATTTCTAGTGTATGGTAATAGCATGAATGAAACTGTTGGGTTCATTAGAAAGCACTAACGATACACTAACTAGTGATATGTTATATATGAATTAAATCTTAAAATTTAATATGAAGTTGGCCCACCCAGAGTTTTTTCTTAATTTCTAGTGTTTGGTAGTAGCACGAACGAAACTGTTGGGTTCATTAGAAAGCACTAACGATGCACTAACTAGTGATATATTACATATGAATTAAATCTTAAAATTTGATTTGAAGTTGGCCCACCCAGAGTTTTTTCTTAATTTCTAGTGTATGGTAATAGCATGAATGAAACTGTTGGGTTCATTAGAAAGCACTAACGATGCACTAACTAGTGATATATTACATATGAATTAAATCTTAAAATTTGATTTGAAGTTGGCCCACCCAGAGTTTTTTCTTAATTTCTAGTGTATGGTAATAGCATGAATGAAACTGTTGGGTTCATTAGAAAGCACTAACGATGCACTAACTAGTGATATGTTATATATGAATTAAATCTTAAAATTTAATATGAAGTTGGCCCACCCAGAGTTTTTTCTTAATTTCTAGTGTTTGGTAATAGCACGAACGAAACTGTTGGGTTCATTAGAAAGCACTAACGATGCACTAACTAGTGATATATTACATATGAATTAAATCTTAAAATTTGATTTGAAGTTGGCCCACCCAGAGTTTTTTCTTAATTTCTAGTGTATGGTAATAGCATGAATGAAACTGTTGGGTTCATTAGAAAGCACTAACGATGCACTAACTAGTGATATATTACATATGAATTAAATCTTAAAATTTGATTTGAAGTTGGCCCAGCCAGAGTTTTTTCTTAATTTCTAGTGTATGGTAATAGCATGAATGAAACTGTTGGGTTCATTAGAAAGCACTAACGATGCAGTAACTAATGATATGTTACATATGAATTAAATCTTAAAATTTGATTTGAAGTTGGCCCACCCAGAGTTTTTTCTTAATTTCTAGTGTATAGTAATAGCACGAACGAAATTGTTGGGTTCATTAGAAAGCACTAACGATGCACTAACTAGTGATATGTTACATATGAATTAAATCTTAAAATTTAATTTGAAGTTGGCCCACCCCTAATTTTTATAATTTACTCAATAATGCGATGTGCACTAACGTTCATCTATAGTGCACTAAACAGCACTAACGATGCACTAACTAATAAGACAAAAAAGAACGTTGGTGCTAGATTGGGCGGGGCTAACTTCACGCCGGTTTTTATATAGCGGTAGCGGTAGTATAGCAACATTATATATTAGAAAGAGACAGATTATTTAACGTATGTCTACGTGATTTATGCTATATGACAGATATACGTTCCATATTCACATTGCTCTCTAACACACTAAAAATAATAGGAACGTATGGCGATGAGTTGCTGGTATGCAGTTATCTATTGAACTGCCCTCTACGTTAAAATAAATCCAGTGGCGGAGTTTATTTTTTGAATTTAACGCACGATTTGACATTTAATCAAAAGCAACGAATAAGTTTCTAATTTTGTTCCGCGATTTAATTGAACATAATCATGGTGTATCCTTATGTTCATTATATCAAAATAAAATATCTTTGAAAATGTGTAGACGTTTAACATTTAATTTTGAATGATTAAAATGTACCCACAAATATTATATACTTTGGTTCACGAAAGATGACTATTCATGGTTACTTGTTCGAAGAAAGAATACACAGCACTTTTTACAGTAGTAACTTAGCAACATTTCATGTTAGAAAGAGAAAGATTATTTGACGTATGTCTATACAGTTTATGTTGTGTTACAGATACACGTAAATGGTGACATTACTTTCCAACACATTACAAATAATAATGACGTATGTCGTAGAGTTACATATAATTATCTACTGTACTGCCCTCTGTCCTAATAGTTACCTACCCAGTGACGTTGACATTTAAATCAAATTATTATTCCATGATTTTTGTCAAGTCTATGAGTTTGGGTTTTGCAAATTCATACGTGAAGAGCATAAATCTTTGAGAAAGGCATTATTTAAAAAGAAACATAATTTTCTTATAAATTACACTTATTTTTTTCAGTAAAAATGTATTCATAAATATTTCATGTTGCACGTCTATGTATACGAAATGCAGTGAAGTTATCGGCTAGTAATATTATACCATGCGGTTAATAAATGACCTTGAATTGTCATCTTTCGTGAACCAAACTATACCTGGTGCACTCCTATGTATGAAAGATAAGAAATGAGAGGAAAAGGAAAATGGCTCGTGTGGTATAGGTGCCTCGCTCAATCAATGCAGTTGCGTCATGTTATACGTCATGAATTTTTATGACGTTTCATGTACTACGTTTACAGCACATATCAAAGAATTTTAGATTTTTTTGTACAGCGGATTGCCTATATTCACTTATAACATAAATATACATTTTGAAAGCATTTTTTAAATATTTGTTTATTAATATAATGTATTCCACAAATTTACCACATTCTACAGAGAGGCGTGAACAGGAAACGCATGATACCATTACCTAGTTATCTGACTCAAGATAAGTTTCATCTTCGTCAGAACTTGTATCTTCGTCTAGATTTATGACCAAAGGAGCCACATTTGCGGTGTCGAAATACTTTTCTCTCTCCCACCATTCCAGAATAATATTATTGGTTTTTGACACAGTATTCTTCCACATTTCAGCAGGTACATGGTTAAGAGCTTCATTCCACATCGCGATGCACTTTTCCTGGCCATATCCATCTCGTCCAATGTTTTTGTTATAATACTGTTTAGCTATACCCCAAATATTTTCAATAGGATTAAAAATACAATGATATGGGGGCAGTCTTAGTACCCTGTGACCATATTTATTTGCTAATTGGTCAGCTTTATATTCTTTTTTTGATTTATTACTAAAAAATAATAATGAAACAATAAAAACGGCTTCATAATAATAATTACTCAATTTACCGAGTTGCTAAAGCCAGTAATTCCGTTTTCATTAATTTTTTATCTTATGCAATTCTCTTATTAGTGCACCATTGTGCTATATCTGCTTTCTTCCACGATGAATTGGGACACTTTTCAAGTAATTCTGAATGGTAGGATGCATTGTCCATAATAATTATGGAAGGTTCTTCTAATGAAAGGAGTAAACTACCAAACCATTTTAAAAAATTGTCACTGTTCATATTGTCGTGGTAATCATAACTTTTGTTGTGGGACGAAAATATTAAGCTTGCACCTTCAATAAATCCTTTTTCGGTCCCTGCATGTACTACTAAAGGGTTTTCCAATAAGAGGTGTTATTTTGAATAGCCCGCTATTTCGGTAGATGTCGCTTTTGAAGCTGTCATTCTTTGACATTTGACAAGTAGAAACTACGCCATTAATAAAAATGGAACGATACACGCTTCAACAACGCATTGAAATTATTAAAATTCACTATAAAAATGGTGAAAATTTGGCAGAGACGGTTCGTAAAACTCGACAATTTTTGGGTCGTCGTGAAGCACCTTGTCGGACCGCAGTACAGAAATTGGTGGAAAAATTCGAGCTGTTGGGACAAGTTAGTGATGTGAAGAATAAAACCCGTGCACGTCGCTCAAGAACAGCCGAGAATATTGCTGCTGTAGCCGAAAGTGTTGAAGAAAACCCAGGTTTGTCCATTCCTCGTCGCTCTTTGGAATTAGGCATTCCACAAACGTCATTACACCGTATTTTGCATAAAGATTTGGGTCTTAAAGCTTATAAAGTCCAGTTAACACAAGAACTCAAGCCGGCCGATCATCAACAACGTCGTGTCTTTGCTGATTGGGTCGTTGAAATGCATGAAAATGATCCGGAATTCCATCGAAAAATCATCTTGAGTGATGAGACCCATTTCCACCTCGGTGGCTTCGTCAACAAACAAAATTGTCGCATCTGGGGCTCAGAAAACCCAAGAGTTATTGTTGAAAAGCCTCTCTATCCTCAACGTGTGACTGTTTGGTGCGGTTTATGGTACCTTACTTTTTCGAAAATGAGGCTGGAGCAACAGTTACGGTGAATGGATTGCGCTATCGAGAGATGATTAACGATTTTTTTATGGCCGGAATTGGATGGTATTGATCTGGACAACGCTTACTTTCAACAAAGCGGCGCTACGTGCCACACAAGCAACGAACCCATTGATCTTTTACGGGAAAAGTTTCCGGACCGTGTTATCTCTCGAAGAGGTGATCACAATTGGCCACCGAGATCTTGCGATTTAACACCTTGCGACTTCTTTCTTTGGGGCCACGTGAAAGAGAAGGTCTACGCCAACTGCCCAGCGTCGACTCAAGACCTCAAAGATGGAATTCGTGAGGCTATCGAGGACATAGGACAGCCACTTTGCGATTTGGTTATGGAAAATTTCATGAAAAGGATATTGTCCTGTCAGCGTGGTCGTGGTGGTCATTTGCCTGATGTTATTTTCCACTATTAACGGCATACCTTCCTCTTTATAATGAAATAAACATCCGATCATTTATATTAAAAAATGGCATTTTTCTTTGAATATCAAAATAACACCTCTTATTGGAAAACCCTTTACTACAATATACCTAAAACGTATTTCATATTTATAACTATAATTCAAAAATTTCAGAAATTAATTCATTTTAAATTTTCTGAAATTACCTTTTACCATCACCCCCAATTTTCGTTACACATGAACTGGTTCCATCTTGCCAACATTTTCCATCGGTCCCTTTCTCAAAAATCCATGTTTCGTCTATGTACACACATTGTAAAAGCGTAGTAGATTGCAAGTTTTCGACATATTCGCGCAAAAATTTAATTCTGCTTGTTGCTACGTAAGGTAATTCATACAACTTTGGCTTCGCATCATGTTTGGTCCATTTGAAACCAATTTGTTTTAAAATCACTCTTAAACTAGTTTCACCACCTTCGTAAATAGAGCGTTGCTTTAAAAGTTTTAACAATGTGTTACAAGTGATGTGAATTCCTACAAATTATAATATCTATAGTTTTTTATTTCATATATTTAACTTTTTTCACTTACTGCTTCTATACATTTCGTAAATAACATTCCGAATAGCACATTCAGTAAAGGAATCGACATTCGTCACTGATTTCGGCCGCAACTTTGTCTTTTGGGGGCTTTCAAGATTTACATTGTTATGCACTTTTGTTGAAATCGTATTTACGGTTCTCAGAGATATATTTAGACCATGGGATACCCTCTGAAATGAATGAATAACATGCTTAATCATAATTAATAAGAAAATATTATGTAAATAAACGTACCATATTTTCAGTAACACATGTAATTCATGTATTAATGTAGATACTGTTATGTCGGATCATAAAGCTATTCTTACTAATACAAATTTGCTTCACAGTAATAATTCTGTCTCAAACAAAATAAAAAGCAGACCCATAAATGAGGAACGAATTAATTATTTTATTCAGGACATTGAACTCGAAGATTGGCATGAGATGTACAACTCTCAAGATGTGAACACGTCTTTTTCATTCTTTCTTAATACCTTTTGTTATTTCTTTAATTTACATTTTCCGGGAAAATATTATAGTATTTAAAAAAATAAAAAATGGTTCAACAAACAAATATATGCTTCAAGTCAAAATTTATTTAATCTGTTTCAGTTGCAAAAACAAGATGAAAAATTAATTCCAGTTTATAAAGAAGCTAAACGGAAACATAAAAGCTTAGTAAGTACAAGTAAAAAACAATATTATCAAAACCGGATCATCAATTCAGATAATATTTCAAAAAGTACTTGGGCAGTAATCAAAGAATTGACTGATACTAAAGCCTTGAATCAAAATCTAAGTATAAATACAGGTAACAGTACATTGCAAAATCCTACTGATATTGCGAATGAATTTAATACATTCTTCCGGGATGCATCCCTAAAAGTAATGGAGCAAATACCAAAAACAAAAACACAGTTACAGGATCTCGTTGAATCCCAAAACAATAGCCTATATCTCCAACCCTACACGGAATCAGAACTACTACATTTAATTAGAGCTAAGATAAAAAACAAAACGTCATCTGGGCCAGATGAAATTCCAAATGTCTTACTCAAATTAATAGTTCATAAAACCTTTATTATTTGTAATAAATTTATCATTTGAAAAAGGTACTTTTCCATCAGTGCTGAAAGTAAATAAAGTTACCCCTTGTTGGGAATTGTTTTCTCTTCTGTAGGTTATAAAAAGCCTGAATTATGTTACTTATCGTTTATTGTTTAACCTTGACAGCCTCTAGCGTCAGCGTCTACACATGACCGTTGTTTGTCTACAACTGCGCGGTTGCGCTCTGGTTTACAAGAAAATAGGAGTGGGGCGAACAGTGTTCTCAACCATGCAAAATAAATTACTAGCACCAACTTGCGTGAACATGCCGCCCACCTTGAAATAATCTATTTCAAATTAGAATAAACTTAAATCTATTATCTCTTATGAACTAACACAATGTATTCACTTTAATGACCTTATCATTTATTCACTAGGAATTAAAACACATATTTTGTTCACAGGACGTTTGATAAAGTTATTATGACACTTAATGGTTACCACGCGTGTCATGCCATCTTGACCGGGATGCAATTCTGTTATTCTACCCAGCTTCCAATTCGCCGGTGGCATCTTGTCTTCCTTAATAATGACGAGGTCGTTGACCCTGATTGGATCACCCTTCTTGGTCCATTTGGCACGAACTTGGAGTTGATTGACATATTCTTTCTTCCACTGCTCCCAAAAGTTTCTGATGATGAGCTGCAGGTTTTGGAATTTATCCAGACGACACATTTTCATCTCCCTTACGTCAGGATCTGGCATAGCTGTCAGCGGTCTTCCAATAAGGAAGTGTGCAGGTGTTAAAGCGATGAAATCGTTGGGGTCAGTTGTTAAGGGAGTGAGAGGACGGGAATTTAGTATGGATTCTATTTGGACTAATATAGTACTAAAATTCTCGTAAGTCAGAGGTGTCGTCCCTAATACTCTTTTTAAATGCTTTTTCGTAGCTTTCATCCCAGCCTCCCATAACCCGCCAAAATTTGGTGAATGAGGAGGTATTAAATGCCAATTTATGTTGTCAGAACTCAAATGGGCATGGATTCTTGTATTTTCTTCAGTAAGAAAATCCTTTAAATTTTCCAATTCATTTATCGCGCCAACGAAATTAGTCCCGTTGTCGCTGAAAATGTGCAATGGTTTCCCTCTGCGAGCTATGAAACGTCTTAATGTTGCTATGAATGCTTTAGTAGTTAATTCCGAAACTAATTCTAAATGAATTGCCTTTGTACTAAAGCAAACAAACAGACATATATATGCCTTGAAAGTTTTGTAACCACGACCTTCACGATCCTTTAAAATAAATGGACCTGCGTAATCAATACCTGTAGTGTGAAATGGATACGTTACTGCTGTTCTTTGAATGGGTAACTGTCCCATTATTTGTTGACTAACTTCGCCCTTTAATCTTTTGCATTTAATGCACTGTCTTACAGTTTTCTTGGCTGTGTTTTTTCCGCTTATTGGCCAAAACTTATCACGTATTGCAGCGAGAAGTTGATTTGGACCTACATGCATTAATTTTATGTGTTCGTGTTGGAATATGATGTCATTTAAGTAATTAGATTTAGGAAGGAGAATAGGATGTTTTTTATCATAAGGGTAATTAGATAATGTTAATCTTCCTCCCACTCTCAGGATTCCTGATTGGTCAAGAAATGGTGCCAAATTCAATAACTTGCTTTTTCGATGTAAAGTATTTCCTTTTTGTAAATCCTTTATTTCTGGACCAAATTCTTGATTCTGAACTATTTTCACCAACTGTGTACATGCATTTGAGATTTCATTCACAGTTAATTCCCCTGTAAGTTGTGTTGATTTAGATTTCAAGTTGGTAATGAATCGAAGGCAGTAAGCCATTACTCTTTGTGCCTTGACAAACAATGAGTATTTTTCTATAGGAAACCATGTTGTTTCTTCAGCAGCAAGAAAAGTTTTTATTGTTGTTTTTTCTTCAGGTGGATCAGTGATTATTTCTTGTGACTGCAATTGCCACGAACTGGATTCGTTTTTAAGCCATGGAGGGCCATGCCACCATAAATTCATTTTAATTAAACATTTCGGTGAAACCCCTCTTGTTATTAAATCAGCAGGGTTGTGCTGTGTTCTTACATGGTACCAATCATTAGGGTTTGTTAGTTGTTGAATTTCAGAAATTCTATTAGCAACAAATGTTTTGTATTTATTTGGTTGAGCCTTAATCCATGCTAGAGTAATTTGTGAATCAGTCCAAAAGAATTCTTGATCAATTTTAACATTTTTTAATATTGTTTTGAATTTGCTGGCGAGTTGAGCTGCGATCACTGCAGCGCATAGTTCTAATCTAGGTAGAGTTATTACCTTAAGTGGTGCTACTCTTGATTTAGCTGCTAATAAATTAATTTCCATTTTGTCTTCATTTATGGATCTTAAATAAATACTAGTACCATAGGCCTTTTCTGATGCATCTGCAAATGTATGCAGTTCTATTCTTGTTGTATTTGGAACTATTACCAATCGTCTTATTTTTATCTCTTTGAGCCACTTTAAATCATCTTCAAAATTCAACCATCTTGTATATAGATTTAGAGAAATTGATTCATCCCATTCAAGTTTGGCTTGCCATAAATCTTGGAGTAAAATCTTGGCAATTATGATGACTGGTGCAATTAAGCCTAGAGGATCGAATAATTTAGCTGTTCTAGCTAAAATTGTCCTCTTGCTTATAATATTGACTTTAGGTGTTTCTTCATTTGTGTATGAGAATAAATCCTTATTTGGATTCCATTGTATTCCTAGAGTCTTGAATGTTTCGTCAGAAATATGAAATGTACCTTCCGTTGCTCTATTTTCTTCTCTTAGCTCTAGAACGTTGCTGTTAAATTTGCACAATGAAAATCCTCCTGATCTTAGAATTTCTTGAATGTTTGATTTTATTGTTTTTAGATCATCAACATCGTTACAACCAGTAATCATATCATCGACATAAAAATCGGTTTTGATTATTTCAGATTCGACTGGATATTTAGTTTCATATTCTCTTGCTAATTGCATTAGGCATCTAATGGCAAGAAATGGAGCTGATGTCATTCCAAATGTAACCCTATTTATTTCATAGGATTCAAACGGTTCGTCTTCGTTATTTCTCCAAACAATTTTCTGATATTTTCTCTCAGCTGGATGTATGATAATCTGGCGATACATTTGAGTAATATCTCCAGTGAGAACGTATTGATGAGTTCTAAATCTAGTAATTATATTGAAAAGATCATCCTGCCAAATTGGTCCTACATTTTGGACTTGATTGATTGATAGGCCTTCATTTAAATGACAGGAGCCGTCAAAGACTATTCTTAATTTGGTTGTTTTACTTGACTCTTTGATCACAGCATGATGAGGTAAGTAGAATGAATTTTCTTCGTTTTCTTTTGCTTTGCTGATATGACCTTGGTTCATGTAATCCTCCATACATTTTATGTATAACCTTTTGAATTCTTCATTATTTCTAAATCTTCGTTCAAGACTGTTGAACCTCGACTTTGCTATTTCGAAGGAATTTCCTAGTTCATTTATGTTTTGCTTTAATGGCATTCTTACGATAAATCTTCCTTCTTCATTTCTTGTGGTTGTTCTTTCAAACAAATCCATAGCATATTCTTCTTCAGGAGTAAACATTTGTTGTTTCTGTACAAATTCATCCATCTTCCAAAATCTTTCTACTTCCCTTTGTAAACTATCCATTGTTAAGAATGTGGTTCTTATTGATTGAGCTTCATTCACTTGGTTTATATTTCCTGCAATTATCCATCCCAATTTTGTCTTTTGAAGTGTGGGACTATTTGGAATTTTGACTTGTCCGACGCACAATAAGTCCCAAAATAGGCTAGCTCCTATGATTAGATCAACTGAATCTGGTTGATGAAAATTTGGGTCTGCTAACTTTATTTTTGGTGGAATATAAAAATTCTTCACGTCTAAGAAATGAGCCGGTAATTTATCTGTGATTTTTGGAACCACTAAACACGTTATAGTTTCTTTAAAGTTGTTGTGCCTTGATTGCATGTTTATATGAACTTGATATTTAATATCTAAACTTCCTTCAGTGATTCCCATCACACTCATGTTTATCTTTTCTTTCTTTAGTTGGAGAAGATTACAAACACTTTCCGTAATGAAATGTGATTGCGAAGCTGAATCGAGTAAAACTCTTAATTCGTGTCTGTTCTTCTTATTGTCGTAAACATTAATCTTCGCTGTAGACAAAACTACATGTTTGTTGTTTGATATATTCGCTGCATAATTTGCTGTTACATGTAGACTTGTAGTCTCTTTCTTCTCGTTACTTTCTTCTGGTTTGGAAGAACTAATTTGGGAGGATTTAGGATCGGAATTGTGGAGAAGAGTATGGTGTTTGTTTGAGCAAGTTTTACATCTATGTAGTGATTTACAATTTTGAACAAAATGTCCTTTGCGTAAGCAGTTAATGCATAACTTTAAATCTCTTGCTTTCGTGTTTCTTTCTTGGCTAGTTAATTTTGTAAAGACTTTACAATTATTTATTACGTGATCGCCATTGCAGACAATGCATGAAATGTCAAGAGTTATAAAGATTTACTTGCTTGATTTTTATTTGGAGTGACTAATGCTTTAGGAGCGTCTGCCCGTTTAGTATATATAGCATCTAACGTATTAACTTTATCATTTAGAAATTCTAAAAAATCATTAAAGGTTGGAATATGTTCGCGTTTAGAGTTTCCTTTATTTATTTTTGATTCCCACTCTTTATTAGTGTAATTGTCTAATTTTGCTAATAAAATAGGAACTAATAGTGCATCCCACGATTCTACAGGTTGTTCCCAAGTTTTTAGACATTCAATATGCGTTTCAACAGTGTTTACAAATTTTTGTAACCCTTGCACAGATTCCTTGACAACAGGTGCAATTTCTAATACTGCGCGTACATGATTGTAAATTATTTTGCGTTTATTATCATATTTTTTCTTTAATTTGTCCCATGCAACCGTATAGTTTTCGTCAGTGATTTCTAATGGACGTAATAAATCAGCAGGTTCACCCTTTAAGGATGATTTCAAATAGTTTAATTTACGACCATCAGGAATATTGGTATTTAAATGTATTAATGATGTAAAAGCATCACAAAATTCACGCCAATGTGTGAATGTTCCGTCAAATCGGGTAAATTTATGGTAGGTAAAATTAAATTCATTGATTCAAGCGAATGTTCGGAAGCCCTTGAGATCTTTGAACTACGTTCTGAACCCAAAAGAGATTGATTGTCATCTTGAATTCTATTGTTTTTCCTTATTTGGTTGGCACGACTAACCAAATCAAAATATTTATCTTGAAACTCTTCTCTTTCATTAAGTTCGTCTTCATCATCAGGCAAAAGACAATCAATTTCATTTTGGATGTCAGTATACTTGTCAAAAAGGGGTAAAATTTTATCTAATCGTTCTTCTAAATTTGTAAGTTTTGTTTCATCAACAACCTTATCTAGTTTTACTAAATATTTCCCAAACAAAGTTAATTGACTTTTGAGTGAACCTCTTTTTACTTTTAAAGATGTTAATTCTGACATTTTAATTACGAGAACTTTAGTAAAATATGGAAACACTTACAGGAATTCTTGGATTACCGCGTTCGGCTACCTGGAATGGTTTGTTATTGTGCAGATGTGCCCGTCGTACAGTTGACCAACTTGATGATCGGCTATGATGGTTGCGTTGCTTTGAAACCTTGGTTGGACGATTGCTTCTCTGCGTGTTGGATCTTGTTAGACAGTGGACCACCTTGATTGATATTAGCAATACGTCGCATGAACGCTAACACAACTTATGTGACATTGTATGCTTGACTGTTTGCACTATTTGTTATTAATATTGTTTGATTCACTAGTTTTTTTTTATAATTCGACACGAAGGACCATGTTGGGAATTGTTTTCTCTTCTGTAGGTTATAAAAAGCCTGAATTATGTTACTTATCGTTTATTGTTTAACCTTGACAGCCTCTAGCGTCAGCGTCTACACATGACCGTTGTTTGTCTACAACTGCGCGGTTGCGGTCTGGTTTACAAGAAAATAGGAGTGGGGCGAACAATGTTCTCAACCATGCAAAATAAATTACTAGCACCAACTTGCGTGAACACCCCTATACATAAAGGTAAAGATATACACACCATCAGTAATTATAGGCCAGTTGCAATATCATCGGTATTCTCAAAAAATTTTGAGTATGCATTTCTGAATAGACTGGAAAACTTTTTGTATACACACAAAATAATTACTCCAAATCAATTTGGTTTTAGACCCAAAATGTCTACTATTAATGCAGTACAATTCTCCCTCGAAAATATTTTGAGTAAACTTGAAAATGGTGAGCAACCAGTAACTATCTTTTGTGATTTAACGAAAGCTTTTGATTGTATAGATCATAAAAAACTATTTCATAAATTGGAAAGATGTGGTATTAGGGGAATACCTCTTATGTGGATACTTTCTTTTCTTGAGAACAGAAAACAGTATGTTTCTATAAAGCATACTGAAAACAATTTAACTGAATCAGTCAATTCAGAACTTATTTTTTCCAACATCGGGGTACCCCAAGGCGGAGTAATCTCTCCTATACTTTTCTTAATTTATGTTAACGATCTCAGCTCCGTCTTCAGTGAAGATTGCGTTATAACAATGTATGCTGATGATACGTCGCTAATAATATCAGATACAAGTACTGATTCACTCAGAATTAAATGTCAAAATTACGTCGATCGTTTGGCAGAGTGGTTCAGCGCTAATAATCTACTATTTAACGATTCTAAAACGCATTATATGCGTTTTCACAATCGTCATTGTAAACACGATCTTAACATTGATATAAGTCTTAACGGTAAACACATCTCTAGGGTTAATAGCAATAAATTTCTAGGTTTATCTCTAGATGAAAACCTCATCTGGAAATCACATACTGAGTTAGTTGCAGCCACAGTACATAATAAAGAGAACAAGAGAAGTATTCCGACGTAGCGGTCAAGTGTATCGCCAGAACGCAGGCAGTTGTGTGCGAGAGAGACAGAAGAAGGTGGCTATCATCCGTGCGCTACCTGCGTTAACTGAATAAAAATAATTCATTAATACTTATATATATTATTATATATTAAATTATTTTAATAATAATTTTTGTGCTGTAGACATATTTTCAAGTTGATCAATTTTATTTAATATGTCTTAATCATTTAACTGTTTGATTTTTTGTCGTGCAGCTTTTAGTTCATCAATTATTTTATTCTTAATTTTTAGCCTTTTCTGCACTTGTCTCATACTGTCTAATCGTCTGCGCACTAACCGATTCTTAGAAACTGTATTTATTTTAAGTTTGTTTTTGAAATTTACGGTTGCTTTTTTAATTTCTTACAAAATGTACAATTAGATTTATTGTTGCTACTTTCAGAAATACAATCTTCCAACAAATATGGACAACTAACGTGTCTCCACACTTATAGGCAGTGATCTCTGACATATTTAATTGGACTGAAATTTGTAGGACTTTCAGCTATACCAATTCCACCGTAGAAAACGGCGGTATTATGTAATTTATTTACAATATCTTGTATTTCTTCTATGTTAGAGGGGTTTCAGTTTTACCATAAATTATTAAGTGATCAAATATATAAATGTTCATCGTATTTGGAGTCAATACAATTTTTCTTTTTATAACTGTTTCACCAAATTTTAAAGCAGTCATTTCAGAAATAGAAATTATTTTATCTGTGTTCCAAGATAAACAATGCATGGCCCATGACTTGGATGGTAAATCAAGTAAATTAGGTACAGAAGCAAGTTGATCTACAATTGTCTCTAGATCCACATTATTATTTACTACATCACAAGCCAAAGAAATTTTTGGACAATAAAATAATGTTACTTTAAATTTAAATTAAACTAACTTGTTTCTGGTTCAATTATTTCTCTTTTTTGTCAATTAAAGCATGTCGATGTAGTGAACGCCGCTGTTTTATGTCTTTTGACAAATATTTTGGGCAATTCGGGAATATTGTTGGTATTGCATCCTGCGATAACCTTGGGTATGCTAGTGAATACTTAAAAAATTGTATAAATATTTAAGAAAGATTTTGAAAATACGTATATGAATTATGCTTACTGAATACGTTTCAGTTGTTACTTCCTTAATAATATACTGAGGTTGAAAATGCTTTTCACATCAAATATAGTCTTTCGATGTTAATATTTTATCTTTTCGTGGTATTTACAATTGGGAGCTCTTACCCATTTTTATTAGTTTATTATATATGCTACTGTTAACACCATTAATAAAGAAGAACTTGAAATCGTGAAAATAATATAGGAAAACTCGATAGCAACACAGTAAGCGTACGGAATGCATAGACACCGTTTTCTGTCTTTCACTATCCTTCTCTCTCGCACAATTGTCTACGAACGAGCGACGCTCATCGCCGCTTGCAGTCGGCTGGGTTACAATACCTGTATGTATCTTCTACCGTGGTTGCAGCTAAATTAAATATAGTGTGTTACCAACTCAGACACTTAATAACTGTGCTAACGAAAGATCAGTTATTAAATTTCTATCACGCACAAGTAGAGTCAGTTATACGTTATGGTATTTGTTTCTGGGGAACTGCATCCTCTGCATCCGCGATTTTTGTATCCCAAAAGCGAATTATACGTTGCATAAGTAAAGAACCACGGAACCACTCCTGCAGAACTCTTTTCAAAAAATTTAATATCTTAACGCTGACGTCATTATACATTTACGAACTTTGCAAATACATTTACAAACATAGAAGCACATTTCAAATAAACTCCGATGTTCACAATTTTAACACACGTAGAAAAGGGAACTTTCGCTTACCATTTGCGAAAAATAATTCTCTTAGAAATGCTCCTCACTTTCAGGGATTACATATCTTTAACAGATTACCAACGGAAATAAAATTATGTATGACTTTAAATACATTTCTGCGATCGTTAAAACATTTCTTATTGGAAAACTGTTTGTATAGTTTGGAGGAGTTTTATGATCTGACAAAATAATCAACTAAATCTTTTCTTTTACATGCTTTCCAGTAATAAGTTACAGAGTCCTTAGCGGGTTCCATGCCTGTTTTTTATATATTCATATATAGTCTATTTTATAGCATTTTTATGTACTTGCCATTCTTTTGACGATTTCTATACATGTATACATGTCAACGAAATAAACATTATTATTATTATTATTACCTCTCTGACACACTGTAATGGTAGCAAAGGACCTTCGTTTGCTTTTTCGCGGTCAAAATATGATATTAGATTAGCAATCATTTGCTGTGACTGCCGGCAGGTTTCGGCATGATTAAATGAAAAAATATAGGTTAGGATATTTTTTTATAAACAAATGGAAAGTCTTCAAAAAGACTGCTTATCTGTCGTATAACAATACGCAGTAAAAGGAACAAAGATGTAGGTACTGGTTAATAGAATAAAATACACTTTATAGTAATCTACAAACCACGCGACGGAACTATCAAGACACAAGCGAACTGTACACAAGGTGTTAATAAGTAGTGTTGCCACAAGAGTCAAATTAAAAATGCTTTTACAATACTTTAATTTTAGATAACTTCAAATGTACGTGCAATTTTAGCTGTATTTATTATATATTCCATAAAAAATAGGAAATAAAATTGTCAAGCTTATTAATTTGGCAAAATAAAAATGTTTGTTTTTTCATTATTATTCTTAGGTTGGTTAAGCGATTAAGGTGAAATGATACCCCTGCCCGCGAAATTCAAAATTAGTGAATAGGTTTTTCATGTTTTATTTAAAATTGTGTAATGTAATATGATCTCTTCGTATACAATAATAAAAAGGAAACAATTTGTCATGAAAATAAAATAGTTTCAATAATCTTTGTATCTATTTATTCACCCAAAACAATAATTTAAATATTATTTTTAAAATATCTTCAGTTCTAAATGTTGGATTTTAATTAAATTTGCATGAAAAATTTGTAACAGGATAGGGAATAAAATATGTGAAAATAAAAAAAAAATGAACTTCGAGAACAATTTTAAAAATACAAAAAACCTACTTTTTTCATACATTTTAATGTGTTTCTTCTATACTAAACGTTAAATTTTGTTTAAACTTTAATATGTTTTGAAGAATTATGTTATACAAATCATATAAAAAAAACTCGAAAATTAAACTTTGAGAACATACTTAAAAAAAATAAAATGTTTAATTTTTTTTTTTTCTCAAGTGTCTGAAGTTCTAATGTTAAATTTTGTTTAGTGTTAGGTACTATACATATTTCTATATGTCTCAGGTAAGTATTTTAAATATTTATCTTTTAATATAGAATATATTCGTAATTTAAACAAATTCGGTAAGTATTTTCATGAAATATAAGGATGTGGCGCTATGAGTAGACCTAGCGGTGAATAGATAAACTATAATGAAATCGGCGGCTCTATATTTCGTCCCGACTTTATACATTGTCTTACATATTGTTCGCAGCATTTATTTTATATTGCGTTTGCGTTTCGTAGTGTAAAATTGTATTTTGTTGTCTATTGTATTCACGTGTGTTATAATAATGGCAAGCGAGCAGCCAAAGTTATTTTGTCGCAAAAAGATCAGCAAACGAGGTTCTAATTTCTTAAAATCGGGGTAAATAAAAACATTTACATGCGGAGATATTTACTTGGTGTACTCGTATATGGGTATATATGGCGCGACCGAATGAGGAATAATTTCGTGTATGAAGAATAGGCTCGTATGTGTTTACTTCGCGACGTAACAGCTAGAGGCGAACGACAAATTGTCAAAGAGCGCCAGGCGCTTGTATCTTGCAAAAAAAAAATTTGGACGTTAGGAAAGTAAAAAGATCCTTTCGCATATGCCATGAGTTATTAAAAATTCAGCATCGGTTGACCGCCCCTTGTACGTATTTAGTAGAATGCTCAGTGCTACGAAAAGCGTCAAAAAATAAGTTTTGTGGGGGAGTCGGTGTAACAAGCTGGAATTTTCACACATGAAAGTTAATGATCTAACAAACCAAAATTTCGAATTTGTTAAACTTGAAGCCTGGCAAAAGGGCACTACAATCAAAATTTGAGGTAGAGATAAAATGATAAAGAGAACATAATATTTTTTTTTTCAAATTAAAAAAATATCAACTTTCGTGGGTGATCTATTTTTAATTATTTAATACGAGATACATTGAGGCTTACGAGCTTGAGAAATTTGAATGAAAGAATGATGGAAAAAATCAACCCAAATTAACCAATTTTTATGTTTACACCAGATTATCTCAAAAACTAAACCGTAAATCAAAAGAATAGTATTCTTTATAAAAGCTTCTTTGGTCTTCTGAGGACATAGTGGTGTATTTTTTATAATATTTCAAGGTATAGCAATCGAATTATGTTATGATATATAAAATAATACGGTTTCTTATAATTTTACGTTGGTCGAGCGTCGAGCGTCGAGCGTCAAACGTTCCCACCAATGATCTCATAACTCTACACTACGCATCTTGGCTTGAAACACTGTTATGAACATGTGAGTGAGAAGGAGAATACATAAGACTGCGTGTATGACTGCGAGGGTAATTTCCCCCCCCCCCCCTTCCCTGTCGCATGACCTAGGGACATATATTCAAGCGAGTAATAAGTTTTATGTTTTATGCTGAATATTATTAGATATTTTATAATTTTTTGACATATATTAAGTAAAATTATGCTTTACCATTTATAATATATTTATTTCATTCAATTAGAAAATAAAATACAGACGAAAACTAGAAAAACGAATTTATATATAAAACAAGTAAAGCTTACACATTAATTTTTGTACATAACTAATTATAATTAGGTACTAAATATTATTACTTATTTCTATCATAAAAAAACAATAATGAAAGTTACAAATAAAAACTTAGAAAAACATTTTATTGAACGAGTAAGGAATATACAATGAAAATATTAACTAGTAAACTTAAAAATGAGTAGTCGCCGCACAATACCTTCCGTCAATCCTGTGTATTATATACAAATTCCATACATAAATTTTCTTGCAAGATTCTAAATTTCCAGTAATATTATTTCATGCAAAACGCACTAGACACTGACATCTTACCTAGAGGTGACGGAAGGTAAAAAAATTACAAACTGTATAAAACGCAAAATATAAAAACTACAAGTAATAAAGCTATTCATGAAACGAACTAAATTTAAATGAACTAAGAAAAAAAAACAATTACAGGCCTGTAACTAAAATTTGATGAGTAAATTTTTGCCTTATTCTTATTTTAGCCTCATGTGGTGTAGTCTGATTTTGAAAAATAATTGCAAAATTTAAT
Organism: Harpalus rufipes; assembly: GCA_951394225.1. Classification (NCBI taxonomy): domain Eukaryota; kingdom Metazoa; phylum Arthropoda; class Insecta; order Coleoptera; family Carabidae; genus Harpalus; species Harpalus rufipes. Next base: position 25,564,919 of record OX596280.1, read on the forward strand.
TTATAATTTGCAGTAAATGATTATTTAATGAGTCCTGGTCAAGTACATGGTTATTGAGGGTTGGAAAAATAGTCTCTAATATTAATTTCAAAATAACATTCCTGTAAAATTTGCTGTACCTCTAAAAGTAATTTCTTCGATTTTACATATATACATAATTTCAAAGGCATCGTTAGTCCACTGCGATTTTTTCTATTTATTAATTGAGACACTGAATATCCCTGCCCTAATTTCGCCGAACATTCTGTGCATTGAATTTATTTCTTTAATTTTTTCATAATAAAACCACATATGTAACCTAATACACCATTACAATATGTACTAACATTGGGGATTATGAGGTCTTGTAGACTAAAATTATTATTCGAAATTAAAACGTCTGTATTATTACTGTCATTATTTTATTCATCCTAATAGCTAAGCCGTGAAAAGATATTTTTCCTCCTTTTTTGCACGATTTGTGCACTCAAAGGCACTGCAATACATCACCATTATAAAAATATATTGCAATTGAGAGATAAAAACGGGGGCTTTACTTGGATTCATACTCATACAGCAAAAATAATTAATTTATAAGATCGTTTTACTGGTAACTTTTTACTACAATTTATAGCATAGCACGAAATCAACAAATGAATATTTTAAATAAGGTATAAATAAAAAAAAATATATAGTAATTATTTTTTTGTTAAATATACAGGGTATAACAGAAATAAGTATATTAAATTTAACCAGTGACAGAACTCGTCAAGTGCAACAATATTTCTTAATAACTTTTTTAAATGTAAACTATAACTACGATATTCTCCTTCGTTCTAGTCTGCAAAAATACAATAACAAAAGTATATAGTACAAACAAAAGAATGACTTTTATAATTTAATATTGAATAATTTTATATAAAATTAAATTTTGAAAAAATCGTCTCGCCTAAGGGCCCAAAAGAAAGCTAGGATCCACTGAGAATTTTCTCATCATCTCGGTGGATTCAGTCCGATCCTGATTTTTATGTATGAAACACTGGAAATTTCGCAGAAAACTACCCGTTCTATACACACACACTGCACAAGCTCTGCTATAGTAACCCTACCACGTGACATACACTACCTGTCGCTCTCTAATGGTTAAAACACAATCTCTCTCTCTCTCTACGGCGCATCTACAGAACAGTTACGAGATCATTGGTTTCCAGTACAGCGTTATATTCTATCTCTTACAGTCTCCATAGCTTCGTCTCCGTCTCTCTCACATTCTCGTGCACGACGAATGTGTGATTGTATGCTTCACGATTTCAATTACTCAATTACGCGCTTTTGGGGGTATATTTTCTCTTGTAGCTTGTTGTTTGTAACTAAATAAATAATAGTATACTCTACAACTACAACAAGTATTGGAATAAGCCATTCCAAACATGTTGCAGAGTACTTTTTCCAACAAAATTTAGAAACGATACGAAAAATGTAGCTTACTTACGAGAATAATATTTTTTTTTAGGAAACAAACAATATTAATTTAAACATGTCATAAATTGCTTATTACACAATTCATATCTTTGTTTAGATTTATTTGGTAATAACTAGCTCTCCGTTATTTCATATTTGTCTTTATTACCTACCACTTGATATTTTTCTCGACAAAATATTTAGTTAATTTTCCAAGTAATATATTATTATTTAGCTAAACTTATTACTCTGATGTCAAACGCGAATTCAGAAATAAATAAAACAAGCAGACGTTACTATAGCATCCCAACCATAATATTTGATATACACAATATAGCAACGCATGCGCAGTAACAAAATGAAAGGGAAATTATATTGTACAGTCTCCAGCATAAAGCGTAGTATGTACCAATATCTTCCGTAAGCACGAATCCGAACGAAGAGGAGCGAAGCTTGCCAAGCGGTTATTGAAGTAGTTGCACGACTGTACAAATGATTATTTAGCTAGAATTATAGTATTATTTCTCTCTTTTCATCAGGCTATCGCATGTTATCTTGTAAGCAACCTAGATGAGTTCCTATTTCGGAGACCTGTACCTACCGCGCTAATATACCGCTGAACACAAATGATTTGTCGGAAGCCGTGCGTAATTATTCCAAACGGAGTTATGCCACACTGTTTGTTCGAATGATATTAATTCCAACATAATTTGTAGTGGTGGAATGTGTAGTTCCTAAAATAATGTTGGAGAAAATATTTTATATGCCATGTTTTTAATAGTGTATTATAACTGAGGTGGGATGTTTCATTATAGCTTATAGCCGAGGGCTTATGTGTATTACCGAGAGGCGAATCCTTGAGGTGAGATACAGCGCGAGGCTGTAATGAAACTCCCATCGAGGTATTTTATTCACAATCATCCTCTTTTTAAATCAATAATTTTCAGAATAAATCATTGAGTTAATATTTTTTGACAGCTATATTAAAATTTGTTTGGCCTACCTTATTATAAGGATCTATGAAAATAGTACTAGGCAACCCCTACATAAACATTTTCAACCCGTGGGGTGGAAGTGAAATCTACTTTTTCGCACCCAAAAGATTATCATTACAGTTAGGAATGGCGTATTCCCAACCTCTAAAAGGTTAGGAATCGACATATTATTATAATAATTGCAAATAAACTTAATATTTATTAAAAAGTAGACAAAACATTTTTTTCATTTTGGTATTACTACAATGTATAAGGTAGGCGTTGCCTTTTTGCCTACCATAGCGAGTCGCCACTGCTACGGATAACATATTTAAATAATTTGTTGGTCATCGAATTGACGAAATACAAGAGACAATAAAATCCGGCAAATAGCGACAGGTTAGCATTGGAAGAAAATATGGCAGGTGAAGTCACAAAATGGTCTAAATTGTCATTATTAAGAAACAATGAACGATGGTTGTATGGTCAAGAATTTTTAAAATTACCAAAAGAAAACTAGTCATGTGGATTTATACACGAGAAAATATATGTGACCTAAAAAAGGAATTAAAAGAAGTTACAAATTCCGAGTGGTGTCAAGTGCACTTGGAAATTTAAGATTTTTTTTAAATGCAACGATTTTTGAATATTTATATATATATTCGATTCCTACGCAACTGTTCACGCGCTTGTTATTGTCGATGTATTCCCTCTACTCTCTTTATCATTCGACTTCTATCTTATCTTATAGCAGTCACAGCGATGTGGCGTCTCAAGCAAATTTCATCAACTTAATAAATATTTTCGGGTATTACTAATTTCAGAGAAGAATGCAAAAATAGAGAATTTTTTTTTAAAATGAAATTAACCCCTATTTACATAAATATGTTATTATATTAATATAAAGAAGGATTTAATTATTTTGAAAATATTTGGATAAATTTATTCTTATCCTACAATACACTAAAACTGAAAAATTAAGGAGAAAGTCTTCAACTTCAGAATATTCAAAACCAGAATTGCATGCACAGAATCATTCATATCCCGAATATTCAAAAACAGAATTGTGCATCACCAGAAAGCGTTTCGCCCGAATCATTCAATGACCGAATACGTGGGCGTGGTTTGGAAAACGCTAGGTTAAGAATCGCTGCATTATACGATGATTTCATTTAAATGCAACCTTATGAAAATTATTGTACATAGTTATACGTAAAATGACAAGAAATATGTGCAAGAAGAATGAATGACATTATTCCGATGAGATTTGAGATAACACACGTAATTTTGAGTGTTCATTACGATAACTTCAATGTCCAGAGATTCACAACACTGAATATATGTACGTACGTTTGTGTGACTGACAGCAGCTGAAAAATTTGTCAACATAACCTATAAAAATAAATATTCCTTTCATTTTCACAAATTTTCTGTTTTGGCACTGAAGTTCCTTTTTATCATCATATGGTTTATTTCCTCAGCCTTACGGCCTCGGCAACTAAATTCCACATTCATGATAAAAAGTAGAACTTCAGTACCTACCTTAATTGATACATAAATAACTATTATTCTGAAAGTACGAACACATATTCTCAATGAAAAGCTTGTACGTATCTATGACATGATGAATAATTAGCAGAACCATTCGGATACTTATGTACAAGGTATAATACGGCTGTTACAATAATTTTTATATGCTTTCTAAATATGAAAACTGAAAATATTTCGAAATATTTATTAGATATTATACAATATTTTTTTGAAATTTGAATATTTTGAAAAAGTCACGTGTTCTGTTTTCTTTGCGATCCTCAAAATAAGCATTTACTGCTTCGATGGCTTCTCCGTTGGATCGAAATCTCTTTCCAGTGAAGAACGTTTTGAGTTTCGGGAAAAGATAGAAGACCGGGGGAGCTAAATCGGACGAGTACGGTAGATGGGGGGACGATTTCAGTTGGGTCAATTTTTATTGAGCAATACGACTTGAATGAGCTGGCGCATTGTCGTGGTGAAACAAAGTCTTTTTCTTTGCCATTCCCAGGCGTTTTTCTTGAATTGCTGCTTTCAGCTTGTCTAAAAGTGTGGCGTAGTATTGACCAGTTACAGTTTTTCCTTTATCAAGAAAATCAATTAGCAGAATGCCTTTGGCGTCCCAAAAGACTGACGCCGTTACCCTTCCTGCGAATGACGTAATGTATGTACTAGGATGTCACAGAAGAGGGGGTTGTTTTTCATGACTATTTGGCGCCATTTATTTTTACCTCCCGCTACCCTTGGTAAGGGAGGTATAGGGATCATGCTAAAAATCGCATATCGAGATTTTGGTAAATGACCACGTTTTAAGGTGCCACAATCATATTTTAACATTTTCACGATGATGTATGTGTGTGTGGATCCTCTTTACGCTCTAACTCAAATACTATCGTTCAGAAAATTTTGAAACCTTGTATTTCTACTTTACTCTTATATGGAAAGATGTCATTAGATTTTGGAGTAAATCAGATAACTGGAAATGGCATTTTACTGGAAGCTCAAAATAGTTTTTCTTCGAAAAATACCTTTAAATGTTATTTTTTCGAGATTTGTTATTAAAAGAATTAAAGTTTTTAATTTTTTTACATGCTTGCGTTAACACTTTTTGTATATATTTTATGGGTAAATTTCTATAATTTTAATCCCGGAGCCTACGCTTTAAACACAACTCCATAGTTATACAGTTCAGATCTCAAATGTATGTAACTGACTGATATGTCACTGGTAACAAATTAATCATTTCAAATAATAATAGTAACGTTTTAAAAAGAAATTAGTAAATGGAACAATAATTATATGGAAAGGAACTTAATACTGTTTCCAGCATAAGTAAATATGTAGGTAAGATAAAATATATAATATATCATCACGGTATATTACCCATTGCTGGATTAGCCAATATGCTTTGTACACAGATGTCAGTAATAATGATGACATATTTGTACCGTGCGGGCGTTTACCAATCGTCACTTCGCGCGAATCTGGGAAACCGGGTTCGATTCCGACCGACGCCAAATATTTTAGAATTTTAAATGGCACAAAATTGACCCCTGTGGTGCACTCTCCACGCCAGTAATGAATATAGGTAAGTATATAAATAAATAAAATATAAATCACGGCATATTACTGATCTTCCTTCCGCAGTGAAAAACACATCTTGTATATTGTATGCAGACGATGCTTACTTTTTAGTATCTTGCAAAAAGGGTGAATTTTCAAGTGACCTAATAAATAGTGTTGTGAGTGACATCATTCGGTGGTGTGATGATAATAATAAGTTATCCCTTAATTTAACGAAAACATCATGTTCTCAATTCTTCTTGAATGCCTCCAGCAAAGTGAATGTATCTCCGGCTGATCTACGTATTTCCCAAGTTGGTTCTACTAGATGTCTCGGCGTCTTCTTCGATGAGGACAATAAATGGATCACGCAAACTTCCCATGTAATAAATAAACTTAACAAGTGCTGCTACTGTTTCCGAACTCTAACCTCTATGTTTGACACACCCAGTCTACTAACTATTTATTACGGATACTTTTATTCAATTGTCACATACGGCATCACCATATGGGGTACTCCATCATCTATATACGACGTTTTCATTGTACAAAAGAGAGTACTACGAACTATTTCAAAACTGAATCCTTTGAGTTCTTGTAGGGGTCATTTAAAAAAATTAGGCATTTTAACTGTACCTTCTATTTATATTTTAGAAATTATTAAGTTTGTTTTAAATTTTTTTAGCAATTTCACCACCCTCAATTCACAGTATTCGACTAGGCAAACTAATACAACTCTACGCGTACCCAAACATAGAACCTCTGCTTATGAAAATACGTGTGAATATGTTGGCATTAAAATATACAATGCTTTACCTGCAAATCTAAAAAGTGGAACCCACAGGTCAATCATAAAAAATATAAAAGTAATATTAATTACCAAAGAATATTATAATATTCAAGACTTTTTTACAGACTGTGCTAAGAACCTCTTTATTTAATTAACAAAATTTTATCACTCTACTAATAACATGACTGAAGCTAGTTTTTAAAATATTCTTTCGTGGTGTGTTTTTTTATCGTTCGGACAATAGTTTACTTTTTAAATTTTTATCATTTATACAATGTACTATACAGTGGACTATTTGTTGTTGTCCTAGTTTTATTTGTTCTTTGAATTTTATACTGCCTAATTATTATTATTATCTATGTTTTTAAAATGTTATTCGTGCTGTGTTTTTTTTTATCGTTCTGACAATAGTTTACTTTTTATATTTTTATTATTTATACAATGTACTGTACAAGTGGACTATTTGTCGTTGTGATACTTTTACTTGTTCTTGAATTTTACACTGCCTGATTATTATTATTATCTATGTTTTTAAAATATTATTCGTGCTGTGTTTTTTAATCATTCCAACAATAGTTTTACTTTTTATATTTTTATTATTTAAACAATGTACTGTACAGGTGGACTATTTGTTGTTGTCATAGTTTTATTTGTTCTTTGTTTTTTATTGCCTAATTATTATTTTTGTACACGTTTCTCAAAATAACTTATCATCTCATCTATTGTACTGCTAATTTCAGGTTTTGTTTGAAAATCAGCTGTTGTATCTGAAACAAATTCCTTTTGTACACTTTATGTGCAATAAACATTATTATTATTATTATTATTATTATTATTATTATTATTTATTTATTTCACATTTGTTGGTACATTAATAATATATACGGCCTATACGGCAAGTATATACAATATGTCACTATTGCTAGGTAAATATGTACATTTCATATTTTATTTACAATACATTTTATCTCATTTCGGAGGGGGGGGGGGGGGAGAGGCTGTTGTGGGCTGTTTGGGTTCATCTGGTCCCTCTCTGTCTTCGGGTTGATCTGTATCCCTATCTTTCCCAGGTGGAAGTCATCTGGGTTGCTGGGCAAGCCTCCTTTTCACCCTTGGCGGTTCTTAGAGATATGGTCGTTTCAGGTTGGTAGGTATTACTCTGGTTCCGTTATTTGGTCATTCTGTATATTAAGGACCTTTCGAACTATGTTGCAGGTGGATAGTACTGTAGCTTTTTGGAGTTCTAGGTAAGTATTTTTAGGTAGGTTTAATTTCTTAATACTTTCGTGTAGTGTATGGGGTATTTCACCCATGGCGCCAACTATAATTGGTACTATAATTATTTTATTTTGGTTCCAGAGTTGGTGAATTTCCGTAGCAAGTTGAAGATATTTTTGAATTTTTTCACCATGTCTCGCATCGATGTTTTTATGTATGGGGATCGCAATATCTATTAGGTATGTTATTTTATCCTTCTTATTAGTGTATACAATATCGGGTCTGTTATGTTCAATGGGATGGTCAGTTTGTATTGTTCGATCCCAATAAAGTTTAATTTCGGTGTTCTCTATGATGGCTTCTGGCATATATTTGTATTTTGCTACATGTTTTGTAATGAGGTTATTTTCCTCACATATCTTCCGGTGAATTATACGCGCAACATCATTATGTCTGTTCGTATACTCTTTGGATGTTATTACCGAGCATCCACTGATAATATGTTCTACTGTTTCTGGGACTTTCCGACATAACCTGCATCTATCATTCTTGATGGTATTGTCTTTAATAATATGTTTGCGGTAGTTTAATGTGGGAATTACCCGATCTTGGATGGCCATTATGAAACCTTCTGTTTCCTTAAATATGTCGTTCTTAAGCCATCCATTGCTGGCTTTCCAGTCTATGTGGTTTTTCCCGATACTGGTGGGATATTTCCCATGTAATTCCATGCCACTCCATTCATGGATCTTTACCTCATCTGTTTTTATTTGTTGTTGTGGGTCGTATTCATGGTTTAGTAGATTTAGAGGCGTGTAATTATTGTCTGTCTCTATAATAATTTTGTGAAGGCTACTTATGTCTTTTTTATGGTAGAAGTAGTTCCTCAGGTTGTGTATTTGCCTTAGATGAAGATTTATTAGGTCCGTTATTCCTGTTCCTCCTTTCGACCTGTGCAAGTGGAACCTAATAGTACTACTTCTAGGGTGGTGAGCTTTATATTTCGTGAAGAGTGTTCTGATATTTCGCTGTATTTCTTCCAGGTCTGTTTTGCTCCATTTAACTACTCCGAAACTGTATGTAATCACCGGTAGGGCATACGTGTTGATTGCCTTGGTTGTATTGTATGAGAGGTTTGTATTATTATTATTATTATTATTATTATTATTATTATTATTATTATTATTATTATTATTATTATTATTATTATTATTATTATTATTATTATTATTATTATTATTATTATTATTATTATTATTATTATTATTATTATTATTATTATTATTATTATTATTATTATTATTATTATTATTATTATTATTATTATTATTATTATTATTATTATTATTATTATTATTATTATTATTATTATTATTATTATTATTATTATTATTATTATTATTATTATTATTATTATTATTATTATTATTATTATTATTATTATTATTATTATTATTATTATTATTATTATTATTATTATTATTATTATTATTATTATTATTATTATTATTATTATTATTATTATTATTATTATTATTATTATTATTATTATTATTATTATTATTATTATTATTATTATTATTATTATTATTATTATTATTATTATTATTATTATTATTATTATTATTATTATTATTATTATTATTATTATTATTATTATTATTATTATTATTATTATTCCCCCCCGCGGGCCCACCTTGTCGTGGTGGGGGGGCTTAGTAGCCTTTGTTGCCAGCAAAGGTGAAACTAACGGGACCAGACGATTTCTTATAACCGGTCGATTAGTAGGTGATCGTCCGTGCACTGATCTTTTTCATACCTACCTGCATGTTAACCGTGTGCGGTGACCCGTGTCGGTGGAGGAGGGGATCCTGGTAGTTGAGGAAGCCCCAACACACTACTTTGGCCCTGAATTCACCTAAACGGGAGGTCGCAGGCTAACCCACCTGAGGCCAATCGGTTCCCATCCCGTTACGAGGCTGGGGGGTGAGTAGTCTTGGGGATGTGGCGGGATCACCGGGAAGCGGGCGTGCACGAGGACTTAGCGGCCCCATCGTGATCTCTCCCGTGGATTGGCCCTGCTGCACTCCGGGATTGCTATAGTCTTTGGGAAGCCCTGGCACTATACCGGTTTGCGGTATTAGTGTCCCTTTTGAGACTCCATGGAGGGTGGGGATACCAAAGACCGAAGGTTCATTTTAAATGAACATGGAATATTCTAAGCCGCTGTCTGGTTCGCCGTCCTCCAAAAACGGTGCGCTAGGAGCCGTGTCAAAAGCTCCCGGGGAGAAAACCCCGTCAAAAAACAAAATTTCTTGTGAGGGTACGCCTAATAACCTCACTATTGATATGAACCAAGAAAAGGAGGTAGTACCCCGGTTCTTGGTCATTCAAAGGCTTAGTGGTAATTTTGACAAAGTTAGCCCTTTTCTTCTACAAAAATTACTATTTGGATTGGTAGGAGATTTAAAAACCATTAAAAAAATTAAAGATGGTCTACTTGTGGAGACAGTTTCAGCTCCTCAAGCAAAAAAATTATTAAAATTAATAAAAATGGGAGATATGGAAATAGAAGTGGTCCCTCACAGAACACTTAATGTATGTAGGGGCGTCATTTATTGCAAAGACCTTTTGAATTGTACAGTGGAGGAGATATGCTCTGAGCTACGGGAACAGGGTGTAATTGAAGTAAGGCGAATTAAGTCAAGAATTAATGGTGAATACAAAGACACGCCGAATCACATCTTAACCTTCAATACCCCGAAACTTCCAGCTAAGTTAAAAGTAGCGTATATGTCCCTCCCTGTACGCATGTATGTCCCTGCACCGATGCGCTGCTTCCGATGTCAAAAGTTCGGACACACAGCTGCACGGTGCAATAGTCCACACATTTGTATATGTGGAAAGGTCTTGCATGAAGGAACCCCTTGCATGGAACCCATTAAATGTATCAATTGTGAAGGAGACCACTCTGCTCGTTCCAAAATTTGCCCACTTTATAGACAAGAGGTTGCCATCCAAGAGCTCAAAGTAAAAGAGAATATTACTTATTTTGAAGCAAAGAAGAAGGTTGTTATTCCTACACCGGCCGGTATGTCTTATGCTAATAAAGCATCAGCTTTAGTAACACCGGATCCTACTTCTTTTGCGCAGCAAGTAATTCCTCATCTTGTTCAAGCATTAAAAAGTGTCTTTGTTACAAAAGAAATTTTTAATGCCAAACAAAGTGCACCTCTTATCTCCTGTAATCCTATTTCGACTCCATCTAAAATTCCTACACAAGGGAAGAAAAAAGCAAATTCTACTAATTCTTCTTTTGTGCCTATTTCTTCTGGTCCTTCTTCTATCATTCCTACAAAGGAAAAGAATAGGGCAACTACTATTGTTTCTTCTTCCGACGAAGATCTTTCCCTAAGCTCTGCACCTTCGCAGCAGCAAAAGAAAAAGAAGGGTTGGCCTATAGGCAAACCAAGGAAACCTGTATAGTTCTTCAACATAACATTATAAGTCATGAACAATATTATTCAGTGGAATATTAGGGGATGCGTCTTTCATTATTGTGACTTGAAGATGCTACTATCGGAATTTAATCCGATATGTACGTGCCTTCAAGAAACACACTTTACACCAGGCCAGGCTTACTCATTGAAGAATTATAGTATAGTTAGGTTCGATTCTGCACCCAATATCCGGGTCAACGGAGGTGTGGCGATTATCATAAGACAAGATGCGAATTTCAAACAGGTTAATCTCAACACTAATCTTCAAGCGATTGCTATACGAATGTCAGCCCCATTTAATGTTACGGTCTGTAACATATATTTACCTGACGCCAACTGGGATTTGACTGACATTCAAGCTATTATTCAGCAACTTCCCACTCCCTTTATTCTTCTGGGAGATTTCAATGCCCACCATTTCATATGGGGATCTGGGCATATTGATCCAAGGGGTAGAATTGTTGAGAACCTGCTTGATGATCCAAATCTTGTTCTTGTAAATGATGGCTCACCTACATATTTTAATGCCCGTTCAGGGACCTTTTCCTGTATCGACCTAACTATACTCTCATCAACATTATCAACTCGTTACTCTTGGCGGGCACTTGATGATCTACATGGAAGTGATCACTTTCCTATAGTGATCACTACAGACACTCCTATGTGTGAACAAGTGTTTGCGCCAAGTTGGTTAATGAGTAAAGCCGATTGGTCATGTTTCAAGGCATCCCTTAAAATTCCACCCATGACTAATAACACCAATATAAATGTAGAAGAACTAACACAAAATATTTTCTTAGCAGCAGAAACTGCAATCCCTCAGAGCAAGTCCAAAGCTCAAAGAAAGTCGGTTCCCTGGTGGAACCGCGAAATTCAAGAGTTGGTCCGGGATAAAAAAATGGCTTTCAACCGCTTCAAACGGATTCCCACTCAGGAGAACCTTATTCTTTTTAAAAAAGCCAGAGCACTAGCACGACGTTGTATATTGGAAAGCAAGCGAAAATCTTGGGACGAATATGTTTCTGGCATTTCGTCCAGTACCACAACTCAAGAGTGTTGGTCAAGGGTTAAACGTATCGCTGGGCATGGTAATTCTACAGGTATAACGTACCTAAAACTGGATGATGGAACTTATACAGATGATCCATCCGCTATCGCGGAAATAATGGCCGACCAGTTCCAAAGTACTAGCAGCTCTTCAAATTATGTACCTGAGTTTCAAAACTCAAAAGCGGACAGGGAAGTACCGCTAGATTTCAGCACTACTGAAATTCTTAATTATAACGCTGCATTCGTACTTTTGGAACTGGAATATGCTCTCAGCCAATCGAAGTCGTCATCTCCAGGCTTAGATAGAATTACCAACGATATGCTCAAAAATTTAACCCTTGATTTTAAACTACACTTGCTTTCCGTATATAATATGCTCTGGCAAGAAGGTTCATATCCTGAGAAGTGGAAGGAAGCCATTGTCATCCCTATCCCTAAGGTCGGAAAAGACCTATCGATACCGTCAAATCATAGGCCGATCAGTTTAACGTCTTGCATCGGAAAGATATTCGAGAGAATGATCAACAACCGTCTTATGTGGATTCTGGAAACCAATTATTTTCTGTCAGATCACCAGGCCGGGTTTCGAAAATTCAGATCCACCGTTGACCATCTCGTATATCTAGAAGATGCAATTCTCACTGCTTTCAATAATAAAGAACACTTGGTTGCAGTGTTCTTTGATCTGGAGAAGGCCTATGATATGACGTGGCGGTATCACATTCTTAAGAAGCTACATGGCTGGGGTTTCCGTGGTAATTTGCCGCAATTTATTTCTTCTTTTCTGGCAGAACGCAAATTTAGAGTTCGGGTCGGTACCTCTCTATCATCCTCAAGGATATTAGAGAATGGAGTACCCCAAGGCTCTGTTTTGAGCGTCACACTTTTTGCCATTGCGGTAAATGAGCTTGTGTCCTTTGTCAGCTCTGTAGGTATGTGTCTGTATGTTGATGATCTCGCCATTTTCTGTTCTGGTAAGAAGATGGGAGACATCAACAGAACTTTGCAATCTGTAATTAACAGCATTACCCGGAGGGCTGACAAAATTGGATTCAGGTTCTCTCGAGAAAAAACCCAGTGCATGCACTTCTGTCGCCTAAATCGACCACACTATGGACCACTCCTGTTTATGAGGGATAATACTATTAAAATCGTCAATAGCGTCAGATTCCTGGGACTCTATTTCGATTCAAGGCTAACTTGGAAAATACATGTTGAAGAGCTAAGGACTGTTTGTCTTAAAGCTCTCAACATTATAAAAATGTTAGCGGGTACTAAATGGGGAGCAGAGCCCAAAACCCTTATACGGGTGTACCAATCTCTGGTTTTATCAAAGATTGATTACGGGTGTGTCGTCTATGCCTCGGCAAAACGGTCAACCCTCAACAGACTAGAATCAATCCACAACCAGGCTCTACGGTACGCTCTTGGTGCGTTTCCCAGTACCCCCACATTAAATTTGTATTCAGAGTCAGGACTGACGCCACTTGATGTCAGACGTAAAAAGTTTCTGCTGCTTTATGTTTCTAAAATCAAGTCCTTACCGCAACACAAGAACTTCAATACTTTCTTTCGGAGTGATAATTGGTGCAATCCACGACAAATTCAAACCAGACCCGCTGGTATCCGCGCGAAAGAGCTTCTAGACCAAATAAACTTTGATATACCATTATCGATTCCTGTAGGGGAATCTGAAGTACCGCCGTGGTTGGTTCCATTAGCTAGGACTAACTACATACTAACTATGTACGACAAGTCCAACAGTCCCCCGATAATGATACAGTCAAGGTTTCTAGAGGTTCTGCACGGGTACAAAAACACGATGGTAATTTATACAGATGGTTCTAAAACCCACCATGGTACTGGTTGCGCAATTGCTGTCGATAACACACAGCACTCATGGTCAATGCCTCTTCTAACTTCTATCTACACAGCAGAGTCCTATGCTATCTGGCAAGCCCTACGGTACTGCGAGTTTGTCAGAACTTCTAGAAAGTTCCTCGTAGTAAGCGATTCTTTGAGCGTCCTACAAGCAATTTCAAACCCTTTTACTGTTGACCCAATTATTCAGCATATCTTGTCCCTCATGAAACATCTTCATGAGACAGGGAGAGATATTTACTTTCTTTGGGTGCCAAGTCACGTCGGCATTAGGGGTAACGAATTGGCTGATGAGGCAGCACGTTTTGCCGCTGATAGTAACTCTGTTGATGTCGTAATGTATAAATCATCAGATATAAGTCTTCATCTGAAGAAAGAGGTATTGGCTTTGTGGCAGCGCACATGGGATGGGGTTCAGAACCATCTAAAAACCATTAAGCCGTTGGTTGCGCCAGTTTTATTGCCGAATGATCTTACCAGAAGGGATCAAGTCAAGATCCATCGTCTGAGAATGGGTCATACAAGTCTGACACATGGGTACCGTTTAAATCGGGATAATGCCCCTATGTGCACCAGATGTGATACTGCTCTGACAGTTGAACACATTCTTGTTGCATGTCCACAGTATGATCTACTCAGGCGACTATATCATTTAGATCAAGACCTTTCCTTTATTCTAACAGACTCTGATAAGATCCGTAATGTTCTGAAGTTTTTGCGTGCGGTAAATAAGTTATAGACTTGTCTATTTTTTCATCTCATAAAAATTTTCTTTATGTAATTCTTGTATTCTTTTCTATTTTTCTCATTATACGTATACATAAGTATGCGTAAATACTTATATTTATATATTGTATTTTATGCATGTGGGTTTTGTTGATCTCGTATACATATGTATTTTTATTTTATATACATATTTATTTACATGTTACTTTTTTTTCAAAATTATTATTATACATCTATTTGTAATACTTATATAGTAGGTAGTATATGTCCCGTATATTTATTTATATTATACTTTTTGATTAGTATATGGGCTAATAACCCCAGCAGTTGATGCCCTCTTCTAGTTAAAAAAAAATTATTATTATTATTATTATTATTATTATTATTATTATTATTATTATTATTATTATTATTATTATTATTATTATTATTATTATTATTATTATTATTATTATTATTATTATTATTATTATTATTATTATTATTATTATTATTATTATTATTATTATTATTATTATTATTATTATTATTATTATTATTATTATTATTATTATTATTATTATTATTATTATTATTATTATTATTATTATTATTATTATTATTATTATTATTATTATTATTATTATTATTATTATTATTATTATTATTATTATTATTATTATTATTATTATTATTATTATTATTATTATTATTATTATTATTATTATTATTATTATTATTATTATTATTATTATTATTATTATTATTATTATTATTATTATTATTATTATTATTATTATTATTATTATTATTATTATTATTATTATTATTATTATTATTATTATTATTATTATTATTATTATTATTATTATTATTATTATTATTATTATTATTATTATTATTATTATTATTATTATTATTATTATTATTATTATTATTATTATTATTATTATTATTATTATTATTATTATTATTATTATTATTATTATTATTATTATTATTATTATTATTATTATTATTATTATTATTATTATTATTATTATTATTATTATTATTATTATTATTATTATTATTATTATTATTATTATTATTATTATTATTATTATTATTATTATTATTATTATTATTATTATTATTATTATTATTATTATTATTATTATTATTATTATTATTATTATTATTATTATTATTATTATTATTATTATTATTATTATTATTATTATTATTATTATTATTATTATTATTATTATTATTATTATTATTATTATTATTATTATTATTATTATTATTATTATTATTATTATTATTAATAAAAATGGGAGATATGGAAATAGAAGTGGTCCCTCACAGAACACTTAATGTATGTAGGGGCGTCATTTATTGCAAAGACCTTTTGAATTGTACAGTGGAGGAGATATGCTCTGAGCTACGGGAACAGGGTGTAATTGAAGTAAGGCGAATTAAGTCTAGAATTAATGGTGAATTCAAAGACACGCCGAATCACATCTTAACCTTCAATACCCCGAAACTTCCAGCTAAGTTAAAAGTAGCGTATATGTCCCTCCCTGTACGCATGTATGTCCCTGCACCGATGCGCTGCTTCCGATGTCAAAAGTTCGGACACACAGCTGCACGGTGCAATAGTCCACACATTTGTATATGTGGAAAGGTCTTGCATGAAGGAACCCCTTGCATGGAACCCATTAAATGTATCAATTGTGAAGGAGACCACTCTGCTCGTTCCAAAATTTGCCCACTTTATAGACAAGAGGTTGCCATCCAAGAGCTCAAAGTAAAAGAGAATATTACTTATTTTGAAGCAAAGAAGAAGGTTGTTATTCCTACACCGGCCGGTATGTCTTATGCTAATAAAGCATCAGCTTTAGTAACACCGGATCCTACTTCTTTTGCGCAGCAAGTAATTCCTCATCTTGTTCAAGCATTAAAAAGTGTCTTTGTTACAAAAGAAATTTTTAATGCCAAACAAAGTGCACCTCTTATCTCCTGTAATCCTATTTCGACTCCATCTAAAATTCCTACACAAGGGAAGAAAAAAGCAAATTCTACTAATTCTTCTTTTGTGCCTATTTCTTCTGGTCCTTCTTCTATCATTCCTACAAAGGAAAAGAATAGGGCAACTACTATTGTTTCTTCTTCCGACGAAGATCTTTCCCTAAGCTCTGCACCTTCGCAGCAGCAAAAGAAAAAGAAGGGTTGGCCTATAGGCAAACCAAGGAAACCTGTATAGTTCTTCAACATAACATTATAAGTCATGAACAATATTATTCAGTGGAATATTAGGGGATGCGTCTTTCATTATTGTGACTTGAAGATGCTACTATCGGAATTTAATCCGATATGTACGTGCCTTCAAGAAACACACTTTACACCAGGCCAGGCTTACTCATTGAAGAATTATAGTATAGTTAGGTTCGATTCTGCACCCAATATCCGGGTCAACGGAGGTGTGGCGATTATCATAAGACAAGATGCGAATTTCAAACAGGTTAATCTCAACACTAATCTTCAAGCGATTGCTATACGAATGTCAGCCCCATTTAATGTTACGGTCTGTAACATATATTTACCTGACGCCAACTGGGATTTGACTGACATTCAAGCTATTATTCAGCAACTTCCCACTCCCTTTATTCTTCTGGGAGATTTCAATGCCCACCATTTCATATGGGGATCTGGGCATATTGATCCAAGGGGTAGAATTGTTGAGAACCTGCTTGATGATCCAAATCTTGTTCTTGTAAATGATGGCTCACCTACATATTTTAATGCCCGTTCAGGGACCTTTTCCTGTATCGACCTAACTATACTCTCATCAACATTATCAACTCGTTACTCTTGGCGGGCACTTGATGATCTACATGGAAGTGATCACTTTCCTATAGTGATCACTACAGAAACTCCTATGTGTGAACAAGTGTTTGCGCCGAGTTGGTTAATTAGTAAAGCCGATTGGTCATGTTTCAAGGCATCCCTTAAAATTCCACCCATGACTGATAACACCAATATAAATGTAGAAGAACTAACACAAAATATTTTCTTAGCAGCAGAAACTGCAATCCCTCAGAGCAAGTCCAAAGCTCAAAGAAAGTCGGTTCCCTGGTGGAACCGCGAAATTCAAGAGTTGGTCCGGGATAAAAAAATGGCTTTCAACCGCTTCAAACGGATTCCCACTCAGGAGAACCTTATTCTTTTTAAAAAAGCCAGAGCACTAGCACGACGTTGTATATTGGAAAGCAAGCGAAAATCTTGGGACGAATATGTTTCTGGCATTTCGTCCAGTACCACAACTCAAGAGTGTTGGTCAAGGGTTAAACGTATCGCTGGGCATGGTAATTCTACAGGTATAACGTACCTAAAACTGGATGATGGAACTTATACAGATGATCCATCCGCTATCGCGGAAATAATGGCCGACCAGTTCCAAAGTACTAGCAGCTCTTCAAATTATGTACCTGAGTTTCAAAACTCAAAAGCGGACAGGGAAGTACCGCTAGATTTCAGCACTACTGAAATTCTTAATTATAACGCTGCATTCGTACTTTTGGAACTGGAATATGCTCTCAGCCAATCGAAGTCGTCATCTCCAGGCTTAGATAGAATTACCAACGATATGCTCAAAAATTTAACCCTTGATTTTAAACTACACTTGCTTTCCGTATATAATATGCTCTGGCAAGAAGGTTCATATCCTGAGAAGTGGAAGGAAGCCATTGTCATCCCTATCCCTAAGGTCGGAAAAGACCTATCGATACCGTCAAATCATAGGCCGATCAGTTTAACGTCTTGCATCGGAAAGATATTCGAGAGAATGATCAACAACCGTCTTATGTGGATTCTGGAAACCAATTATTTTCTGTCAGATCACCAGGCCGGGTTTCGAAAATTCAGATCCACCGTTGACCATCTCGTATATCTAGAAGATGCAATTCTCACTGCTTTCAATAATAAAGAACACTTGGTTGCAGTGTTCTTTGATCTGGAGAAGGCCTATGATATGACGTGGCGGTATCACATTCTTAAGAAGCTACATGGCTGGGGTTTCCGTGGTAATTTGCCGCAATTTATTTCTTCTTTTCTGGCAGAACGCAAATTTAGAGTTCGGGTCGGTACTTCTCTATCATCCTCAAGGATATTAGAGAATGGAGTACCCCAAGGCTCTGTTTTGAGCGTCACACTTTTTGCCATTGCGGTAAATGAGCTTGTGTCCTTTGTCAGCTCTGTAGGTATGTGTTTGTATGTTGATGATCTCGCCATTTTCTGTTCTGGTAAGAAGATGGGAGACATCAACAGAACTTTGCAATCTGTAATTAACAGCATTACCCGGAGGGCTGACAAAATTGGATTCAGGTTCTCTCGAGAAAAAACCCAGTGCATGCACTTCTGTCGCCTAAATCGACCACACTATGGACCACTCCTTTTTATGAGGGATAATACTATTAAAATCTTCAATAGCGTCAGATTCCTGGGACTCTATTTCGATCCAAGGCTAACTTGGAAAATACATATTGAAGAGCTAAGGACTGTTTGTCTTAAAGCTCTCAACATTATAAAAATGTTAGCGGGTACTAAATGGGGAGCAGAGCCCAAAACCCTTATACGGGTGTACCAATCTCTGGTTTTATCAAAGATTGATTACGGGTGTGTCGTCTATGCCTCGGCAAAACGTACAACCCTCAACAGGCTAGACTCAATCCACAACCAGGCTCTACGGTACGCTCTTGGTGCGTTTCCCAGTACCCCCACATTAAATTTGTATTCAGAGTCAGGACTGACGCCACTTGATGTAAGACGTAAAAAGTTTCTGCTGCTTTATGTGTCTAAAATCAAGTCCTTACCGCAACACAAGAACTTCAGTACTTTCTTTCGGAGTGATAATTGGTGCAATCCACGACAAATTCAAACCAGACCCGCTGGTATCCGCGCGAAAGAGCTTCTAGACCAAATAAACTTTGATATACCATTATCGATTCCTGTAGGGGAATCTGAAGTACCGCCGTGGTTGGTTCCATTAGTTAGGACTAACTACATACTAACTATGTACGACAAGTCCAACAGTCCCCCGATAATGATACAGTCAAGGTTTCTAGAGGTTCTGCACGGATACAAAGACACTATGGTAATTTATACGGATGGTTCTAAAACCCACCATGGTACTGGTTGCGCAATTGCTGTCGATAACACACAGCACTCATGGTCAATGCCTCTTCTAACTTCTATCTACACAGCAGAGTCCTATGCTATCTGGCAAGCTCTACGCTACTGCGAGTTCGTCAGAACTTCTAGGAAGTTCCTCGTAGTAAGCGATTCTTTGAGCGTCCTACAAGCCATTTCAAACCCTTTTACTGTTGACCCAATTATTCAGCATATCTTGTCCCTCATGAAACATCTTCATGAGACAGGGAGAGATATTTATTTTCTTTGGGTGCCAAGTCACGTCGGCATTAGAGGTAACGAATTGGCTGATGAGGCAGCACGTTTTGCCGCTGATAGTAACTCTGTTGATGTCGTAATGTATAAATCTTCAGATATAAGTCTTCATCTGAAGAAAGAGGTATTGGCTTTGTGGCAGCGCACATGGGATGGGGTTCAGAACCATCTAAAAACCATTAAGCCGTTGGTTGCGCCATATTTATTGCCGAATGATCTTACCAGAAGGGATCAAGTCAAGATCCATCGTCTGAGAATGGGTCATACAAGTCTGACACATGGGTACCGTTTAAATCGGGATAATGCCCCTATGTGCAACAGATGTGATACTGCTCTGACAGTTAAACACATTCTTGTTGCTTGTCCACAGTATGATCTACTCAGGCGACTATATCATTTAGATCAAGACCTTTCCTTTATTCTAACAGACTCTGATAAGATCCGTAATGTTCTGAAGTTTTTGCGTGCGGTAAATATATATGAAAAGTTATAGACTTGTCTTTTTTTTTTTCATCTCGTTAAAATTTTCTTTATGTAATTCTTGTATTCTTTTCTATTTTTCTCATTATACGTATACATAAGTATGCGTAAATACTTATTTTTCCTATATTTATTGTATTTTATGCATGTGGGTTTTGTTCATCTCGTATACATATGTATATTTATTTTATGTATTTATTTACATGTTACCTTTTTCAATATTATTGTTATACTTCTATTTGTAATACTTATATAATAGTATATGTCCCATATATTTATTTATATTATACTTTTTGATTAGTATATGGGCTAATAACCTCAGCAGTTGATGCCCTCATCTAGTTAAAAAAAAAAATTATTATTATTATTATTATTATTATTATTATTATTATTATTATTATTATTATTATTATTATTATTATTATTATTATTATTATTATTATTATTATTATTATTATTATTATTATTATTATTATTATTATTATTATTATTATTATTATTATTATTATTATTATTATTATTATTATTATTATTATTATTATTATTATTATTATTATTATTATTATTAT